>CM029526.1:30734297-31220231 GCA_017140615.1 Eucalyptus cladocalyx
ACACGAGAAAGAATCCATACTATTCTTTAGAGGATAATCATTTTATGTTCTTCGGGAGAAAACAATGTAAGAAGACGTAGGATAATCATTTTCTGTTCTTCGGGAGAAAACAGTGTGAGAAGACGTAACTTACAGAGAGAACGTAAACTCTCCTTTTCAAAATAAGTGACTTCACCCCGATAACCGCCTCTCTGATTTTCCCTTATCTATAATAAATTCCTCTATGGGCCCTTAACTCACGGGCCGGGCCTTTGGGCCCAACATGGGCGGACGGGCCAACTTAGGCCCATCAAGAAAAAACCATCATCTCCCACTCGCACATGGTGGGCCGAACAGAATCAACTTTTCCTCATTGCAACATTCATATTGGTGAATAATCCGTGCGACCAGCATACTTTGAGCGCTCGTTACTATACATCTGTTAAGAATATATAGCTGTTTATAATGGGCATCACATCCTGAATAGATTTAGTATGCAATATTCTAGATTGATCGATCACATTTATATCTCTCTTATGATCTCTTTTTAAACAATGATATATTGTATTCACAATTATGATTATTCCAAAACAATCATAATTGGTCGACCGGTGAATACAAAACTATAATATGATTCTCCAAATTCGATATTCCTCTTTCCTTGAAACTTTCAATTTTAGTTCAACTTGCTTTTCTAGAAATGTCCTATTAGATCGAATCAATTCATGATCATTGGCAACATTCTAGTTTAGCAAACATTGAATAGAAATCTTGAGAATAAGTAAGAGTCATGAGGGCACTAAATTGAGGAACTCTTTTCCTTAAGAGTCTCACGCGGCATAAAAGTCAAGATCAAAACATTTGCCACTCTTATTGATCGTCTCATGCATATGTAGTATGAAATATGTATTACGGTATTTAACTCATTTTCCATGGAGCATATGTCTACACCTTTAATAGTGTACAAATGATAGTTCAGACATACTTAATATCTAACTTAAGTTCACGTATCTATTCAATTATAGAATTCATCAAAACTCACATCTTGTATCATAGACATATAAAGTAAAATATGTAGGTTATTTTACTTTCGGACATAGTAAATATTATGTTCTCATCTTAATACTCAGTTAAGGCGATATATGTATTTTAAGCTTGAGCTCTCGATTATCATTTAGATAATAAGCTTAAAAACCGTTTCATATCTATTTATCATATAATAAATAGATGCGATTACCCGTGTGAGTGGGCTAATATCTTATCTGTCCGACATACTTTTTCAACTTAATATAATGCACTAAGCATTAAGATGCATAAACGTCAAACAAAGATTCATAGGCATTAATGATGAAAACACAAATTCATTAAATGTGAACACTTAGGGGAAATTACAATATTCAGTACATTAGCCTCTACGCAGTCCTTGAGATTTCACATGACCACAAAACATATATCTAGATATTGGCTTTATCATTGGATCTGCTACCATTCTATGTGTAGGTATGTATTGTAAGTTTACATCTTTTCGTGCAACCATATCTTTGACAAAATTATACTTGGTATCTATATGTTTGGTCTTGCCATGATATTTTAGATCTTTGGTGTATGCTATTGTTGCTTGGCTATCATAGTTAACCAACAATAAGTCTGCATCATTCTTAATAACACCTAAATGATCCAAAAATCTCTTAAGCCAAACACATTCTTATATTACTGCTGATAATGCCATGAATTTAGCTTCTATTGTGGACAAGGCTATACACGTTTGTTTCTTATTGCTCCAATATATGGCGCCATTATTCAGTAAGAAAACAAATCCAGAGGTAGATTTCATTTCATCTAAATCTCCTCCCCAATCAGCATCTGAATAACCTTTGAGTCGCAGATCCTTTCCTTAATAACTTAATGTATAATTAGCTGTTCCTTTTAGATATCTCAGTATTCTCTTAACGACTTTCCAATGTGTTTGACTTGGATTGGATTGGTATCTACTCATCATTCCAATTGCAAAACATATGTCAGGTCTTGTACACATCATAGCGTACATCATCATTCCAATTGCAAAACATATGTCAGGTTTTGTACACATCATAGCGTACATCAAGCTCCCAACAGTACTTGTATAAGGAACATGTTGCATTTGTTCCTTCTCTTGTGGAGTCCTTGGACACAATTTATAGCTCAATTCTTTGCCTTTTGCAATATGAGTATTTATGGGTTTACAGTATTGCATACGAAATCATTCAAGAACCCTATTTATGTATGTTTTTTGCGAAAGAGACAACGATTTTTTGAACGATTTCTTGAAATTTTAACTCCAAGAATGTATGCAGTCTCACTCATGTCTTTCATCTCAAAGTTGGAAGATAGCCAACTTTTGACAATATTAATAAACTCCTTATTGCTTCCAGCAATTAATATATCATCAACAAATAATGATATGATCACAAATTAATCTTTGGACCTTTTGATATATACACAATGATCCTCATCAATCATTGTAAAATCATATGCCATTATGGTATTATGAAAACGTATATACCATTATCTCGATGACTGTTTAAGGCCATACATCGATCTCAAAAGTCAACATACCTTTTGTTCTTGGCATTTCATAATGAAACCAACTATTGTTTCATATAAATTTCTTCGTCTAATTCTCCATTGAGAAAATCAGTTTTTACATCCATTTGATGTAACTCAAGATCTATATTTGCCACTATTACCAGAATAATGCGAATCGAGATAAATCTCATAATAGGAGAAAATATTTTCTCATAATCAATTCATTCCTGTTGATTATACTCTTTCACCACAAGATGAGCTTTATGCGTTTCTAGTGAGCCACCAGCTTTACGCTTAATTTTGAGAACCCATTTGTTTCCAATGGCTTTGCGTCCTTTTGGAAGATCAACTAGTTCCCAAACATGGTTTGACTTCATCGACTCCATCTCTTTTTCCATTGCATGCATCCATTTTTCCTTATTAGGGTATCTTAGAGCCTCATTTACATTCCTTGGCTCATCTTCATCTTGCGGAGCGACCATAAAAGTTTCTTCTTCAATGTCAAAATATCGACGGGGAATACCTTTGTGACTTGTTCGCCGTATGGGAGATGGTACACTTTGCACATCATTCCCTATTATACTCTCACTCGGATTAGATAATGATGATTTCATCTCATCATGTGGTTGTAATAGAGAGTGAGTTGAATTAAATTCATCACTTTCTCATGTCACTCCTACTTGGACGAATTTCACTAAATTCATTATCTGGATTTAAGGTTTCAAATAGGGAGTAGTCCTCACTTATTTCGCCATTTTTAGGAAAATCATTTTTTAAGAATGTCACATCCCATGATTCGAATTCAGTTATACTCCCACTTTCCTGCTCACCTATGAATACATACATTTTCGAGTGTTCAGAGTATCTTATGAAAATACTCTTCTTTCTTCTGAGACCCAGTTTCCCAAACTTGTGAGAGGGCTCATGAGTATAGGCAGCACAACCTCATGGCTTAAGAAAACTTAAGTCCAATTTTCTACCTGTTCATAACTCATATGGAGTGGAAGTAGCTGATTTGAAAGGTACTCGGTTAAGTATATAAGTATTGGTTAACAACGCATCACTCCAAAAAGTGATAGGTAAGTTAGCATGCGCCATCATGGACTTAACCATTTCTAGTAGGGTTCTGTTTCTTCTTTCCGCAACACCATTTTGTTGAGGAGTATAAGAAATAGACGATTGTCATATATTTCTTTTTCATCACATAATTTTCTGAACTCATCAGATAAATATTCACGACCTCGATCGGATCTCAATATTTTTATTTTCTTGTCTAATTGATTTTCTACCAAGTTCATAAACTTTTAGAAACAACTAAATACTTCAAATTTATGAGAAATCAAATAGACATATCTGAATCGAGTATAATCATCTATAAATGTGATGAAATAAACAGCCCAATGCCTTTCTCTCACATTCATTGAATTACAAACGTCAGAATAGATTAATGCAAAGGAAATTTAGCTCTTTTTCCTTTTCCAAATGGTTTTCTTATTGTTTTCCCTACTAGATAATGCTCACATATGGGCAAATCGATTTTTTTAATGTTGCCTAACAAGCTCTCTTTGGCTAGCATATTCATATATTGTTGGCCAATATGACTAAGTCTAGCATGCCACACTTTTACATCATTATCATATGAAGTAGTAGACGTGAAAAGGGAATAACAAACATTGACATTATCACAGTCAACATTTAGTACAATAAAACCATCCAGAAAATAGTTTGTATCAAAATACAAATCCATACCGTTATTATGGAAGTTCATACTAAAACCATGTTCAATTGGCAGGTGCCAATCCCTTTAACTTCAGCTCTGGAGTTATTTCCTACATAGATCCACTTAGTTTCAGTCGGAACTCATCGAAATTCTATGAATGATTCTCTATCCTTCGCTACATGATCTGTTGCTCTCGAATCTACAGTCCATAAAGGATTATATTTAGTCAAGAATATAGAACTTGACATATAAGCAAATTCTTAAAAATACAAGGGGCGTTTACCTTCTTTGACTCACGACAATCGCGAGCATAGTGACCTTTCTAGTTACAGTTGAAACACTTCACCATTGAAATACTCTTCACACGAGGACGTTTTCCTCTCTTCACATGAGTACGTTTTTCTTTCTTATGTTGGTTAATTCTTGGTTTCTTGCAAGAATGACTTGATTTCTTGCATTTCTACATATTGAACGAATCATTGTGCTTGCGCTTAGAGCTTGAAGCCCCTTCTGAACTGAAAGTAACATAGCAAATATCTGTATTCCGCTCAAATGCTTTGAGGTGGTCCTCTGCTAGCTCAAGATGTCGCACATTATTATCAAGATCTTCCATAACATATTCAAGAGCTTTTAGTGCTTATTGTTTTTCAAGCACATATTGAATTTTTTATATTCAATATTTCACTATTCTCGCTGTTCAATTTGTCTTCTTTGTTCAAATAAGCAATTATGTTCTTAGTTGCTGAAGCCATTGATCTGAACATATCAGACATATATGCATGATTTATTAATGCCTATCATTTATGCATCTATTTGGCATAAAATCATCATATTAAGGAATAATTTCAAATTAGGTTTCAGAATCAAGAGGTCACTGAGTTTCCAATCATCATCTAAAAATCCTAACTTGAAATTATCATTAATATAATTTTTTATGCAAAATAAGTTCAGCAAAGTCACTAAAACTTTCTTGAACTTCCCACAACGAATTGTAAATGAACATACTAATTTACAACAATATATGACAGAAGCAAATGATATTGAACATCCATTAATGATAAGAAAGAAAATCTCCATATTATGTAACTAAACACATCAGTTGTTACATTGACATCAACGAGATAGAAAAATATTCACATAATATGTCCATAGAGCCTACTAAAAGAAAGACAACTCAAAACATCTAAACCCAAGTCAATATATGAATTGGGAAAGATCCTTTTTTTTTCAATTTCTTGATCTTTTCTTTTGTAACAATCTGGTAATATTCATCTATAAAAGCTATCACAAGACTCCTATACGAAGTAGCTTTGTTGACTTCCCATAAGCGATTCAACATTCCTTGCCATTCTGGTGGAAGAGTGTTCGTGAAAAATCGCATTATCTCAGATTGTGGCATGGGACGACAATTCCATATGACCTTTTGTATTTTCCCATTGACTTTAAGAACATGATCAATTAAGTTGCCACTCTCTCATCGATAATTATTCAAATAAGCTATCAACCTTGAAAGCCTTTCCTTTTGTTCATCGGTAATTGCGCAAATAGATGTGCGCAACTTAAGGGGAGGCATTGCTCCTGCAACAAATGTAGAACAAAAAGAGATTACATATAATCCACATAGATATAATTGAAAAAGAAACACATTCCTTTTTCTTTTTTTTTTTTGTTTCTTTAAAGTCAACGGTCAAAGTCAACGGTCAACGGATGACCGGGTTGAGTCAACGGGTCTGGTCAATAGGTCCGCTAGGTTGAACGGGTTGGGTCAGGTCAGTCCGATTGGACCGGTGAGGCCGGTCGGGCCAGTCGGGTGAATCGACCGACACGTGCCTTGTGCGTGCATGGGCAACCGCTGGCCGACGTCACGATGACGTTAGTCACTATGTGCCTTGCACGTGCAGGCAGTTGCCGCACGCGTGTGCGGTTACTGCGCGTGTGTTGCAGGCGCTTACGGTTTCCTCCGCTTGCGTGTGCGTCGCACGCGCTTGGGAACCGCCTCGGTGCGTGCGTTGCACCCGCCGACAAAGCTGAATACTTCGGCCGTGCGTGGTGGCGCGTTCGGTGGCGTCCGGTGGTGAGCCACCACTCGAAATTCTCGTATCGTTGAGCACTTCAACCCTAAATAATCAGAAACACATTTCGATCTACGGAAAAACATAAAAACTAGGGGGACAGTACGGTGTCGGGATTTTTCCGTCCCTTAATTGATCAATAGTGACGTTTAACGAAAAAATTAATCAAAAATTTGATTATAAACATATGCAGTAATCAGGAAACATGATCAAGATTCTTTGATACCAATTGTTGGGAAATTTTGGAAAAACGGAATTCCCAAAACAGTGGTTCGACATTCAATCGAACCCTAAGAAAACAACGAAGCGAAAGCAAGCCCAGGAAAAACTCATGTATCACCAATCAGAAAGCACGTCATATAATCAAACGTACCTTATTTCCACAGACTAAACATCGATGTTGTGACACGAGGAAGAATCCACACTGTTCTTTAGAGGATAATCCTTTTCTGTTCTTCGGGAGAAAACAATGTGAGAAGACGTAACTTACAGAGCGATCGTAAACTCTCCTTCTCAAAATATGTGACTTCACCCCGATAACCGCCTCTCTGATTTTCCCTTATCTATAATAAATTCCTCCATGGGCCCTTAACTCACGGGCCGGGCCTTTGGGCCCAACATGGGCGGACGGGCCAACTTAGGCCCATCAAGAAAAAACCATCATATATAAATTCTTTCAGTATAACTGATGTGTCAATAAGTGCGGCTTATAAAATCATTTGCGAGCACAAGTCGGCCCAAATTCCATAAGCATGCTCTAAGCTAGCATAAAGTAAAAATACAATGCACAACCGGTGTCTGACCTTCTTATCTTTAGCTTAGCCCCTAGGAATTTAATCTTTGTTAGTTAACCCTTTTCAGAATCTAGAGGTCAAGTCCTCTTTTACATAGAGGTGTGAGAATTAGTAGGACTATTACCGACTATTCTAAAATCCTAAACTTTTAGATGAAGGCATAGTTGATATAGCTAGTACAAGTACCTAGAGGGGGATGAATAGGTATATAAAAGATTTTTCTTGATGATTGCACAAAACTTAGACCGTTAAAGGATTTGCAACAATTAATAAACAATCATAAGACTGAATAAAGGAAAGAGAGAATTTAACACGCGGTTTATAGTGGTTCGGCTTGATTCAAGCCTACGTCCACTTTTTCGCACCGACACCTATTGGCTGGATTCCACTATGAACAAAGAGATGTTACGAGTTGATCTTCCTTGACTTCTAGGTGTAGATGATCTTCCACACTCGCTCAAGGTAACAAGTATAAACACTCTCTGTGTATACAATTTCGCTCAAACTGTATCGACTAATAATCAAGGTTCTTCAGACTCTGGAATTTCTCTATCGATCACACTACTTAAAAAAAAAACTAGAACGTCTTCCTTTTATACTCCTTTATGCTATCATAGCCGTTGGCACTTACCAAAGGAATTCCTCCAATCTACCCGTTGGACGGAATCAATCAAGAAGATCATTCGAGCTATTTAAGGAATCGACGATAGCCCATCAATCCTATTCGCCCATACAATCAGGATCTTGGTTTCCAAGAATAGAACATTCCAAGAATATTTCGTCGACCATCGGATCTTCAATCGATCTAGATACGAATAAAAGAATCCGTTATTTTTATCCAACCAAGGGATCTACTCCAGAGGATAGGATTGAATCCTCAACCATATACTTGGCTCTGGATTTCCTTCGTCTTTGGATTAGAAAGAGCGTCGGTGAGAATAGTCTTGAGTCTTGATCATAAAGTCTTCTTTAAGTCTTGAGTCTTGTTTGATAACGACTCAAAATTTCTATTTCTAAAATAAAAATCTGTTTGATGAATAAAATTTTAATTTCTAGGAATAGAAATTGATTAGATGACAAAAGAAATCCTCAAATACAAAATAATAGTCAAAATAATACTAATACATTACAAAAGTTGAAAATACAATTTCATGGAATTTCCTATTACATGTGTTTACGTTTCGTATTACGTAATATTTTCTTTAGAAAAATAAACGACGTGGCAAAAAAAAAAATCAATTGAAATTCAATTGTAGTGAATATGTCGTTATGTTTTTGCCGAAATTAATTTCACATTAATCAAATAATTCTAATGATAACCATGATTATAATAGTCTAATCTCCTAAAAAAGTCCTAACTTCAAGTCTAATTCCAATTTCTTTCCAAATTTTGTTAAAAAAATCCTCACCATGTTCAAAAATCGTCACCAATTTTTTTTTTCAAAATTATCAACACTAGGATTATTTAAAAATTTATTATCAAAATCTGTATTTTCATCAACACTCTTACAAGAACAACAGATTCCTTATTAGATCTATTTTCCTTATAAAAGAAAAATCGGATGAAACCCTAATGATTTGACCCCTTTTTACCGTCTTAATATGAAATTTATGAATAAAAAAATAGTTAGCTAGATAGAGCCGTTGTCCGCGTACTACGGAAGAGTAGGTGAAGAAAGACTCGTTAGATATGAATGTGGCAAGTTGACTATTACCATGCGTGAAATCTCTTGCGTGCAACAAATGAAGCCTTGTCCATTCAATTCCCACCATTTGGCCCAATGGTTAAGATTTTCGATCAATATTGATTGAAATGATTATATTAAAAAATTATTAAAATATTTTGGACTAAATTAATTATTTCTATTTCTATTTCTATTTCAATATTAGTGATCTAAAATATTTTGGACTAAATTGAAAAGTTGAGAAAAAAAATTTTCTATTTCGTTTTAAACCGAGAAGCTAAAAATTTCAGCTTCGATTTCTTCGATTTCTCTATTTCGGAATAGAAATCTGTTTCGAAATAGAGAAATCAGATTGCGTTACCAAACGGATTACATTTCCAAACTGTTCGGGGGAACGTAGAAACAGAGAAATCGAGAAACAGAAATTTTATCATGCGCACCCTAAACCGTCGATTTGCAAATATCCAGACTAGACTAATAGAAACGTTTTGTCGCTTCAAAATATTATGGAAAGATTTCTTCAACAATCTCCCCCTTTTTGATGGTGACAAAACTTTCTTGTAGATTTGAACAACTTTGACGCAACAACATTTCTCAAGTAATATGGCTATCTCATAAAGATTAATAAATCAACCAGACTCGCATCCATAGAAAATTGGGTAGTCTTTCATGAGTAATACCATATAACAAAACTTGATATAAATGCAACAGTCAAGCATCTAAAAGCATCTCAAATTCACACCCAAGTTCACTCAAGTCAAACTTAAAAACAAACATAACCACAAAAACAAATTTTCAAAGTTTAGTTGAGTAATACCATAAGGATGAGAAATGAGTCAGGTCTGCTTGGGGATGCGTACGATCTGGAAATCTCCCATAGACTGGACTATGCCTTCTATCCTCTTCAAGTCTTCCCTTAGTTGAGCTACCTCCTCTCCTTTGGCATTGGCTTGAAGTTGTAGAGCGAGGTCTTTCATTTTGTCTTCCGGGGAAACTGAAGATTCTTGTCCAGCTTTCTTCATGGTTTGAATTTCACGGTCCATAGCATAAATTTGTCCCCGCATTTCCGAGAAGAATATCAAGAATACGACGAAAATCCATTTGTATTGTCCGTCGTGTGCTCGCATTTGCTTTTCGATGGAATGAATGCGAGACGATGGTGCTTCGTATAATCTTGCAGATTTGGAGTCAATGTATCGTGTCCTTCTTCGGCAATTGAGAAACCCGAACTTCTTTCCGGGTCTTCTTGAGAGTCTCTTATACCTTCACTATCGGCGGCATGAGGTGTAGACCTTTTTGCTCGCCAACTCCCCCGTCTCTAGGACATCAAAAGGGGAAGAGTGATGATCATGCTCTTCTATATCTTGATTTCCTTTTTCTCATTCAGCTGCAGACTTTTCTTTCTCTCATTCTCTTTCTTCTTCACTTCTTTCTCCTTTTCTTTCGCTCTTCTTCTTCTCTGTTCTTGGCTTGCTCCTCTTCTTCTCTCTCGTTTCTTCCGAAGTTACGTCGGTTGAGGCACAAAACGTCCGGTTCTTGTTAATGCATGGATAATGGGATCTTCATCCTCTTCATCTTCATCCTCCAGGATGAGAGTTCTTTTCTTCTTTTTCGATGGGGCTCCAATGGCGTCCTTTCCTTTTCTTTTGAAGCAGACGGAACTGGAGACTTAACTTTGAATCTCTCCATTGCCTTGGAAAGTTCTTGAAGACGCATCTTCGTCAGCATTTTCAAACCTATCACCATCTTATCGCACAGTCGAACACAAAGAGTGTGTGGAGGTTCAATGTTCAAGTGTCTAAAGATCTTGGTCACCGAGACTTGGATAAGGCAATTGTCCCTTGTCTTTCAACATTGCTCGTACATGTGGAAGAAAATGGTGTGAGGGAGAGAGAACTTCCGTCCGAGTTGATCGCAAACATAAGTTTTGCTTTAGAATTAGACACGGCGAGTCTTTGATGTAGACTTCGGTCCGAGATAGTTGATCACAATTTTATGAAGCACGATGTTGATGGCATTCATCCTTGAGTAGGTAATTTTCTTCTCGTATCCCTATCTTTTACAAGCTCCGAGAAGTACGAGCAGTTGAGACTTTGATTGGATGATAATGCCCTCGTTCAACTCCAATTATGTATGCCAACATGTCCACATCTACCACGTAGACTCGGTCTCGAACACTGAATGAAATTCTATTCGCATCTAAAAAGCTGAGATTTGAATAGAAATATGTGGTCAGTTGTGCATAACCATCTGTGGTGTTGGAGCAAAATTTTTCAAGTTGAAGCAAATTGAACTTTTCTCTTAAGTTCATATTGATGGCATCCAAGAAGTCAAAATCGACACTTCTAGGGTTTGTCACCCCTCTTTTCAACGGTCTGAAATACACATTCTCCGATCCTTTGATTTGAACAAATCCATCCGATTTCCTTTCACCTTTGCTGCCACACCCATTTTAGGTTTGAATTCAAGGAACATTCTGTCATCATCGTTCCCTTCAATCAGATTTTGTCCTGGTAAACGAGGATCACTTGGAATATTCGCAAGTGCGTCCTCTGCCTTTCCTTTCGGAGCAACTCCCAATTCCTCCATTTTCCGCAGAAAAGATACTCATTCCCATAATTTTTGTCCTTAAGGAATTCATCTATATAGTTCAATGGAGTACCAGTGCTTTTCAACGCACGATAAAGCTTATAGATAAAGGAGGGTTTTTGGACTCTTACGTGGTCGGCGTCCTCAATTATCTCTTCCTCCGGATGTTGACTTGCACCTTGTGGGGTAGAAGGCGATGAATGACGTGGATGAGAGTGAATCGGGCTTTGTCGCTGACTTGATAAGTCTTCTTCCTCGGTGAGATCGAAATGTGTCGGTCCCTTCTCCATTCTTTGTGGTCCCTTGCTTGCGATTCTTGATGATTTCCTCGAAGAAGACATTTTTCTTTGTCGTTTGGAAGATTCCTTCACTTGCTTTCCCAAGAAAAGATGACCACTTTCTCGAAGATGAACAAGTAGTAAAAACAGGATCGGGAGGAGAGTGCCTTTTAGGGTTTTGAAGATCTAGGAAGAAGAAAAACTGTATATATATAACTTAGTTTTGAAAAGGGAAGTTCAATCGGCACGAGGAAAGTGTACGAACACTTCCTTTTTAAAATCAATAACTGCCAAAATTAATTCTTTTGAAAAGACAAGTGTACGGAGACTACAAAATAATTTTAAACGAAAGTTCATACCTTTTCGAGTTTAGATAAAATAACAACTTACAGTCTATAGCCATGAATGTCTAAGTTTGAGGTTTTAGAGTCTGAGAGATTAGAGTCTGAGAGTTAGTGAGTCTCTAGACTTTAACTTCTTCAAGCTTCAAAATGTTGAGTCTGGAACGGATAAAGTCGAATTGATTTTTCTCCAAAGGCTTTGTGAATATATCCGCTAGTTGACTCTTTGAATCAACAAATTGAATCAAGATTTCTCCATTTTGAATATGATCTCTAATGAAGTGATGTCGAATCTCTATATGCTTTGCTCTTGAATGAAGGATTGGATTTTTGGTGAGATTGATCGCGCTGGTGTTGTCACATCTGATCTTTGTGCATGAATCTTCAATCCCAAAGTCTTGTAGCTGTTGTTTTATCCATAGAATTTGCGAATAGCAGCTTCCAAGAGCTACATACTCAGCTTCTGTTGTTGAGAGAGCCACAGTGCTTTGCTTCCTTGAAAATCAAGATACTGTCCTGTTTCCAAGCAATTGGCAAGTTCCCGAAGTACTTTTTCTATCGACTCGCAACCGGCCAGATCGCGTCGAGTATCCTATAAGATTAAAGTCTTCCTATCTTAGGATACCAAAGACCGATGCTTGAAGATGAGGCAACGTATTTGATAATACGTTTGCAGCACCGAGATGAGATTCTCTAGGATCGATTGAAACCTAGCACGAGATGCAAACACTCAACAAAATGTCAGGTCTAGAAGCGGTAAGATAAAGAAGTGATCCGATGATGCTTCTGTACAGCTTTTGATCAACTTTCTTCCCTTCTTCATCTTTGTCTATCTTCAAAGAACATGACATTGGTATGTTGGTCTTTTTGCACTTTTCCAGTCCAAACCTTTTGACAAGATCATTAGCATATTTTTCTTGATAAGAAAAGTTCATTCCTTCAATTGTTTTATTTGAAGACCAAGAAAGAACGTTAACTCTCCCATCATACTCATTTCAAATTCATCCTGCATAGACTTTGAAAATTTCTTGCATAGACTTTCATTAGAGGATCCAAAAATAATATCGTCCACATATATTTGAACAAGTAAAAGGCTTTTGTTTTCCTTTTTGATAAATAAGGTAGTATCTACTTTACCTTTGACAAAACCATTCTGTATTAAAAACTTACTTAGTCTGTCATACCAAGCTCGAGGTGCTTGCTTTAAACCATACAAGGCCTTTTTCAGTTTGAAGACTGAGTCTGGCTTCTTTGGGTCTACAAACCCAGGTGGTTGTTCCACATAAACTTCCTCATGGATAAACCCATTTAGGAATGCACTTTTGACGTCCATTTGGAATAACCTGAAATTTTTATAACAAGCAAACGCAAGTAATAGACGAATAGCTTCTAACCTTGCTCTTTGGTGCGTAAGTCTCGTCATAGTCTATTCCTTCTTCTTGCGTATATCCTTTGGCCACGAGTCTTGCTTTGTTTCGTACGACTTTTCCTTTCTCATTCATCTTGTTCCGAATACCCATTTGGCTCCAATAACAGTTTTACCTTTTGGTTTAGATGTCAATTCCGAGACATCATTAATGTTGACTGTGTTCGAGCTCTTCTTGCATAGCTTTAATCCAGCTTTCATCGAGATAAAGCTTCTTCTATGCTTTTTGGTTCAATTTCAGAAATGAGAGCCATAGCACTAGATTCTTCACGCCTTTTTGATCTGGTGCGGATTCCTTCATTGATTTCGCCGATAATGAGATCTTTAGGATGATTTGGACTTATGCTTCCGAGTTATTGGTTGATTTGTCTCGGTTGATGATCTCTTTCTTTATTTGAATCTTCATGAACATCTTGATGCTGGTATTCCAGTCCGAGATGCTTCTTGAGTTGTAAGCCTTGGAAGGTCTAGAGAAGGTTGAGACTCTTCAAAGCGAATCGATTTGGATTCATCTTGCGTTGAATCTTGGAATTTGACATTCGTTGATTCCTCCATAGATCGACTCTTCTTGTTATAGACTCGTAGGCTTTGCTTGATGTAGAATATCCAAGGAAGATGCCTTCATCGATCTTTCTTCAAACTTACCAACTCGATCATTTGCATTTTTCAAAATAAAGCATTTGCAACCGAATATATGAAAGTATGAAACAATAGGCTTCTTACCTTTGAATAACTCGTAAGGGGTTTTCTCTAGAATAGGTCTTAGGAAGACTCGTTGATGATATAGCATCTTTGTTGAAACTTGACTTCGGCCCAAAATCGTGAAGAAATTTTACTTTCAATTAAAAGAGTTCGGCCATTTCTTGAAGGGATCTATTCTTTCTTTCCACAACTCCATTTTGTTCGGAGTGTATGGAGAAGAAAACTCATGATTAAAGCCAGATTTATCACAAAATCTTGTAAAATCTTGATTTTTAAATTCACTTCCATGATCTGTTCTTATACTCGAGATAACACACCCTTTTTCATTTTGAACCTTTTTAGCAAAATTTTCAAAGTGCGAAAAGGTTTCTGATTTACTTGCAAGAAAATATACCCAGGTAAAACGAGAGTAATCATCCACAATTACTAGACAATATTTCTTACCTCCAATGCTCGGGTTCTTGTTGGTCCGAAGAGATCCATATGCAGCAACGTAGTACATGATTAGTAGAGACATGATTTATTGGCTTAAATGAATTTCTTACCTGTTTTCCCGAATACATGGAGTGCATGAATCGGACTTTTGGTATGGTAATTTTGGTAGACCTCGAACAAGCCTGCTTTGATGAGATTTTGGCTAATTGCTTCATGTTGACATGACCAAGCTTTCTGTGCCATAAGCTTGCTTCGTCTTGAATTGAGATTAGGCATTGCGATTCATTTGGTTTCACATCCAAGAGATAGATGTTTCCATGCCTTCGACCCATGAAAGGCGAGTAGAGTCTTTACTAGTTCCGAACATATTCCTTCTTGAAAGAAGATCTTAAAACCAGTATCACACAATTGACCGATGCTTTGAGAAGATTGTAATTGAGTCTTCCACTAAGAAAACATTACTTATTGTGAGATTTCCAATTTTCACAGTTCCAAATCCCACAATGCTTCCTTTTTTTGTTTCCTCCAAATGAAACTTTTCCACCATTTACTTGAATAAGCTTTATGAAGCAATTTGAGTCTCTGTCATGTGTCTTGAACATCATTTGTCAAGATACCACTTTACCTTCTTTTTTGACAGAGACCTACATTCAAAGAGAGTCTAAAGTTTTCTTTGGTACCCAAATTTTTTTGGGTCCTTTAGCGTTAGTAGGATAAGCATTATTAGGCCATATTTTCTTAACAGGCTTCCAAACCATAGGACACTCTTTTTCAAAGTGATCCTGACTATTACACTTTGAACATCTTAGAGCATTTCGACCTACAGATTTTACAAAAACTTTCTTGAAATGATTTTTATAATCCTCTCTCGACGGTCTTTTCTTAATTCTTTCTTTTAGGAAAATTGTTTTTTGCTGTCATACCTAGACCAGACTTATTGAAGTAAGGTCTTTGAACCGAAAGAACTTTTTCAAGTTTTTCAAACCCTATTGAAAATTTCTTCGAAATATTTGATAGGTCAGTTTTTAAAAGAGCATTTTCTTTCAAAAGACTATTTTCATTTTCTTTAAGAGTGGAAACATTCAAGTCTAAACTTTTAACTTTTTCTTCTAAGATGTTTTCCTTTTGTTTTAGAGCTGAGTTTTCCTTTTTAAGTTCGGAAATTTTTTTGAGAGATGTCTTAAGACTAAAGCACAGTTCATCAATGTATTTAGAGACTTTGACAGAAATTTTAAAACACTTACCTCAAATTCACTGTCTGAGTCTGATCCAGAGTCTAAGTCTGATTGTGCCATCAGACACAGGTTGGTATATTCCTCATCACTTTCTTCACACTCTGTATCGCTCAAGTTTCGGCTTTGAGAGCTTTTCGAGACTTTTCAGCTTTTCCTCTCTTCTTCTTCGAGAAGAGGACAGTTGAGTCGATGTGTCCATTTTTCTTACATTCGCGCAGACTACATCTTTGTTTGGTTCCTCATTATCAATAAACTTGGTTTGCTGTTTTTGAAAACTTTGTTTCTTTGAGTTGAACCTTCTTCCTTTTCTATTCAGCTTTCGAATCTTCTTATCATAAGAGCAAGCTCCTCATCGTCCGAGATCTTCTTGAGAATCAGTATTATCGAATCATCATTAGATTTTAATGCAATGGATTTCTTACCTCTTGGATCTTCGTCTTCATTAATTCGTTCCACTTCGTAAGACTCGAAGAGTTCCAATCAACTCGTCGACGAGATAGTGGCATAATTCTTTGCGTCTCTCTTATTAAAGTCTTTATATGATTCCAATCCTTGGAGAGTCCACGCAGTAGCTTGTTCACCTTCATGGGATCAGAAATTTTTGTCCTTGATTCTCAAGACCATTGACAATATCGTCAAAACGGCTAAACATGTCAGTTATAGATTCTCCTGGTTTCATTTTGAAGGCTTCATATTGACCAAGGAGAATGTTAATTCTGGTCTCCTTCACTCTGTCTGTCCCTTCATAGGTGATATGTAATCTATCCCAGACTTCTTTTGCTGTAACACAATAAGATATTCTGTTATATTCAGTTGGTGACAAAGCACAATATAAAGAGTAAATTGCTTTTGCATCTAGTGCTTGTCTCTTGTTTATCTCTTCTTGAGACATTCCGCTGGTCTCAACGGTTTCTTTCCCTCTTTCGAGATGCGATGCGGCGGTAGGAGTGATTCCTCTTTCCACAACGTCCCATTCCAGAGGATCCTTTGACCGTAGGAAAGCTTTCATCTTGTTCTTCCAGATGTTGTAATCCTTTCCATCAAAGTAAGGTGGTCTGGTATTGTTTTGCCCTTCCACCAGCCCTGGTGCTAGCATACTAGCCATGGATCTTTTACTGTGAAGTAAAACACTTCAAATAAAGTAAGAACACGAGCTCTGATACCAATTGATATAGCTAGTACAAGTACCTAGAGGGGGGTGAATAGGTATATAAAAGATTTTTCTTGATGATTGCACAAAACTTAGACCGTTAAAGGATTTGCAACAATTAATAAACAATCGTAAGGCGAGTAAAGGAAAGAGAGAATTTAACACGCGGTTTATAGTGGTTCGGCTTGATTCAAGCCTACGTCCACTCTTCAGACCGAGCCTATTGGCTGGATTCCACTATGAACAAAGAGATGTTACATAGTTGATCTTCCTTGACTTCTAGGTGTAGATGATCTTCCACACTCGCTCAAGGTAACAAGTATAAACACTCTCTGTGTATACAATTTCGCTCAAACTGTATCGACTAATAATCAAGGTTCTTCAGACTCTGGAATTTCTCTATCGATCACACTACTTAAAAAAAAAACTAGAACGTCTTCCTTTTATACTTCTTTATGCCATCATAGCCGTTGGCACTTACCAAATGAATTCCTCCAATCTACCCGTTGGACGGAATCAATCAAGAAGATCATTCGAGCTATTTAAGGAATCGACGATAGCCCATCAATCCTGTTCGCCCATACAATCAGGATCTTGGTTTCCAAGAATAGAACATTCCAAGAATATTTCGTCGACCATCGGATCTTCAATCGATCTAGATACGAATAAAAGAATCCGTTATTTTTATCCAACCAAGGGATCTACTCCAGAGGATAGGATTGAATCCTCAACCATATACTTCGGCTCTGGATTTCCTTCGTCACTGGATTAGAAAGACTGTTAGTGAGAATAGTCTTGAGTCTTGAGTCTTGAGTCTGGTGATCATAAAGTCTTCAGACTTTAAACTGTCGATTTGCAAATATCCAGACTAGACTAATAGAAACGTTTTGTCAGCTTCAAAATATTTTAGAAAGATTTCTCCAACAATAGTTTATCATTTAAATACTCTAACACCCTATTCTAAAAGCTTAAGCTTTTAAATAAAGTCATAGTTTATTATTTAAATACTCTAACACCCCCTCACGCTTGGTTTGTCTTTTTGCCTAGTACTAATCGTGGACATATTTAAATGGGGAGACAAATGAGGCCTAGTATGATTCTAACTCGGGACTTTGATACTATGTGAGAATTAGTGGGACCATTACCAACTATTCTAAAAGCTTAAATTTTTAAATGTAGGCGTGATTTATTATTTAAATATTCTAATAGAAAGTATATAGTTAATTTGAAGCCAATATGACATTCACAACTATAAGTATAACTTCTTTATGGGCCCTGATAAGACTAAACCGAACAGATATCATGCTCTCCGTTACAGCAATTTCGGCTTATTTTTTGCCTATATGTGAACCAAATATATTCCAAAACAGCACGTCTCTTCACAATGGAAAAAATTCCTCTGGAGGATGTCAATGGCTAGTAAGTTGTTGAGGAGTATTTAAAGAGGTCATTCAGTTTATTTGAGATAAAGTGTGGAAATTGAATTTTAGACCTGATTTCAATCTGGATTGTATTAGAGTGGGAAAGACTTTGGGAATGAATAGACTTTGACAAGAGTCTATGATATGACTTCAGAAGTCTACTATTCTTTAGAAAAAGAACAAGAAAAAGAAAGTTTTGTTAATTTCAAAACCTGGTAGGAGTGCTGTATGAGTTTTCTTAATAATAGAAACCATTCCTATGCACTAACAAATCGTATATCCAAAGTGATTATTTAAGCCATTCGCAATGTGGAGTTTGAGTACAAAACTTGTCCACGCCATAACTTTCTTCACCGAACCCCATTCCAAATATACTTATAGTCAATAGAAAGCCCTTCAAATATACTATAAGAATCCCAACTCGACCGTCCCAAAATCAAGCTAAAAACAGGAAAATATGGGCCTGAAGTTGCTGGACGCACAATGTTCATTGCATGCGGGAGACTTTGAAATTTTGTTGCGAACAAACCGTAAGCTCAAATCACGATTTGTAAAATCCTATGGCTCCATGACACCCTAGACTATCATTTTTATAAAATTACATGGCTCAATGACTCAGAAATCAGACTTTGCCGCTCGATTTTCCCAAAATTTCGAATTTGGACCCTAAACCCAGAAGATACTTTGACTAGATGAACGGGGGCACAATCACTTACTGGGCATTGCATTACAAAGTTGAGTTAGCTTGGCGAGGACCCGTTGCATAAAACCCTCTTCTTTCTTCCTCCTATTTCTTCTTCTTTTCTTCTTTCTCGACGTGCGGACCCCTGGAGTGCCTTAACTTTGGCCAAAGGGACACTTAAGTGTCATAACTTACGAAAGGTACACTTAAGTGCCAAAATCGGAGTAAAATGGATCACTTGAGTGCCAGTGCCAAAATCCGGCCAAAATGTTGACGTGGCACTTTTCCGGCGAACCAAGCTCAAATCGACGCCGTTTTGCACACGCGTGGCCAAAATGGCGTTGTGGCACGTGGCAAAAAAATAAAATAAAATAAAATAAAATAAATAATTAAATTAAATTTATTTAAAATATTTAAAAATAATAATTTTAAAATTAAATTTAGTTGAAATATTAAAACATTAATAATTAAAAAATTTAAAAAAAAAAAGGAAAGGGGGAGGCGGCCGCCGCCGCCGGGAAGTGTCGGCGACGGCGGGGGGAGGGTCGGCCGGGGTCGCCGGGCCCCGGCCGGGGGTGGCGACCTCGGCGACCTTGGCCGGCGGCCCGGCGCCGGCGGGCAAGGGCGCCGCGGGCCGCCGCCCCAGATGGCTCGGCCGGGTGAGGTCGGCGGCCCTCGCCACAAATCCGACGAGGGCTCGCAAGCCCTTGCCGCGGGTCGGCCGTGGTCGCCGACCCTCCCTCCCCGCCGTCGCCGGGCCTTCCGGCGGCGGCGGGGCGGCGGCCGAGGGCTAATCCCTCGGCCGCCTCCCCTTTTCCTTTTTATTTATTTATTTTTTAAATTTTTAAATATTTAAATTAAATTAAATTTTAAAATTATTATTTTTAAATATTTTAACTAATTTTAATTTAATTAATTTTTTTTTTTTTTTTACCACGTCGGCTCAAAACGACGCCGTTTTGGCCACGTCGTGTGCAAAACGACGTCGTTTTGGGTGCGGTTCACGGAAAAACGCCACGTTGGCGTTTTAGCCGGACTTTGGCCGGAGTGGCACTCAAGTGATCTGTTTTTCTTCGAATGTGGCACTTAAGTGTACCTTTTGTAAGTTATGGCACTTAAGTGTCCCTTTGGCCAAAGTTATGGCACTTGAAGCATTCTTTTGCCCTTCTTTCTCTTTCCTCTCTCTCCTCTCTTTCTTTTCTTTTGCCCGAACGTGCTTCTTTCTTTTCCTTTTTATCCCCTTTTGTTTTTTTTTTTCCTTTCTTTTCTTTTCTTTCCTTTTCTCTCTCCCCTTCTTTTTTTCCCCTCCTTTCTCCCGAAAGCTCTCTCTCTTTCTACTCAAGTTTCCACCATTTTCCTCTTCTTTTGACCGTTCAGCTCTCTCTCTCTCTCTCTCTCTCTCTCTCTCTCTCTCTCTCTCTCGGCTTACCCTTTGACAATCAAAGTATTACATTTCACCCTCTTTAAAAGAATTTTCATCCTCGAAATTTGTTCTTACTTTGACCATCAAGTAAAATTTGCACTTTGCTTCTTCCTGAAGTTTCTGACTGAACAACCCCCCCCTTTTTTTAACTATACCCTTCACAAATTGCATCTTGAATTTGCAATACCCCCATGTATTATTGGTCATGACCAAACTCAAGAGTAGGAATTCATCATTTGAGTATATTCCACAGTAGGCAACAACGTAGTACATCATTATAACCAGGAGGTAAACCGTCCTTAATGCTTTCGGTAAATCTTATTTCTCAACCAACACCTTTAATGTCGCCTTAGTGGGCATTTCACTGGCTACAAAATGATGTCCAGAAAGAATGTTTATAATGCCCTCCCAAGTGAGCCGTGAAAGCCAATAGACAGTATCATAATGGCCCATCACGGTCATCGCCTGCAACAATATGATAAAGTGAAGGTGAAGGCTCTATAGGTACCAACGATGTTTCTGGAAGCTAGTAGTGTTCGAAGGCAATAGCTGGCGGAGTTTCAGCTCCTTTTCTGTGATCAAAGAACTGATTTGAAGTACAAAGCTAAACATGGTAACTGCAAGAAAGAAGGCTGGCCCCACAGAGGCAGCCACAGAGAAATTCTCAACTGCACGGCTTTCAAATTCCTTAAGCCCAACAACCCAATTGAACTTCGAATCTGCAAAGTGAAATATGAGGAGGCATGCCGAGTTGGCGAAGGAACGGGTCCAATCTCATCAAACATACATGAGTATTCAGTGAGCGAGGACAAGATAACTCCAATAAGAGACCGCGTGATTTCCCACCTAGCCACAATATGAAGAGGTATTTGAAACTTGAAAATGAGATCCTCGTATCGGAAGACTATTGAGCTCTCATTCTGAATTTAAAATCTGTCACATTTTCCGTGAAGGCAATCGTCCTATTGATATGCTTGCCAATGTTGGCGTAGTGAAGCATTTAGATACTATGTTGCATTTGCAGCCTCCTAGAAAATTATTTCAAGTTTTGCTTAGTGGTAAGGTTGGGATTGTAGATTTTAGGCATTATTTTTTCTTAGTTTTGTACCTTATATTTACCACAAAAAAAAAAAAGTGGGATCCTCATAGATATCAAAACTTCAAATACACAAAACTCAAAGTTAATCAATTGATCACGTAGCTTTTGTGCCAACAGTCAAAGTTTCAATTTCAAAATAGGTTCAAATTACCACCTAATTTGGAAGGCACTTGAAAATGCTAGTATTACCACTTAGAGGGGGAGTGAATAGGTGTTTAAAAAAATTAAGCAAATAAATGTAGAATAAGTTATATTGCAAGCAAAGTCTGAGTAAGATTGAAACTCGGACTAAAAGTGCCGCTAGACTTCTGAAGTAAATTCTGAAGTAAATTTAGACTCAAATAGAGATGGTTTAGAAATTGGAGAGATTCATAAGAAGATTGCAACAAATAAAGTTGAAAAGAGTTAAGGGAAGAGAAAATTGCACACAAGATTTATGGTAGTTTGGCTTAGATCAAGTCTACGTCTACTCTCTCACGTTGACAACCTTTTGGCTGAAATTCACTAAAGTATCAACATAGAAGTACAATGGTTCCAGTGCAAACACTCAGTGGAAGATTTTTTTTTTCTCTCACAAAGTCACTATTCTTGTGTTTTTCTCTCTTGAATACAATTTGTAAGTGTTGTCGTTGAAGAACAAGTGATTGGAAATGCCTTAAACTTTGGAATTTCAATTTTCATGCACTATCTCAAATGGACTAAATGACCTCCTTAAATACTCCTCTATGCTTTTCTAACCATTGGCATTCTTCAGAGAAATTTCTTTCAATCAATCCATAGGATAGAATCGATTAAGAAAATCTTATAACTGTTTGAATATTGAGATGAAAATCCAATGATTTTGATCGCCCATACAATCATAATCTAGGTTTCCATAAGTGGATGCTTCCCAAAAAGGAACTTGTCTTCAAGATTGATTTCATCAATTCGTGATTGATTCCATCAATATATCTATAAAAGTAAGTGATATTCTTTGCTAGAAAGTCAGATATTAAATATATATTTCTGTAACATTCATATTGAATTCTTGTTGTAAGATCAATAATCTTGAGTATGATTATATTTTTGTTCTGGATTTAGTTTCAGTTTGGATCACGTTAGAGTGGGAAAGATTTCTAGAATAAATAGACTTTGACAAAAGTCTGTGATATAGCTTAGGAGTCCAGTATCTTTAGAATAAGAGTAAGAACAAGAAAGTTTTGTCAACTTCAAAACCTGGTAGGAGTTTTCTTAACAATCTCCCTATTTTTTATGATGACAAAACTTTCATGCAGATTTAAGCATAATATGAAAATTATCTTGCAAAACAATACTTTAGTAGCACATGATAATTAATAGAGATAACAAACAGTAAACACAATAAAGTCTTGCACAAAATACACATAGTCTACACCACCAAACACATCAATTAAAAGTTTGCATAAACCACACTAGTAAAGAAAAAGTCAAACACAAGTCAAACACGATGCACCAAGTTAAAGCTTCAATCTGCATAAACTCTCTCCCTTTTTGTCAATAGCAAAAAGAGAAAATCAGATATGCATAAAAAGAGGTTTGGTAAAAAAGGATCAGGGTTGTCTAGGAACACGAATAAGTCGGAAATCCTCCAAAGTCTGCATGGTCTCCTCAAGCTTAGTCAGGCACTGATGATAAACAATCTCAACTTTTACTAGATTCTGTGATGCCTATTGATTCAAAGTTTGGACTTGATCATCAAGAGATTGTACCTTTCTTGTGAGAGACTTTGAGGTAGTACCGAGAGCAGCATGCAACTTCTGGATTTCAAACTCCATCGCATATTGTTGTGTCTTAATCTCCAAGAGGAGTTCTACTATTCGAGGATAGCTGGATTCTAGTTCTGATTAGGCACTAGCTTCTGCAAATTGTATCGGTGAAGTATCCAGAGATGAAGGAACATTGACCTGATCGTGTGAAATTTGTTGCTCCCCCTGAATATTGGCTTCTTTGTCTTGACCCTCAAGTGAGACTTCAGGGAAATGAGATGCATAAATATCTTTAGCATCTGGAAGAGATCGACTGATGCATCACTAGCAGTTGGTTTAATAATATGAGTTTTCTCACCTACTCCCCTTGTCTTGATGGCTTTAGTTTAAGAAATAACTTCTCCTATCTGAACTCCTTCTTTGTCAGCACGGGTTTGTTTACCAGTTCCCGTCTCTCCAACATCTTGGGTATCAATTTCCCCTGTGTCGTCTCCTTCCTTTTCAGTGTCCTCTTGTTCTTGTTCAAATAGGCATCTCCTTCTTCATGATCTGAGTCATCATCCCCACTCTTTTTCACTTCAGTTTTTTCACCATCACTTTCTTCTTCCGATTCTATCTCGCTTTCATCATCTTCGTCTTCCTCATAATCAGCTATACCTCCAAGATCACGCAAGGCAATAGCAGAGATGGTCTCATCTTCATAATCTTCCTCGTCTTCATCTTGGAGAAGA
This sequence comes from Eucalyptus cladocalyx, assembly GCA_017140615.1. Classification (NCBI taxonomy): domain Eukaryota; kingdom Viridiplantae; phylum Streptophyta; class Magnoliopsida; order Myrtales; family Myrtaceae; genus Eucalyptus; species Eucalyptus cladocalyx. Next base: position 30,758,349 of record CM029526.1, read on the forward strand.
ATATGTCGTTTTCTTTTTGTGTCCTTGAGACAACACTTTTCCCTTTGTGCTTCTTCTCAGCAAGTAGATCTTGGCTTGGCTTTGCTAGCAGATTCCTTCTTCAGAAGTGTCAGGGCTCTAAAGGGATCCCTTAATCTCATTTTTGAGATCATTTTTAGTCCAATTTACATGGGGACAATGGTTCTGGAGCAAAACTTGGATGACTGTTGAATTTGAAAGTGTTAGAAGAGTCTGGTTACCAATGCTGTGTATGGTAGTTGTCCCTTCCCCTTCATGATAGTTCTGTACATGTGCGTGAGGAAGTGAGAAAGCAACACTGTTGTAGATAGCCCACATCATTTTTGCTTCGAATTTTGGAAACATTAGTTTTTGAAGTAGCCTTGGGTTTGATGTAGTTGATGACAATTTTGTGTAGCAAAATATTAGAAGTAGACATTCTAGGGTAAGTAATGTTTCCCCTAGGAATCTTGTCCTTCACTAGAAACTTAGTGACCTGCTCGTTTGACACTTAATGGGCAAGAATCCACTCATTTCTACCCCTAAAATATTAGCCAATAGATTAACATCAACATCAAACACTCTATCACTCATAGTAAATTGAATGTGAGTGGGATCCAAGACAGACAAGTTGGAAAAGTAAGTTGTCTATTCGGGGTAATCATCGAATGTCTCCACACAAAACCTCTCCATTTGAAGCTTGGCAAACTTTTATCTCAAGATCACCTTGATGGAATCTAGAAAATCAAAATCCATGGTATGAGGGTTGATGACCCCCTGTTCAGCATTTGAGAGAAAACTTTCTTATGGTCCTTTGAATGAAACAACTTCCCTTTTTCTCTAACGATTTTTGCAACAACTCCAATTTTTGGTTGAAATTTTTTGAAAACCCTTTCATCATCGTCTTCCTTTTTGCTCTTAGTCTGACCCTCTGTGCCAAAATGAGAATTGGCAGGAAAATTTGAGAATTCCTTCTCCGCTCTTCTAGCTTTTACCAGCCCTAAGTTCTCCATGGCTCTCAAAAACAGGGTTTCATTTTTGTAACCATTTTCTTTCAAAAAAGAACTTTTGAAATCCATGGAACTTCCTCCCTTTTTCAAAAACTCATAATGCTTTAGAAGTACCTCAGGCTTTCTTACCGAAATAGGAGTTGCTTCCTGAGTAACTTCCTCTTCCACTAATTGGTGAGTCGAGCTTCGAGGTGATTCATACCCGGTGAGATCAAAATGTGTTAGACCTTTAGGGATAAACTAAGACTTGCGACTAGCAATATGAGAGAATTTCCTTTGATAGGACATCGAAGCAGACTTGGAAGACTTTGATGACATGTTCGTGTTTGATCAGGTGAGAAATTTTGCAGAGGATGTGAGAGAAGATTAGGAGAAGCGAGGGTTTGAGAGTAAGATTAGGGTTTGAAGAATTAGTGCTAGTATGAACACCTATAGGGGTGAATAGGTGTGAAGACAATTTTTTGAAAGAACAGTAGAAATATTTTGTTTCTAAAACAGAGTCTTAAGAATAACAGATTTTGAGCAAGTTTAGACTTTAGTAGTTAAATAGAATTACGAACAAAGTAAATGAGTTTAGGGAAGCGAATAAGAACACATAAATTATATTGGTGCGGCTTAGATCAAGCCTACGTCCACTCTCCACGCTGACAGCTTAATGGTTGGATTTTACTAAGAATCAAAAAAGATTTTACAGCCTTGTGATCTCGACTTCACAATGAAGAGTCTCTATTGCTCTCTCACGAAGTCACACTAAGTGTTTATTTCTTTTATATATAACTTTGAGCTCAGTATTTGGAGTAATAAGGAAAATGAAAGCTTCAGATTTTGAAATTTCTTTTTCATGCACTCTATCGAACAATTGGAGAGTCCTCCTTAAATACTCCTTCATGCATTCTCGACCGTTGGCACTTTCCAAAGGAATTCTTCCAATCTACCCGTTGGACAAAATCAATTAAGGAGATCTCGAGTCCCTTAAAGATTGTGATGAAAGCCCGTCAATTTAGTTTGCCTATACAATCAGGATTTTAGTTTCCATAAGTAGATACTTTCCAAGTTTACTTGCAATCCGAAAAGATTTAATTGATCTAAATTGATTCCAATAAAGATAATCAATCTTGTAGGTGATATATCCAACCAGAAAGCCATCCATAATCCATAAGAATCAAACTTCTGAAGAAATAAACAAAAACTTGCATTTGGATAAGTCTTCATTCTTCAGTAATGTTCAGTTTGAAATTTGTCAGTGTGGGCATACTTTGACACAAAGTTTGGGATACTTCAGACTTTGACACTAAAGTCTGGAAGTCTTTAGACTAGACTTTGGATATGTTTTGTCAACTTCAAAACATTAAAGGAGTTTTCTTTGACAAGTTTGGTTATCGGGAAAAAGAAGAGTTGAAGATTTTATTTAATGAAAATGAAGCAAGGAAACCGAATCGTCATAAAAAGAAACTTTCATTTTTAAAAATTTTAAAAAATATAACTGTCAATAATTTTTGAAAAATTATTGATGAAAAATCAGCAGAGACATGACAATCTCCAAAAATATAAAAGGCGAGTAATAATTTGAGAATAACTGTACCTCTTCAAGAAGGAAAGAAACTTACGTGCCAAAATTTGAAATAAAACTACTTGAGTCTAGAAAGCTTTCAGAAGGATGCATTTTCCATTTGTTGAACTAATGAGTATGCACATCCATAGACTTTAGCCAAATGCAAGAGTAATATTTAGTTTTTCATGGATGGACTTGAATAAGCCTTTCTCCAATGGCTTGGTGAAGATATCTGCCAATTGATTCTTCGTATCAATGAATTGAACATTGATTTCGCCATTTTGCACATGATCTCTTATTAAGTGATGACGAATTTCAATATGCTTTGCCCTTGAATGAAGAATATGATTTTTTGTAAGATTGATTGCACTTGTGTTGTCACATCTGATTTCAGTGCATGATTCTTCTATTCCAAAGTCCCTTAGTTGTTGCATGATCTAGAGAATCTGTGAACAACAACTTCCAAGAGCAACATATTCCGCTTCTGCTATTGAGAGTGCCGTAGTGTTCTACTTCTTTGAGAATCAGGACACTAACATTTGTCCTAATAGTTGACATGTTCCTGAAATACATTTCCTGTCAACTTTACAACTAGCCAAATCAACATTAGAGTAACCAAGTAATGTAAAATCTCCTCATTTTGGATACCACAGACTTAACTTTGGATAATTCGCAACATATTTGATAATACGTTTGATAGCACTAAGATGAGACTCTCTTGGGTCAGTTTGGAATCTAGCACACATGCACATATTGAATATAATATCAGGTCGAGAGGTAGTGAGATAGAGAAGAGAACCAATCATGCTTATGTATGTCTTTTGGTCGACTTTGTTTCCATCTTCATCCTTGAAAGGTTTGGAAGGACTTGACATGGGAGTCTCAGTTTTCTTGTAGTTTTCTATCCTAAACTTCTTGATAACACCTCTGGCATATTTCTCTTGATAAATGAAAGATCCTTTCTTTTTCTCCCTTTTTAATAAACAAGGTCGCGTCAACCATTCCTTTCTTAAAAACCATTGCTTGTCAAGAACTTACTCAGTTTCTCATACCAAGCTCGAGGTGCCTATTTCACACCACAATGCCTTCTTCAATCTATAGACAAAGTCTGATTTTTTGGGATCTTCAAATTCTGGTAGTTATTTCACATAAACTTCTTCTTGTATGAATCCATTTAGGAAAACACTCTTGACATTCATTTGGAATAACCTAAAATTATGAAAACACGCATAAGTAAGTAATAGTCTAATGGCTTCTAACCCGGCTATAGGTGCATATGTCTCATTATAGTCTATTTATTCCTCTTGCGTATAACCTTTTGCAATAAGCCTTGCTTTGTTCTCGATTACTTTGCCCTTTTCGTCCATCTTGTTTTTTTAACACCCACTTTGTTCTAATCATAGATTTCCCTTTCTATTTTGGAACTTGCTCACAGACATCATTAATACTAAATTGTCTGAGTTCTTCCTGCATTACTTCTATCTAGCTTTTGTCAGATAATGCTTATTCTACTCCTTTAGGTTCTATTTCAGAAATAAGTGCTAGTGCACTTGAGTCTCTTTTTGCTTTGGATCTGGTATGGATTTTTTCTTCTATATTGCCAATGATGAGTTCTTTAAGATGGCTTGATTTGTGCTTCCAGTTACTGTTAGGTTTGTCGTTTCTTGTAAGGATTTGTTGATAGTCAGTTTTCTTAAATTCTTCTAACTTTTGTTCTGCTTGACTTTGATCACTAGAAGACTGAAGTTCCTCGGGGGAATCATACCTTATTAAGTCTGAAACTAGTTCAGACTCTTCAAGTTGAGTCTAATTTTGTTGGTTCTGAACATTTTCCTGAAAATTGACATTCATGGATTCTTTGACAGTTTGTATATTCTTGTTGAAGATCCTGTAAGCTTTGCTTAAGTAGAGTAACCAAGAAATATTCCTTCATCCAATATTTTTTCAAATTTTCCAGGTTGATCATTTCTATTCTTTAAAATAAAGCATTTGCAATCAAACGCATGAAAATAAGAGATATTTTGCTTCTTCCCTTTATATACTTCATAGTGGGTCTTCTCTAGGATGGACCTTAAAAATGCCTTGTTAATTATATAACAGGCAGTAGAGACTACTTCTGTCCAAAAACAAGAAGAGACTTTACTTTCTATCAACATAGTTCTGGCTATCTCTTGTAGCGATCCTATTTTTCCTTTTTACAACGCCATTTTGTTTTAGAGTGTATGGAGAGGAGAAAACATGTTGAAGACCATTCTCGTCACAGAAATTTGCAAAGTCTTGATTTTCAAATTCTCCTCCATGATCAGTCCTTATGCTTGAAATGTCATAACCTTTATCGTTCTGAACTTTCTTGGCAAACTTCAAAAAATATGAGAAGGTTTCGGTTTTATTTTCCAAGAAGAAAACCTAAGTAAATCTTGAATAATCATCCACAACTATAAAACAATATTTCTTACCACCAATGTTTTGTGCTCTCGTTGGTCTAAAGAGATCCATATGAAGAAGCTGCAAGATGCGATTAGTAGAAACTTGATTTACCGGTTTAAAAGAGCTTCTAACCTGTTTTTCCAAGATACATGAAGTACACAGTTCAGACTTCTGGTAAACCATTTTGGGAAGACCTCGAACCGGCTTCTTAGATGAAAGTTTAGCAATCTATTTTATACTCACATGTCCAAGCTTGCGATGTCAGAAATATGCTTCATCTTGAATTGAAATAAAACATTGAGAGCTCTTTGGACATATGTCCTGAAGATAAATATCGCCATGTTTTCGCCCAGTGAAGGATTGAGACAAGTCTCGACTAACTCAAGAATAGACATCTTCTTGGAAACTGATTTTGATTCCTGCATCACATAGCTGGCTTATGCTCAAAAGATTGTAATTCAAACCTTTTACCGGTGAAACATTGTTGATGATTAAGCTTCCAATCTTCACTGTTCCATGTCCAATAATTTTTCGTTTGTTGTTCTACCAAATGAAATATTTCATCCTTTTTGTTTTTCTAGTTTTACGAAGTTGCTTGAATCTTCGGTCATATGTCTAGAACAGCCACTGTCCAAGTACTATTTACTTTTCCTTTTTACAATAACCTGCAATCATAAAGAAATCTCAAACTTTCTTCAGTACCCAAATTTTCTTGGGTCTGGGAGTTAGTTTTAAAGATAGCATTTGCTCAATCCTTCTTAACATGTCTCCAAAATTTAGGATATTCATTCTCAAAATGTTATGAGTTATTACACTTAGAACATTTAAGAGCATTATGGCTAACATGTTTCACAAAAACTTTTTGAAAATGATTTTTGTGAGAAGATTTTCGAGGTCTTTGTCTAAGTCTCTCTTTAACTTTAGAAAAATTGATCGAAGGAGTACTTTCGTTATTTAGACCCAAACCAGATTTGTTAAAATAGGGCATTTGAGCTGAAAGGATTTTCTCTAAAGTTTTTGATCATTTGGAGAACTTTGTAGAAATATCTGAAATATTCTTTTTCAAACATTTATTTTCTTTTGAAAGAGAATCGGCATTTTCTTTCAAACCTTCAAAATCATTTTTCAAAGTCTCAAACTTTTCTCTCTAAGAATTATCCTGTTACCTGAGCTTTGAATTTTCATTCTTTAGTTTGGAAATCTTTTTAAGAGAGGATTTGAGGTTGAAGCAAAGTTCATCTATATACTTAGAAACTTTAATAGGAATTTCCAAATGACTTACCTTGATTTCCTTGTTAGATTATGAGTCTTTTTATGAGTCCGACTCGAGTTTGAGTCTGAGTTTGATTCCGAGTGAGCCATCAGATAGATATTTGCAAACTCTTCTTCACTTTTCTCACATTCTATGTCATTCAAGGTTTCTGCTTTAAGAGCTTTATTGTATTTTTCATACTTTCATTTTTTCTTTTTTAGCAAGGGACAGTTGGGCTTGATGTGTCCATTCTTCCTGCACTCAAAGCATATTACATACTTGTTTCAACATCTTCCATCGATATTTTTTGGGAATTTTGCTTACTTTGCTTTTTCCAGTTTAATCTCCTTTCTTTTCTATTCAGCTTTCTGAATTTCTTTATCATAAGAGCTAGCTTCTCGTCGTCCATGTCATTGTCTGTGTCTGTATCATCAAAATCAGCATTAGACTTAAGTAAAATTGACTTATTACCTTTTAGATCCTCTTTATCATTGATTTGTTCCACTTTATAAGATTTAAAAGTGTCTATCAGCTCATCAACAGAAAGATGCATGATCTTTTATGTCTCCCGAATTGATATATTCACATGGTTCCAATCATTTGAAAGTCCTTTCAGCAGTTTATTGACCTTCATTGGAGTAGAAATTGGTTGACCTTGATATGCCAATCCATTTACAATTTTGTAAAATGGCTGAACATATCTCCAAAGACTTTCCAGTCTTCATTTTGAAAGATTCATATTGGCCAAGTAAGATGCTTATTTTTGTCTCATTTACATGATCAGTTCCTTCATAAGTGACATGAAGCCTATCCCAGACTTCTTTAGCTGTTTTATATGAAGAAATTTTGTTATATTCAATAGGAGACAATGTGTAGTATAAAAAATAAATAACATTTGCATTAAGAGCCCATCTCTTGATAATTTCTGCTTGGTTGGAATCCTCAACATCTTTATCTAAGACTTCTTTTCCCTTGTCTGAAGCTGAAGCTGCTTTTGGGTTGATTCCTCTTCCCACAATATCCCATTCCAGAGGATCTCTAGATCTCAGGAACACCTTCATTTTATTCTTCCACACACTATATTCTTTTCCATCAAAATAGGGTGGCCTGGTATTGCTCTGTCCTTCAATTAGTCCTGGTGTCAAGATATTAGCCATAGAAGATCATTAATTTAGAAGTAAAAATACTTTAATAAAATGAGCACTAATGCTCTGATACTAATTAAAAATGCTAGTATTACCACTTAAAGTGGGTGAATAGATGTTTAAAAAAATTAAGTAAATAAATACATAATAAGTTATATTGCAAGCAAAGTTTGAGTAAGATTCAAAGTCTGACTAAAAGTGCTGCCAGACTTCTGAAGTAAATTCAGACTCAAATAGAGATGGTTTAGAAGTTGGAGAAGTTCATAAGAATATTGCAACGAATAAAGCTGAAAAGAGTTAAGGGAAGAGAAAATTGCACATGAGATTTATAGTGGTTTGGCTTAGATCAAGCCTACGTTTACTCTCCCACGCTGACAGCCTTCTGCCTGAATTTCACTAAAGTATCAATAGAGAAGTACAATGGTTCAAGTGCAAACACTTAGTGGAAGATTTCTTTTTCTCTCACAAAGTCACTCTTCTTGTGTTTTTCTCTCTTGAATACAATTTGTAAGCGATGTCGTTGAAGAACAAGTGGTTGGAAAGGCCTTAAATACTTTGGAATTTCAATTTTCACGCACTATCTCAAATGGACTGAATGATCTCCTTAAATACTGATTTGCGCATTTCCAGTCGTTGGCATTCTCCAGACGAATTTTTTCCAATCAATTCGTTGGACAAAATCGATTAATCAAATCTTGTAGCCGTTTGAAGATTGAGATAAAAATCCGATGATTTTGGTCGCCCATACAATCAGAATCTAAGTTTCCAATATAAATGCTTCCTAAAAAGGTACTTGTCTTCAAGATTGATTTAATCAATTAGTGATTGATTCCGTCAATATGTCTATAAAAAGTAAGTGAGATTTTTCGCCAGAAAGCCAAATATTAAAGATATATCTCTATAACGTTCATATTGAATCCTTGTTGTAAGATCAACAATCACGAGTCTGATTATATCTTCATTTTGGACTTGGTTTCAGTATGGATCACATTAGTGTGAGGAAGAGTTATGGAATAAATAGACTTTGACCAAAATCTGCGATATAGCTCAAGAGTTTAGTATTCTTCATAATAAGAGCAAGAACAAGAAAGTTTTGTTAACTTCAAAACTTGATAGGAGTTTTCTCAACAGCATCGATATTACTCATAAGAAAATTACCAAGCAAACACTTGGGGGTTTCCGCTCCTTTCGCTTTCTCACCAAAAGGTCCCACTCTGGCAAATTCGTGGTATGATCAAAGTCGAAGCCAAAACCGAGAGTGTTTGTGTTTAGGATGGTGAAGTTAGGAACCTTGAAAGCATCTCCTTTGAAAGAGCTTTGAATATTCCATTATCTTTTTTCTTATTTATTTTAAAGATATCGTGCAACTGAAATCCCGTCCCATCTCAATATTGAGTCGTGTGTACATCATCCATGTTCTCACTCTTTAGTGTTGAGAGCTATACGTTACTCACAAACTCTATCCAATATGCAACTCAAGGATCAAAGGAGTGGATCGATACTCAATACGTCGGAGGAAGAATTTACATGACCCATTTGGTGCTCTAATAGCTTGGGACATCCACAATCATAAAAAAAAAAGGTTAATACAACGAAAAATCCTAAATTGATTCACACGGGATAAATTTATACAAAACTAATTTTTTTACCATAGAAAACCCTAAGTTGGTACACATGTCTATTAATTTATGTTAAATTTTACCCTTAAATTCTTAAGTTGGATGATACGTGACAATTGATAGGTATAATAATTTTAGGTTTTATCTTCGTTTGTCATCGGTGTATCAGGTTGTGATTTTTCGTAGTATTAATCTAATTTGATAGAAATCATTTGGTGATTAATTTACTATGGATATACCATTTTGAAATTTTTTGTCAAAAGATTAGTTTGAGGTATATTGATTATAGGTGTATTAGTTTGGAATTTCTTGTATTAGAAAAAAAGTGGAAGAAAATAATTTTGGCTCTTTTCCATTTCCATGTATGTCGGGACCGAGAACGTGACGATCAATGAGGCTAACTTGGTAATCGAAGGCGAAGTGCACAAAGGGCAAACTCGTCAAAAGGCGAAGGGGTATTAAAACTTCGATAACCTGGCGGAATTACGTACTTTTTTTTTTCCTTGTGGATTTGACGTTCAAGAAAGTCCGACAAAGATGAAAAGTGGGACCATGACGCAAAGGATGATATCAGCGACTAATTGTTCAGGGTGTTGGGATTGGATGGAGCTGGTCGTACAAGAAAAAATTAGCTTGTCCCACTCCGACCCGCTCGTGCACCCCCAGTCCCACGCCGATTGAGTATATGATGGGGTGTCAACTATAGATTGTGTATATTTTATATAGCCTGCATCTTGATCCGCTCAACGTGGTTCAACAAAATCATACAATAAACTTGGTGATATTACATACTTCATATTGTCATATTTATTCAAGCAGCCAGTGTCTTGATCCATCGAACATGATTAAGTGAAATCATACAATAAACTCGATGATATTGTATTAAAGTAATAGACACATCATGATAAGGTTGTGGAACATGTGAGAACACATATTGATGGGTGTATAAATGAGGAGACCTTTCATGAACAGCTCATGAAGATGCACCCAGAAATAGAAAGGACTCTGTTTTGCAGGTTGAGTTTGAAATTTCATTACTCGTCAGGAAGCTTTAACGGTTGTGTGTAGCGTCGGATTCAATGGCAGAGCCACTGCACGGTCCGGCAAGCTTCTGGACTCAGGCCAATGCTTTGCTTCGCAAGAACTTGACTTTCCAGGTTCGCTATTATCTCTGAGCGTCTTTTCTTTATGCTGGTTGTTTTCCCGCGTTGAGTGGGGGGAGGGCACGTCAGTTTGGCTTTAGCGGGCAGGTGATCAGGATCTTGAATGCATCATTTTAAGCCTTCTTGATAATACTCAAATTAGTTTAGTTGGGACTGTGGTTGGGTGTATTTATTGCCGTCTTGATTAATGGATGATACCCGCAGAACCGGTTCTTGCCATTTCAAGTTTTGGTTTTGAATTTGCATCTCAATATACTTAGTTATTTTACTTGTTGATGGTTGCTGCCTCCGTTAATTTTATCAATTTTAATCTATGTAAATTCTTTCAGTATAACTGATGTTTTAATGACTGCGGCTTATAGAATCATTTGCAAGCACAAGTCGGCCCAGATTCCACAAGCTTGCTCTAAGCTAGGATAAAGTAAAAATACAATGCACAACCAATGTCTGACCTTCTTATCTTCAGTTTAGCCCCCGGGAATTTAATCTCTGTTGGTTAAACTTTTTCGGAATCCAGAGGCCAAGTCCTCTTTTGCATAGAAGGTATAGAGTTAATTTGAAGCCAATATGACATTCACAGCTATTGGTATAACTTCTTATGGACCCTGGTAAGACTAAACAGAACACATACCATCCTCTCCGTTACAGTAAGGTCCAGCAGTTTCTACTAAGGACTCGTTTGCTGACATTGTTTATACAATCCATTTGCAGAAACGGAATATCATGACCAACATCCGGCTCATTTCTTTTCCATTTGTCCTCTGTTTACTCCTTTTCCTCCTCCAAAGTGTGGTCAATAATATACTGAATACGGCTACCTTTAAGTGTGGCTGTGAATGTATTGATACGAATGGAGATGGGCAGTGTGAGAAGGTGTGTGGGATTCAGTACTCCACCCTTACTCAAGTGGAAAGCTGTCCTATCTTAAATCCTCCTGAATGGCCTCCCCTATTACAAATACCGGCTCCACAATATCGTGCAGTTAATGACTTGCCTGATGATTCCTGCAGAAGGACAGGGTCTTGCCCTCCAACCATACTCTTTACAGGAAATAATCAATCTCTTGGAAAACGTATATTCACTGACTCCTCCATATGGTTTTTCCTTTCCTTTAAAATTAAGAGGCTACCATTTGATAGTAAGACAGACGTTTCTAAATCTTGACTTAATTTTTGACTTCATTTCCAGTTTTGGTGGGGAATATCCTGAATTCTTCTACTACGAATTCTTCTGACGTTTTAGTTAGCTTCGCCCAGAATGTTTCGGTAGGTTTTCCTTTCATCTTTGGTTTTTTTTTTTTTTTTTTTTTAATACTAGGATCAGCAATGACACATTTCTCTGCTGCTAATGTGGCTAATGTTGCTTCCGAAAATTTTCAGGGTTCTGCTTCATGGCCCAATTTATACAACTATCTTGAACCTGCTTTTTTCTCTGACCAACCTGTTTATGAGGTTCAATGGCAGTGCACAGGAAACTCTTCATTTTCTGTTGCTATTCAGGAATCCCCCATATCATTTCAACAGGGTAGGAAAATTCTTTCTTTACTTCTTTTTGACATGTGTGAAATGCATTATTTCTCTATACATAGGAGTGGTGCCATTTCTTCTGATTCTTAAGAAAGGAAACAAAAATATGGATGTGCATCAATGCGATAAAGTTGCATTCAGCAGAACTGATTCTGATTGCTAAGAATATACTTACACCCGAGGCGCCAAGAAAGAGGGAACGGGAACTTCACTGGAAGCAGGAATACTCACGTGTGTGTCTAAACGCTCGTTACTTTCTGGACAATGTTCTGGAAGAGAAGATAATGGGTCCAATAAACCTATCCTGCACTGGATTTTCTACGGATAAAAAAAGAAAAAAAATGTAAAAACAAGGGACACAAAGATGAAGAAATTGAGATCTCTAAGAGTGCCTGTTTAGCTTCACTTCACTTTCTTTATTGTGATATGGGGAACTTCTCATTCCTTCACAGAGAATGCTAAGAGCATAGATTTCCTACCTTGGCATGAATTACGATACCCAGTTATCTATATTTATAAAGCGTAGAGAGACAATCTTGTGGAATACATCAATCCTTAGCTATGTTATCTGATATCTACCTACCAACTAATTCCTTATCCTGAATGTCTTGTGGAATTCATTAATGGTTTTTCCTGAAACACTCTTGCTATTGGTACCAATTAAGTTTGTAATGTAAAGGGTGCACGATGAGATGGCTAGTGGGCGTCACTTAATGGGGGTGAATAGGTGATTAAAAGAATCTCAACAAAATAATGCAGAATAGAATAAGTCAAGATAACAGTTTAAATTCACATTCTAGAAATAGGTTCAGAACATGTTATGAAATAAAGTAGACTTTAGAAACACCCAACAAGTGTGCAATAGATCAAATCAATAAATAGTTGGAGTTAAGGATTAAGAGGAATTGTACACAAAGTTTATAGTGGTTCGGATTAGATCAAGTTTATGTCCACTCTCCCATGCTTATAATCTACTGGCTGGATTCACTATATAATCAATAAGAGATTACAACTTTTGAATGTAAATACTTAGTGATGGACCACACTTTCTCAGTAAGTCACTCTTTTTGTATATCTCTCACAATCATAGTATTTTAGGTTTTCAAAAGACAAGTGTATGATTTGAAGATCGCCTAAACTTTGGAATTTTAAATTTTAGCCTTGTCTCTTTATGCTCCTTAGCACCTTGATCTTTTTATATACTCCTCATTTTCCAAACTAGTCATTAGACAGTCTTTAGAGGATTGTCTTCCATTCCATTCGTCGGACAGAACTGTATCAAGAACAATGGGTTACCTTTGAATGACAGAAGGTGAATCCCCACTTGATTTTGGTCGCCTATACAACTAGAGTCTTGGTTTTCATAAGTGAAGTTTCTTTGTTTAGGAAGAACTTATCTCCATGATTGATTTGTCAATCAATTTAATTTAATCAATCTTCCATATTGGTATGAAACCCAAACAAGATTACTAGTCATTATAGAATCTATAACGGTCTTGTTCTGAACCTATTTCTTGCTGGATGTGTGTCGGGTTTAGAATTTGTTTTGTTCTGAACTATCCACATATTGAACTAGCTACAATTTGAGCATGTCTGGATGAAAATAAGAATGTTCTTTTTTGTTTGAGTTTAGAGTGAAAACTTGAGAATGAGTCTGAGTAAGTTTGGTCTAAAGACTTTATGAATTATATGAGACATGTCCATTTCTTGAGCATATACCCGAAACAACATTCTTCAAGACAATTATAAAACTCAATAAAATTTATTAGAAAGTTTTGTCAACTTCAAAATCTATTAGAGTTTTCTATAACACGAGAATGGCTAGACCATCTAGCTGAAAAGGAAAGCCCTTGAATTGGTTAATTTTTATATACTTATTCGTGGTCAGTCCCACGATACCTGTCCCTTCTCCCCCTCCAAAACCAAGGGAGAAAAACCTTCACTTTGATAACTGTTTATCTTTTTGTCGTGCATTTAGATGTAAGTTGTGCCCAAGGTTTACCTTTGTGGAGAAACAGTTCCTCAGCAGTAAATGATGAGCTGTACAAGGGCTATTGGAAAGGGAACCCAGAAAGGAAAATTAATGAAATAGTCACAGGTCTGGCTGCTGCTTGTTTCGCTGGCTTCATTTGCTGATTTATCAGTATGTGCAGACAATTCTAATAAGAACTTTTTCTCTCACAGGATATGATTTCCTTAATACAAATTACAATAACTTCAATGTGAGCATATGGTATAACTCAACCTATAAGAATGAATCGGGAAAGGAATTTATATCCTTGGTGCGTGTTGGACGATCTGTGAATCTGGTAACTCTTATTTCTCTCTTTCTTTTTGTGAATCATTTTCCTATATGTAAGCTTGTATTTTTGTTTAGATAAACTAGGTTTGGGGGGGGGGACAATCTTGGATAAACAAAAGAAAGAGGTGTTTATTGTTTATATGACTATTTTTTTTTTCTGTCAAGGAATCAATGGGGTGCGGACACGGGAGTGTAAAAAATTCCGAAAAATACACTTAAGTGTCAAATCAGAGAAGAAATGCACACTTAAGTGCCAACAGCTAGAAATTCTGGCAAACTGTTAACATGGCTTTTTCTTGCGAGATTTTTTACTAATGTGGAAATTCTTTTAAAAAAATCATTCATGGAGACAACAAGAGTACGCTAAACAACATTGTTTTTGGCACTCAAGTGATCACTTTCTGCAAAACTTTGCAAAGTGTTCACTTTTAACCACAAACCACTAGTGGCACTTAAGTGATTACTTACACCATAACTTGACACTTAAGTAATCTTTTTTTACCCACTACTGGCACTTAAGTGAATATGGAAGATGATGTCGTTTTAGACAAGGACTACTAAGTGGACATTCTAACGAGCATATAGACTAGTTTTATTATTAAAACAATGCCATGTCGGATTTCCAATAAGCTTGCCGAAGTTGGCACTTAAGTGTCTTAATTTTTTTAAAAAGTGACACTTAAATGTAACTTTTGGAACTTTTGGTATTAAGTGTCCACCTATGCCGAGTTTTGGCAATCTCAGTGTACTTTCCCCAAGAATCAATACATGCTTTTATTAAATATTGTCTGATGTTCCAGCAGTGTGCCTCTGAGTCCAATGGTTCTTCCATCTGGTGATTTTCAGATCCACCTTGCAATTAGTTTGATTAAAGCTCCGTTGACATACTGAAACCAGAAAGCCTGCTTGAACTTCCCTTTGAAATTGCCGTGACTCTTGCATGTCATCTCCAGTACTTCATGGAGTATGAGTAAATAAAAGTGTTTGTCCTAGGGAAATATCCAAGGCACGAATTACGAGCATTGATTTGTCCAGCTACTATCTCTTAAATAAAACCTTAGTTTAAGGTTTTTCTCATTTGAATCAAAATTCAACTAAGGTTTCTTTTCTTGTTTAGAGATATGTGAAATTTAGTATCTTCATCAAGTGCATAACCATTAACATATTAGTTATCCTGCTATATGTCTTTCAGGCATCCAATGCTTACATTCAGCTTTTGCTGGGGCCAGCAACAACAATGCTGTTTGAGTTTGTCAAAGAAATGCCTAAACCTGAAAATGAATGGAGGCTGGACTTCGCTTCTATTTTAGGCGCACTTTTCTTTACATGGGTTATCATTCAACTATTCCCTGTAAGTGGTTATTATAGTGTACACATCGTTCCAAATGGACGCTTTTTGTCTCTTTTTCAGCTTGATAAATTGCAGTTTAACTCGAACGACTCTTAGTTAAGGGGCTCTTGAGCCATAACATGGAGAAGGCGATGTTAGACAGACTGAACAGGGGAAGAACTTAAGTGAAAGTTGACTCTTGTGATCATTTCTTTATGCTGACATGTTTTGAAACTAGATATATGATCGTTCATCACTCTGGTTTCCAGTCTGCTTCCCTTCCTCATGCGACCTTAATAATCTGGTGTTTTTCTCCTTTTTGTCCATAAATCCCACTACTAGACCCTCCGTTATTCCCAAGCTTTGGCCTCTTGTCTTGGTTCATTCTTTCCCAGATCATTACAACTCTCTAAGCTCCCTATTTCCTTCTTATGATGCAGGTTGTCTTGACAGATCTGGTTTATGAGAAAGAGCAGAAGCTGAGGATTATGATGAAAATGCACGGGCTTGGTGATGGACCATATTGGCTGATTTCCTATGCTTATTTCCTCTCCTTATCTTCAATCTACATGCTGTGCTTTGTGATTTTTGGCTCAGTCATCGGTAATAATACATCTAGCTTCTTTTGTAGTTTCTCATTTTCTTGCAGTCATTCTAATCGGTTGCAATTTTGCAGGTTTAAAATTTTTCATGATGAATGACTTCAGCATCCAATTTGTCTTTTATTTCATCTACATAAACTTGCAAATATCCCTGGCATTTCTGGCTGCGGCATTTTTCTCCAATGTGAAGACTGCTAGAGGTTGGACGGTGGTGAAATTGGTTTTTTCTAGTTGGTATCTTTTCATTTACCTGGCAATTCCAGCTTGCATCACTGACAATGAGAAATGTGATGACTGCAGTTGTGGGTTATATATGTGTCTTCGGAACTGGTCTATTGGGAGGTTTCCTTTTCCAATTCTTGATCGAAGATACATCTTTCCCAAGTAAGTAGAAGTTACCATGAAAAGAAAGGGCTATCTCTAATTAAAATTGCCTCTATGTGCTGGACCTTTTTTGTGAGTTTTACTTACTTCATTATGATTATGACTTAATTAAATGGTTGATTTCTTAATCAACTTCATCATCCCTTCTTTTCAGAGTTCATTCTACTTCCATATTTGTACGAGCTGCTTGTGTTTTTATTTTGCTGGCCCCAGACCCCAGACCCCACACAAGTGGCATTTTCAGCCGTATTTTACATTGGTGGAGATAGATTCCTCGTGGTGCGACAGCACCATCTTGCCTGTGGCATGCTGCTTGTGTTGGTAGCGAACAGCAACAACTTAGAAGGCTTATCCCACCAAGTGGGATAGACTACCCAAATATTTTTATGACATTGTTTGATAATCTTTATTAAATCTCATGTAAGGTCTACGTGCTATGTCTTTTCCTATAATTATGTTGTCTCACTAGAATATTTAAAGGCCGTCATTCCATGGGTTCAAACCTCTGCGAACAAGCTAAATTGAGAGAGGCTTGGTGTTTGTAGTAAAAATGGAACTTCTACAATAGTTGAGAGTAGTCAATTCATCTTGATAAGCACAAACTTTCTCCTCTATATTGTTGCGTGAGAGTAATGTACCTTTTGTGCAGAGACCACGGTTGCTCCTAAGGGAAGGTGTTTAATCAGACATCTATTTACACAATGTCCATTTAGAGCAAGAGAAGGAATAGTTGATGCTTGCAGGATGTCATTTAACTTTTTTTGTGCATCTGTCAAGTACTGCATTAGGGGTTACTTTACTGTATGAAAGTCTTCAGCCCTTCTGAAGTCAGTGCTCTGATTCTTTTATTTTTGGCCACTTTTTCTTTCTCGTCCTAATTAATTGTGTTAATCTTCTGCAGGAGGTTGGATTATTGTAATGGAATTATATCCTGGCTTCTCACTGTACCGTGGGTTGTATGAGTTTGCACAATATTCCTTCACAGGAAATTATATGGGGACTCATGGCATGCGGTGGGGTGATTTAAGCGATAGCGAAAATGGGATGAAAGAGATTCTGATTATCATGGTTGTTGAGTGGTTGGTGGTGCTTTTTGTAGCCTACTATATAGATCAAGTCACATCATCTGTAAGAGGAAAAAGTCCTATGTTTCTCTATGAAAGATTCCAAAAGAAGCATCCGTCTTCTTTCCAGAGGCCTAGCTTGCAAAGGCAAGGATCTAAAGTCTCTGTTCAGATGGAGAAACCTGATGTCAGTCAGGAGGAGAAACCTGATGTCAGTCAGGAGGTAACTAGTGCATCTGCTTTCGTTGCCTTTCGATAGTGGAAATACTGCATCTTCACATTGCTTTTAAACACTGGCCCCCATAGGCTTGATAGATAGAGTACCTTGATAATTGCATCATAGCTTAGACAGCGAATAGTCTGGCTATTTATCTCTCACAGGATTCATTTGTCTTTATCATCTTACATTTGACATTCTTTATCCTACGTGCTATTTTCGACTGCTGATAATTGGCGATTGAAGTGTTTCATCAATAAAACGAAAATTTTTCTACATAAAATGAGTAATCTGTAGTGGGTGTTCTCAAGCTCTGGGTGTGGTCGTTTTCTCATTTGAGTTGACCTGACGATGTAAGATGACTTTTTCATTGGCATGAATTTTTCTAGAGTGAGAAGGTTGAGCAGTTGTTGCTAGAACCAAGCACAGATTACGCTATTATCTGTGACAATCTCAAAAAGGTGTATCCAGGAAGGGATGGAAATCCTGAGAAATTTGCGGTTAGAGGGTTGTCTCTTGCTTTGCCACCGGGGGAATGCTTTGGCATGCTTGGTCCAAATGGAGCAGGCAAAACCTCTTTCATCAGTATGGTAAGTGCAAATTTGATCTCTTTGGATAAATGAGACTCCCGTTGGATTAACATTAACTTTGGAGCATCTCAAGGGAAATTTCTTTTGTTGAGAAGATTGTTCAAAGATCATCATATGTTGCCCTTAAAACTCAAGAGACGTCATTCTATCTATTAACAGATGATCGGCCTTACGAAACCAACCAGTGGAACAGCATACGTTCAGGGGCTCGATATACGGACTCATATGGATGGCATATATACCAGAATAGGTGTATGCCCTCAACATGAGTAAGCTGGCATTATGTTATCTTACAGAGAAATTTGACCCCTCCCTCCTTATTCCCTTCTGATTTTGATTTATTGCATGAGTCCTGAATTTTCCTGTCTTTATTAATTAAGCCTGCTCTGGGAAACCTTAACGGGGCGGGAGCACCTGCTTTTCTATGGAAGACTAAAAAATCTCAAGGGCTCTGCATTGACACAAGTAAGCTGTTACTTTTCTTTCTCATTCTTTTCTAATGTCTGATTCGATAGTTGAAGAAACAATATATTCAGAGTTCAGCAATTTTTTTGCACTGTCATGCAACTTCGTGTGAACTAGAATAAGTATAAACGATCTCCATTATTTGGTTATAAATGTATTGCATGTGAATGTAATATTATTGAACTATGCCCCACTTGTTAATTGTTCATTCACTTTGCACTCTCATTTTGTTGATCTAGGCAGTAGAGGAATCTCTCAAGAGTGTGAACTTATTTTACGGTGGCGTTGCCGACAAACAAGCTGGAAAATACAGTGGAGGTATGAAGAGGAGGCTGAGTGTTGCCGTTTCACTGATCGGAGATCCCAAAGTAAGTCTTAGAGTGTATCTCATTTTAGGAAGCACGAAAGACCCTTCAAGCTAAAGCTTTGGTGCGTTGATTTTTGCTCCAAATATGCCAAGGTTGTTTACATGGATGAACCGAGTACGGGGTTGGATCCAGCTTCAAGGAACAACTTGTGGAATGTTGTGAAGCATGCAAAGAAAGACCGTGCTATTATTCTGACCAGTATGTTTGAGAACTCAACACCCCCCCCCCCTCTTCTTCCTGAGCCCCCACAACCGTCTCTCTCACTGTGCGTGCTTTCGTTTGGATGCTACGCACAAGGGGCACATTTTCAGACATCGCCGTAACTAGTTTTCCTGCATGGGCATTAGGCTGTCCCTAAAAGTCGAACATGTTAGATGGAAATCTTGATTTAGTACCCTGGTTAAATTTTTCATAGCTTTAGCTATTACTTCTTTGATGAAGAAATTCCAATTATATGTCACAATTGGAGGATACATCATTGAAGAACTTCTTCGCTTATTTTCAGCTCATTCAATGGAAGAGGCAGAAGTACTGTGCGATCGATTGGGAATATTTGTCGACGGAAGTTTGCAGTGTATAGGGAACCCAAAAGAGGTAAATATTAGATGTTATGATGTACCATTGGACTATTAGGTATTATGATGTACCATTGGATTGTTAACTGGATTTTTGCCGTCATTTGAATATTTGCCTCCTTTTCCCTTTAGTGGCAATACAGAAAGATGTCATCCTTCTTTTCCTGATATAGATTCTTTCCTCTGTTTCAAATTTCTTTTCGCATCTACCTCCTAAGATATAATTTTCTGAACCCCAACAAATATAGGGGTTTTGTCCCTCTCTATCTAATAATTCTCTGCACCTGTATTTGATTTGGGTTCCTGAAAAAACATATTTTTGCTCTGCAAATTCTGTGCTGGTACCCAGTTGGATAACTTTTTGAGTGACCTGTCATGACCTTGATGAGGAGGGACCTTCTGATGGCTAGTCAGCCTGCTTTGCATGAAAACACCTGAATGTACATTTTCACTTTTTATGACAGCTGAAGGCTAGATACGGAGGATCTTACGTGTTCACGATAACAACATCATCCACTTATGAGGAAGAAGTGGAGAATAAGGTGCAGCGTCTCTCCCCAGGTGCTAAAAGAATATATCATATATCTGGAACTCAGAAGTTTGAACTGCCAAAGCATGAGGTCAAGATTGCGGATGTATTCCAAGCGGTTGAGAATGCAAAGTGCAGGTTCACCGTTCTTGCTTGGGGATTAGCAGGCACAACCTTGGAGGATGTCTTCATTAAGGTTGCTCGTGGTGTGCAGGCATTCAACGTTAGGGGGTGAAATCGAACTAGGTCTACCCAGGAATTGGACCAACCCATCCGGAAAATAGGTATGGGAACCAATTCCCAAAATTTGGAACCAGTTTGGACCAGTTCAGTTCCTAATTTTGAGTGAATACTCACTTAGGAACCAGATCAATCGGGCCGGTTTGGGGACCAGTTTTGTAAGCCCAAAAGTCCAAACCCCCCCCCCCCCCTTTTTATCCTTGATTTCTAATCTTAGAACTATTTTTTTCCACTTGCATAGCACTCCTCCTTCGTCGTTTCTCTTCCTCACTTGCTTCCCTCCCTCACCGACTCACGATTGCACCATCCACCGATGGCTCACGGTTGCACCGTCCATCACATAGTATTGTTGCTTTGCCTTATGATGTTTGTTTATGATAATTAGCCTTGTGGATTCTTAATTTTTCGTTTAGCTAAAAAGTTTATGTATTTATTGATTACATATGCTTAATGTTTCAATATAAATTAGAAGGATTATGTTGTTTTCTTGCAAATTAATGTAAAATTTAAAACCGTATAAAATATCGGGCGGTTCCAATAGAGGTGTAAGAATTAGTAAGACCATTATCAATTGTTCTAAAGTGGTTACAATAAAGGTGTGAGAATTAGTAAGACCATTATCAACTGTTCTAAAAAATTAAGCTTTTTAGTTTATCATTTAAATACTCTTAACACCCCTCTCACGCTTCATCTAGTCTTTTTGCCTTGTACTAATTGTGGACATACTTAACTGAGGAGACAAATAGGGCTCAATAAGATTTAAATTCAGGACTTCCAGCTCTGATATTATATGAAAATTAGTGGGACCGTTACCAATCATTCTAAAAGCTTAAACTTTTAGATGTAGGCATAATTTATTATTTAAATACTCTAACAAAAAGATACAGTTAATTGAAGCCAATATGAGATTCACAACTATCAGTGTAACTTCTTTATGGGCCTGGTAAGACTAAACCAAACAGATACCATGCTCTCTGTTACAATAATTTCGGCTTATTTTCTGCCTAAATGTGAACCAAATATATTCCAAAACCGCACGTCTCTTTGCAATAAAAGAAATGTTGAGACACTGCATTGAACTTTATTATCTCTTGTAGAGATACATTGACCAAGAAACCTTCTAAAGCCATACAATCGAGCGACTAGCTGAAGCAACTTTAAAGGATGCTGAACTTAACAATGCCGATTGTAGTTGTAGTACCCAATCGAAGAAGCAAACTTTTACAGGCACTCTGATAAAAATTACAGAAGAGCGTGTTGTTGAGGATAAGCAGCTGTTATTTAATGGGAGTCCAGCATGATCCCATGAACCGGACCTGCATGCCCCAAGAAACTACAACGCATATTTGCTACTGAAGTAGCCGGTAGTTGTACGGATGGAGGAATAGGCATTTCCGAAGAGTGTCCAGAAAAACAAAGAGCCCCAGAATCATCTTGCTGCCAATATACCCTCACCATGACGCCTCTAGAATTCTCAGCTGATTCCGTTCCAGGAATCCCCACAAATTGAGCTCCCACTGGGATCTGAACCAAATTGCAGAATAAGATCAAAAGCTTTTGTCAAGCTGATGAACTTTTAATCAGTATTTACAAGTTGCTCAGAACTTTAATAGACTGACTAATACAGTTTATGAGGACAAATCACATTTTAAAGTAACTTCAATGCTGTGGCCTATACTCTATAGGGATTTCCTCGTATTTAGTTTCTCACCTGGACCGAGGTTCCAGATGTCAAAGTTAGTGTTGCCAAGCGTTGTTCAGCCACAGCATTTTCTAGCTCTGCCTGCTTTGCAATGTTCAGGAAAACTTCCTCAAGAGTCGTCAAACCAAGCTGGATATTTGCCATCCCAAACTCTCACTGTTTATCCTGGAGCTCCGCAAAAAATTTCTGTTGAAAGCATATAAGCTGTGTCAGGAAAAGCCAAAAGGGAGTATTGCGATGAAAACATTTTAGATAAAAAGTTCTTCACCAATAGAAATGTGAAAACTAGCATTTCAAAGATTGGTTGAATCTATATGACAGTGATAGATTACTCCTTAATATACAAAAGTTAAAAGTTAACACATGAATTTCAGTGCTCCCATGATGATCTTGAGCATTTAATTGCCATTTTCAACCCAAAAACATACATCTGGTATAATTGGCAAACCATTCTCTTGACTAAGGACAAGGAGAATCTTGCCACTGACGATGCTTCATAAAAAGAGGGTGTTAACTTCCAAGAAAGGAGCATTTCTAACTTTTCGGCGACGATACAATATCCATGCATATGTCAAATGAGAGAAAAGTTACAAGAACATCATCCTGCTGGACCAGGAAATGTAGCTGTCTACATCTCACAGAACTTGTAACAGCATCTCCAGCACTGTTTCCAATTCTTTCAACATTTAGAAAGACAAAAGAGCCTGAAAAGGATAGAAGTCAGCAATAGGATTAATTACTGTCAAAAGTGCTTCTCTATCATGGGATATAACAAAAGTCAGAAAGGCCTTTTTCTTCTCTATCATGGGATTAATTTGAGCCTGATTGAGGTTCCACTGCAGCGAAGTCTGCCCTTGGCCATTATTCCTATATGGTCACTTAAAATAGCAGCTTCTTCCAAAGAGTGTGTCATTAGGATGATAGCCCGTCCTTTCTTGGCATCCCCTATCATGTCCCAGACATGCCTCCTTGTACTTGGACCCATGCCTGTTGTCTGCAGCAGGAAACAAAGTACCTTTCAGAATACACACACAAACACAAGATTTGTCCATTGAGGAGAAAAGATTATAAGACGTCATACACCTACAGTTCATCTAAAACCAATAATTTGGGGTCACCAATAAGGGCTATAGCAACACTTAAGCGACATTTCATTCCTCTACTGTAGCTCCCAGTTCTCACCTTGCCTGCTTCTGTTAGTCTGACCTCTTCCAGTGACTTTTCAATTGCATGAGCAGAAAACTCAAAAGGGTTCATCAAAATAAACAAACGGGAAAAATTATATCTTAGTGTAGGATTAGAAGCAGATTCACAAGTTCCAATAACATAGAGGAAGTTAGGAAAATGTACCGAATTAATTGAAGCAGGGGAGAGCCCTTCAACATTTATGAAAAGGTAGAGATGCTCTTCACCAGTTAACAAGTCCTGAAGGATATCATACTGCAATCGACAATGAACTTTTAGTACAGATGTTCATTTGTTTTTTCCAAATAATTAACTATAACTGCTTGGAAAATAATTGCAATACAGCCAAACATACGAAGCAGAATTATGCTTCCTTGCTGTTTGTACTTAGATGCAAAGGTGATAAAAATGGAGAGAAAGGTTAACCTGAGGACAAACTCTGATGATTTTTCTGATGTTTGACATGCCCACCGAATTTCTGATTGAGCAACCACACACCAAAGCTGTTAACGCACGACAGCAATATGACATTATGCACCACGTTATGTATACAAAAATTTTGTACTGCGCCAAAAAGAAAATAGCCAACTAAAAGCTATTACCATCGCCCCCTGTAACTGGGGTGATTCCTGTCAAACAGTTTATTGTTGTAGTCTTTCCAGCGCCGTTGTGTCCCAGAAGACAAAACAGCTGATCTTTAGCAAAGTTCACCCACAGCTCCTACAGAATTTAAAAGAAACAGCGTTTACCCTATCCAAGCATAAATAAAGTCACACAGGATACTCGAATGTAGTGTTGCATCTGTCATCTGATAAATTCATTCTGAAATGGCACCTCAAGAATGTTTATGAACAATTATTAGAGGAAAAAAGTGCAGATAACTGGAATTGCTTAGCTACCTTAAAAGCATGGTATCTGGATGTCCTTTTGCTTTTACAGCAACCAAGTTGGATAGTCCCAGGATAAGTCTTCCCAAGGCCACGAATCTGCACTGCAACATTAGGATCAACTAAGCCTTCTTTTGCTTGTGCTTTCACAATACTTTCCTCTTGGAGAACATCTTTGTCATCTGGAGTGACATGCTCCAATCGGGGAATTGAACCAATGCAACTACAAATGCCACCCTCTGTTAAGACAGGAACGACTACATCATGAAAACATGTAGAAGGAGGAAGCATGCCCTCACATTGGAAATTTCAATCTGTACCTTCCACTTTGCTTCCACCTTTCCCCTTCTAGTAGCCAGGATTTAAGAAATAAAACATTGGCTTCCTCACTCCAGATACATTGGGGATTATATTATCAAAATAGATGGCAAAAATAAACCACACAGAAAGTTGCCACAGGCCATATATGGATGTCATTCTGTTTGACGAGTAGAAAAAAAGGTGAATGTGCCTTAGTACGATGTAAGATGACAAGAAAACAAAGCAAAAATGGCTCAGCAGAGATTTGAATGTTTGTTAATATAGAAACATTTGAACTTCTGAGATACTACATACAATTGATATCACGCCTTCTGTATTGTTTGGTGCGCATTTCTCATGCCTACTCCAGCTGATTCCAGGATCGTCATGGGTGGAAGTCGCTTGAGAGAGCAGCTTCACAGCTTCAGCAAGGAGATTTGGTGGAAAGAGTGACCAAATGGTTCGGTAACCATTACCGTAGCCTTGACCATAGGGAAACCCATTCGCCATGACAAGCTGCAAGATTCAAAAGCAAAGGTTCTCAAAATAAACATCGATCTGAATCAAAATAGCAGGTAGTCAGGATATCTTGCCTGAGTTTTTTTTTTTTTTTGCTTCATACTTGCCTGAGTTAAAAAACCAATAATAAATATGGAGAAACCCACAGTTGTAGATGAAGAGGCTTTGCTAATGAAGGCTGACAACATGAGGGCAAAGCCAATCTAGTAACAGAGATTACCATGACAAGATATAAGGCCATGACCCTTCACCAGGTCGCCCCAAATAAACTATCCATTATAACGCGGCATAAGAGGTATCGTACCATATTGAGTTGGAATAGGAAGAACAACAGGAACACGACAGGGAAGCTGTTATTCAAGAAAAAATTAAATTGAATCATCATCGCGAAGGGGACTATGGACAATGAAGAAAGAATGTTTATAATGCCCTCCCAAGTGAGCCATGAAAGCCAATAGGCAGTATCATAAATGTGACAGCCAAAGCCACGGTGCGCGGGGAGGAGGGATGGCAGTGCGTCCGTGCCTCGGTCCCCGACGTGCGCATGGAAGGGTCCCTCTCTTATCCCACATCGCCTAGGGGGGAAGTCTAGGCTGCCTAATAAGGCAAGGCCCTCTAACTGTACAAACGCGTTTTCTTGGGGTAGTATGAGCTGCCCTAAGAAGAACAAAACCGTGGGGACTTAGTGTTCTTGGAGTAGTATTGTGCCTCGGTCCCCACATAACGATGTTCTGGAAGCCAATAGTGTTAGTGTTTGCAATTTATGGAACATCCCGGGCTTTACTGTGTAATATTGTCCGCTTTAGGTCATCTGCCCTGGCGCGGACGAATCGTCATCCCAGCCACGGTCTTTTTCCTCATGGCTTTAAAACGCGTTACACAGATTAGAAGGACCCAAGCCTTATAAGCTAACAAAGACCTCCCTCTCTAGGCGATGTGGGACAAGAGAAGAGAGGGACCCCTTCCTTGCGCACATCCGAGGACCGTCGCTCGGGCCGTCACACTCTCCACCTCTTAACAGAACAACGTCCTCGCTGTGGCCCAACACGAGTTCGAGAGTCAGAATAGCATTCAAGCTATGGCCCCGCATGCGGTCGGGAGTTGGCTTTGATATCACTTGTAACATCTTTGGGTCACCCGCCCTGGCGCGGACGAACCGCCTTCCTAGCCACGGTCTTTTCCCTCATGGCTTTAAAACGCGTTATACAGATTAGAGGAACCCCAAGCCTTATAAGCTAACCAAGACCTCCCTCCCTAAGTGATGTGGGACAAGAGAAGAGAGGGACCCCTTCATTGCGCACGTCCGAGGACCGTCGCTTGGGCCGTCACACTCTCCACCTCTTAACAGAAGAACGTCCTCGCTGTGGCCCAACATGAGGTTGAGAGTCAGAATAGCATTCTTGCTGTGGCCTAACACGCCACTCTCCACCTCTTAACAAAAGAGTGTCCTCGCTGTGGCCCAACACGAGGTCGGGAGTTAGAACAACATTCTTACTGTGGCCCAACACGAGGTTGGGAGTTAGGACAACATTCTTGCTGTGGCCCCACACGTGGTCGGGAGTTGGCTCTGATACCACTTGTAACATCCCGGGTCCCATTGTGTAATATTGTCCGCTTTGGGTTACCCGCCCCGGCGTGGATGGACCGCCATCCCAGCCACGGTCTTTTCCTTCACGGCTTTAAAACGCTTTACACAGATTAGAGGGACCTAGAACTCTTATAAACTAGCCCACGACTCCCTCTCTAGGCGATGTGGGACAAGAGAAGAGAAGGACCCCTTCCTTGCACACGTCCGAGGACCGTCGCTCGGGCCGTCACACTCTCCACCTCTTAACAGAACAACGTCCTAGCTGTGGCCCAACACGAGGTCGGGAGTCAGAACAACATTCAAGCTGTGGCCCCACATGCGGTTGGGAGTCGGCTCTGATACCACTTGTAACATCCTGGGCCCCATTGTATAATATTGTCCGCTTTGAGTCACCCGTACTGGCATGGACGAACCGCCATTCCAACCACAGTCTTTTCCCTCATGGTTTAAAACGCGTTACACAGATTAGATGGACCCAAGCTTTATAAACTAACCAAGACCTCCCTCCCTAGGCGATGTGGGACAAGAGAAGAGAGGGACCCCTTCCTTGCGCACGTCCGAGGACCGTCGCTCGGACTGTCACACTACTTGTAACATCCCGGGCCCCACTATGTAATATTATCTGCTTTGGTTCACCCGTCTTAGCGCGGATGAACCGCCATCCCAGTCACGATCTTTTCCCTCATGGCTTTAAAACGAGTTACACAGATTAGAAGGATCAAAGCCTCATAAGCTAACCAAGACCTCCCTCCCTAGGCGATGTGGGACAAGAGAAGAGAGGGACCCCTTCCTTGCGCATGTCTGAGGACCGTTGCTCGGGCCGTCACACTCTTCACCTCTTTAACAGAACAACGTCCTCGCTATGGCCCAACACAAGGTCGGGAGTCAGAACAACATTCTTGTTGTGGCCCCACACACGGTCGGGAGTCGGCTCTGATACCACTTGTAACATCCCGAGCCCCATTATGTAATATTGTCTGTTTTGGGTCACCCGTCCTGGCGCGGACGAACCGCCATCCCATGTTGTTCTGATATTGTTTTGATGCTATGGACACATGCTGTGCGGGATTGCTCGTTTGAGCAATTTCTAGCTCAGAATAGTTGGATTCCATTTCATCAACTGGAGGGTCAGCCATAAATATTGATGAAGTTACTGGCGCAATGGGGAGGGAATCAACTATAGGAATTGAGAAGGATGAAGAAGAGGAAAGAGATGCTGAATCTGATTCAGTATCAGGGGAAGTTTGTTCAGCTGGGAACAGAATCTGTTTTTCTGGAATGGCATGATCAGTCTGTTGGATAATAGGGTTAGGTTCCTAGGTACCCAAATCCTTTAAAAAAGATTCTAATGGATTTGATAACATCATCTGATCTGGCATTTCTCTTATAACAATTGAACTTGATTCTGTAGGCGGCATTTTTTCTTTCCCTTTTTCCTTCTGCAAGGCCTTGAGGCGATTTCGTATTTCTGGCATATCTGGTTCTCTTCTGTAGGGATCTTCTAGAATAGTGGCAAAAATAGATGTCTGTGGCGGTGGAGGTAAATACCCAGTTCTAACAGAATGTGCCAATGGATCGAAAAGTCTGAACCTTCCTTCTTCAAGAAGTTGGATTTGCCTTTTGAGCTTTTCTATTTTTGGCTTTGGACTTTCAAGATAATGATACCCAAGATGTTGTCCTGATTCCAAGGCGTGAAGCCTTTTCTGGAATTCAGAAAGTATCTTTTTGGTACTTTCATCATACATTCGGAGATCTTGTTGCACATTTACAATTTTGGAATAAATTGCCTTGAAGGCATTGTTTTGTGCCAACAAAGTCTCTGATTGCCAGTTTAGAACAGCTTCAGCAGCAGGGGTTTTTTTTTTTTTTCTGTCTCCCATGTTCATCCACATCAGTGGGGGTTGCTATTTTTGGAGTATGACAATATTTGTTTTGTGGGTCAATGAATTCTTCGAGAGCAGGAAATGATAGTTTAGAATTTTCCTTGACAAGAGGGGGAAAATCGGCATCATGGAACATGGCAATGGAAGAAATGGGTGGTGTTTCTTCTAGGGCTTCAAGTGCGTAAGAATGCTTCTTAGCCCATTTGAGGATTGGCTTATAAAACGGAGAGAGAGCTTGCTTTTTCTGAGGATGAGATGGTGGGGGTGTTTTTGGTGGATCTGGTAAGGCTTGGGATATGGTACTAGACTCAAGTGGTGGAGGTGGTGCGTAAGAAACCATGAACTGGTATTTATTACACTCACCAAGAGTATCAATAGAGGAGTCTCCGTTTAAGTACCTTTGGTACACCTTATCCTTTGGCCTTTTCCGTCAAGGTAGAGGTCTTGCAAGAGGGTCCACCTTGTCAGGAGAATTTGTATAGTAGGAACATTGGCAAAAAGGATCCCAAAAACAATGACCATAATTTTCTTTATAGTAATGAACATGATGTCCATCACCATTGAAGTGTCGAACAAGCTTTTTTGGGTCTGGCTCAGAAATAGATTCAGGAACATATGGTTTGATCATGAAGAGGGTCTGGAAGATAAAAGGACTTTCTTCATTTTCCTTGCCAAATTTGATGGAAACAGTTCCATCTTTTTTCCGTACGTACTCTGAGTCTGTAGACTGGAAATGCTTGTTATGCTGGTGTAGCTTTTCGTAGTTGGTGATCCAAGTCTCTGGAAGGAGCTTGGCCAACGTATCCTTTGGGATTTGTCTGGGAACATGGATGCAGAATGCCTGATTATTCTGCATAGAGATGAACAATGCATCTTCATTACCATTGTTAGAGTTGAGGTCAAGGGCATGGTTCTGCACTCGATAAACCATGGTTCTGCACTCGATAAACCATTTGGTAATGTAGTGTTGTAGCTACAGAGTCAGTTGTTTGAGGGGCTCCAGTAAGCTGGACTTGGACTTTTAAGAAAGAAAGTAGCTGGAGATCTAAAAGAGCGATGTTGAAGTTTGGATACAAAGTCACAAAGACTGTTCCGGCATTCAAAGTAGTTTGAACAGTACCGATGCAAGCATGCTGGTATTGTAAAAATCTGGTATCTAACAACACGATTCTTGCCACAACTGGCAAGCCTTTACGACCATGGAAGGTGAGAGCAAGACGAACAGCTCCATAATGGACATGAGAATATCCCTGTTGAACCCATTGTCTGGGAAATTCTGGAGGGATCTGGAGAGTAACAAAGTACTCTTTTTCAGTAGTAGGAATAGGATGCTGGTCGAATTTGGAGGACTGGACGTACTCCTTTACTTACTTTGGGGTTTGATGAATGAGCTGGCGAATGGAACGGATGGGTGAGAATGACGAGTTTGGTTTAGCAAAGGCGGAGTAAGGATTCATGAGAGGAAGTTGGGTTTTAGAAATCTTGGTTTCATCGCTAAGAGAGACTTCATAAAGATAATCTATCTTATAAGCATTGGAAACACGAAACTCTGGAGGGGTTGAGGATGAAGGAGAATGAGCAAGAGAAACTGGTGCTTCGAGGATTTCTGGTTCTGTAGACATGATGAGAAGAGATCTTCTCAACACTGGATTCACCTGTCAAGCGCATGGAATTGATAATATTAAAAACGAAACCATGGCTTTGATACCATAAATGGACCTAGACTTAGAATCAGGGAAGGAGAGTAAATTTCCTGCAGGTATGCATCTCACAGTGGGTGAACAACTCCCGTTCAAGCCCTTTAGGGACAGCCTTTTAACAGAAAATCACTCAGCCCTTTAGTTCAAAGCCTAGAGACACTTAGAGATGCCAGGATGGAAACGTTTCTAACCTACCCAAGCTGCATTTCTTGGAGGATCCTACCAGGCTGGAGAAGAAGAGGAATTTAGAAAAGGCGGAGTAAGAATTTGTACAGTAAGAACATTGGCAAAAAGGATCCTAAAAATAATTCTTCACCATCGATGATATTCCTTATCACAAATGGCCAGAAAGACTTGAAGAATTCCATACTTGGTTGAATACTCAGTCTATCACCAACCATGATATGAATGATGTCCTTTTACAACTTTGTTACAAGGTTCACAGGAAGCCTCAAACTCTGGTGGCAATCAATTTCAGAACAAGACCGGATTCATTTTCTGATGTCACCTAATTTCAGCCATGCCATCACTCTCTTATATCATGTCTTTGTGGGAAAATCCACTGATCTCATAGAGATAAAAATAAGAGAATTTTTCGAGAGAAGATGCTGCTCCCTCTAGGAAAAGCATCTTGATAAACATTATCGAGTAATGTTTCAGCTCTTTTACCAAGTCGGCTCATATCCAAATCTGAAGCATGTTTTCCTTACCTCCATCCCTAAAGAACTATCCCAGATGGTTGAAAGATCTTTCTTTGGAAAACAAAGGAGAATACAAGATATTCCCTTGGGAGAAATACATCAAGAAGTTCATTTATGTCTCAAAGAATTATGCTTAAAGCGCTAGATGGTCCTTACCTACATCACAGATGGCAAGCGCCTTGAATCAGCTTGTTCTCGCCAAAAGTTAAAGATTAAATGCTCCAAGCAAGATTGTGATAGTACTTGTGGCAAGTATTCCCGGAAGAAGAAACATTACAAGAAGTACTGGATAAAGAAATCCAAACATGGCTCCAAGCATTTCCGGAAAAAGAAGAAATGGCGATACCTACGCAAAAGGAAGGATCGTACAGGCCACAGAAAATCAAACCGTTGCTACATTTGCAATCAGAAAGGACATTTCGCCAAAAATTGTCCTCAGGCAAGAAAATGTCAGAATCGTCTAATTCATCACATTGAGAGTGAAACAGGTATTTCTCTTGAAGATGATGATATTGAATCCTTATTCTCCGCTGATGAAGAATCATCTGAACAAACTCTTTGTGTCATTCCCTCTTACCAAACTTCCAGTGAAACTGAGTCAGACTCAGAGTTTGAAGACATTTTTCACATATCTCCCACATCTTCAGAGCCAAATCTTGACATATTTTCAAGTCAAACTCACTGTCCCAATTTCCCTGTAAAAATCCTCACTTCAAAGTTTGTCAAACCTATCATTGTCATTGCTCTCATTGATACCGGAGTAAGTTGTTCCATCTTAGATAATAAAGTTCTGCCCGAAGAATATTGGACTCCTTATGTCCGATATTTCAAATCTGCCTCAGAAGATACTTTCTCCACAAATGTCAGGACCACTCCTGTAACTGTCCAGTTCTTTCCTTAGTGCTCCATAATGCAAAAATCTTTGGATTAAACCTCCTCAATAAAGATCTGATAATTGGGACATCATGACTCAAATTTCCCAACTTTGCATCATTCCTGGAAAAGGTCTTTGATATAAAGATCAATTCTCTGAGTTCGTCAATATTCATAGACTCTTTTCCATTCTGATGAGTCTACTAGTTCCAATCATGCAAAAGTTGCTAGAATCTTGTTTAGAATCTCATTCGGAATTCGCTCAAAAATGTTTTCATCCTTTATGGGAAAATCCAGAATTCTTTGTTCGCCTCCCGTTCAAGAAAAATGAAGACATCAACCCAACAAAGGCGAGTCATATGGGAATGAAGCCAGAACACTTGACTTTAGCCCAAAATGAATGCTCAGAATTATTGCAACAAGGCCTTATTGAAATCTCCGATTCTCAATGGGCTTGTGAAGCATTTTATGTCAATAAGCGTACCGAGCAAAATAGAGGAAAAATGAGACTGGTGATCAACTATCAATCTCTCAATCTTTTTCTCTAAGATGATAAGTTCCCTTTACCATCCAGAGATTCTCTCTTTAGTGGTCTAATCAAGGCCCATATCTATTCCAAATCCGACCTCAAAGCCGGATTTTGGCAATTGGGCATCCATCCTGAAAACAGATCTAAAACAAGATTCTGTATCCCGAATCAGCACTTCCAGTGGAAAGTTCTTCCTTTTGGCTAAAGGTAGCACCATCTCTTTTCCAAAATGCCATGTGTCGTATTTTCCAACCAATCTTGTCAAGTGTAACCGTATACATCGGCGATATTATGCTATACAGTCCTGATGAGCAGTCACACTGTCAACTCCTTGAACAGTTTGCAGAAATCGTGAAAAAGCATAGTATTATGCTTTCTCAAAGGAAGATGAATATTGCCCAGACATAAATTGAATTTTTTGGTATGCACCTCAACAAAGGTACATACTATCCAGGGCCACATATCGCTCAAGAATTATTGAAGTTTCCTCAAGATAACTTCACAACAAAACAAGTTCAGTAATTTCTTAGGATAATCAATTATCTCTAGGTTTTTGTCCCAAACATTGCAAAGCTTCTGATTCCTTTGTAATCCATGCTGAAAAAGGATTTCTCAGCTTGGGGAAAAACTCAGACCAAAGCAGTCGTTGAGCTTAAGGAAATTATGCATAATCTTTCACCATTACAAATACCATCAATAGGAAAAAGAATTCTTCAAACTGACGCTAGTGATGAATATTGGGCAGCCATCATGTTCGAAGAGATTAATGGTAAGAGACACTTTTGTGCTCACAAAAGTGGAAAGTTTTCTCAAGCTGAAATGCATTACCATTCCACTTTCAAATAAATCCTAGTAGTAAAAAATGGAATCAAAAAATTTGAGTTTCATCTCATCGGCCATCACTTCCTAGTAGAATTAGACATGGCATCTTTTCCTCAGATGACCAAGTTTAAACAAAAATAGATTCCAAATTCTCAATTGCTTCGATGGGCTGAATGGTTCTCAAAATACTCTTTTGAAACCAAACATATTCCTGGAAAAAAGAATGTGCTTGCTAACTTTTTGTCAAGACCCAAAGCACCAGCTGAAATCAACATATACATCAAGAGGCCTGCTTTCCATATGCTCAATCATGGCATGAAATACAAGATTGAGAAGATCAAAGATTTGCTAAGTTGGAAATATCCCCATGAGATTATTCAACAAATCCATAATGACAGTCTTATGGAAAACCTTGGAAATCTCATGTGGCAATGCCATGCAGACCTGTTCAGGTTTAATGGAGGTTCGATTCTTTATCATTTTGGATTAAATTCAAATTATCCATGCATTCATCCTCTTATCTGGAAGGAAGATGATTTCCCTGATCAACTCAAAACATTATTGTGGTACTTAACCAATAAGTACTTAATAGCTTTTGAAATTTCAACCAGGAGGTTCATTGCCAACCTCACCAGGATATTCTTGCTCGGAAGAAATATCGAAAAAGAATGTGATAAAAATCTAAAAAGATTTTTTAAATTGGTTCCATCATCCTACTCATTGGAAACACCTCCTCGAAAAGGAACTAAGAACCATGACACCAAACCCCGAAGTTCACACCATCCTGTTTTTTCAACGTCCATGGTATTTTTGTAGAAATAATGGCAATATACTTGATGCCCCATTGGATATAGGAACCACATCCTATAAACCTCATTTGGACAGTTGAGAAGCCCGGATTCACAAATCTTATCTAAGATCTGTTAAATTTTGTGAACACGAGTATCGAGAACTCCAGAAAATCTTATGCCAAGAAAACAAAATCATTCCTAAACATGTTTGGAATAATGTACCCACTACGTGGGATCATTATGACCTAGCACCAGAAGCTAAGGAAGCACTCGGGCAATATAGACAAGTTGCATCGTCCCAAGAGCATGAAATGACAAGCGAAGATGACATTGTCCAGTCTACTCAAGACCCCTACGCACGCTTTGGAGGTCCTTTGGCCCAGAATCCTTATGAACAGGGACCTTCGTCTTCATTTGGCCACAGCGAGGACGCTGTTCTGTTAAGAGGTGGAGAGTGTGACGGCCTGAGCGACGGTCCTCGGACATGCGTAAGGAAGGGGTCCTTCTCTTCTCTTGTCCCACATCGCCTAGGGAGGGAGATCTTGGTTAGCTTATAAGGTTTGTGATCCCTCTAATCTGTGTAACACATTTTAAAGCTGTGAGGGAAAAGACCGTGGCTGGGATGACGGTTCGTCCGCGCTAGGGCGGGTGACCCAAAGTGGACAATATTACACAGTGGAGCCAGGGATTTTACAAGTGATATCAGAGTTGACTCCCGACCGCGTGTGGGGCCACAGCAAGAATGTTGTTTTGACTCCCGACCTCGTGTTGGGTCACAGCGAGGACGCTATTCTGTTAAAGAGGTGGAGAGTGTGACGGCCCGAGCGGCGATCCTCGGACTTTTGCAAGGAAGGAGTCCATCTCTTGTCCCACATCGTTTAGGGAGGGAGTCCTGGGCTAACTTATAAGGCTTGTGTTCCTTTAACTATACATATGCGTTCTGAGCTTGTGGGCGGAGGAAACAAAGCCTTGAGTGGGACCGCTGCGCTGTGCACTCTGATGTGGGCGTATGTACACAAAGAGGACAATATATTGGCTTGGGAGAGGGGTGGTGATGCGTTCGCGCCTCTGCCCTTGCAATACGCGTTTTCTTGGGGTAGTATGGGATGCCCCGAGAGGAACAAAACTGTGAGGACTTAGTGTTCAAAGTGGACAATATGTGTACGGTGGAGACCCGATATGTTACAAATGGTATCACAGTCGACTCCCGACCGCGTATGTGGTCACAGCAAGAATGTTGTTCTAACGCCCATGGGGCCACAACGAGGACGCTATTCTGTTAAGATGTGGAGAGTGTGACGGCCCGAGGACAGTCCTCGGATGAGCGCAAAGAAGGAGTCTCTCTCTTGTTCCACATCACCTAGGGAGGGAGTCCTATCCTAGTTTATAAGAGTTTTTGGTCCTTCTAATCCGTGTAACGTGTTTTAAAGCCGTGAG
The DNA here is from genome assembly GCA_017140615.1 of Eucalyptus cladocalyx. Lineage (NCBI taxonomy): Eukaryota > Viridiplantae > Streptophyta > Magnoliopsida > Myrtales > Myrtaceae > Eucalyptus > Eucalyptus cladocalyx. The sequence goes on from CM029526.1 coordinate 30,793,623, forward strand.
GGAAAAGACCGTGGCTGGGATGGCGGTTTGTCCACGCTAGGGCGGGTGACCCAAAGCAAACAATATTACACAATAGGGCTTGGGATGTTACAAGTGGTATTAGAGCCGACTTTCGACCGTGTGTGGGGCCACAACAAGAATGCTGTTCTGACTCCTGACCTTGTGTTGGGCCACAGTGAGGATGATGTTCTGTTAAGAGGTGGAGAGTGTGACGGCCCGGGTGATGGTCCTTGGACGTGCGCAAGGAAGGGGTCCCTCTCTTCTCTTGTCCCACATCGCCTAGAGAATGAGGTCTTGGTTAGCTTATAAGGCTTTAGGTCCCTCTAATCTGTATAACACGTTTTAAAGCCGTGAGGGAAAAGACCGTGGCTGGGATGGTGATTCGTTCGTGCCAAGGTGGGTGACCCAAAGCGGATAATATTATACAGTGGGGCTCGGGATGTTATAATTCATCAATCAATCACATAGCTTTTGTACCAAGAATCAAAGTTTCAATGTCAAAACAAGTTCAAATTACCACCTAATTCGGAAGGCACCAACATTACTCATCATTTTTTCCAAAAAATCTATTGAAGTCCGGCTTCAGCAAATTACCACGCAGAAACTTGGGAGTTCCACTCCTTTCGCTTTCTAACCAAAAACTCCTGCCTCAGCAAATTCGTGGTACGACTGAAAATGGCGCGTTTCGGGGGGGAAGGATCGAGGGAAAGTGACTGCTGAGTCGAAATGGGGTCTAGAGTTGTGGGAATTTACGGATTGTGCCACTGGTTGGTCTGAATGTGAATAAAGTTAGACGAAGTCGACGTGATGTGACGCGATGCTCCCGCGGAGGATTTGTAGCCGTTGATTCTCAAGTTGGTTAGGATTGTGAACTTAGGATGCTTCAAAGCATCTCTCTTAAAGAGCTTTGAAAATTCCATATATATTTTTTCTTTTTTTTAAGAAAGATTTCGTGCGAGATCTCAACATCAAATCGTGTGTATGTTATCCACGTTCTCTCTCTTCATGGTTGAGAATCATATATTACTCACAAACTCTATCCAACACACAACTCGAGGATCATATCGAGCTAATCAATACTCAACATGTAAGAGGAGAAATTGTCACGACCCATTTGGTGCTCTAATAGGTCGGGACATCCACAATCATTAAAAAAAAATTAATATCACAAAAAATTCCAAATTAATACACAAAATAAATTTATAACAAATTAATTTTTGATCATAAAGAACCCCAAATTAGTAATTTACTCACTGTTAATTTACATTAAATTTTATTATTAAATTCCTACATTGGATAGCACGTTGCAACTAACGGACGTAGTAGGTTGTGATTTTTCGTAATATTAATCCAATTCAATAAAAATTAATAGATAATTAATTTATCATAAATATATAACTTTAGAGTTCTCGTGACATTAAAAGAAAAAGTGGAAGAAAAGAATTTGGTTTTCTTTTCCATTTCCATTCGGATGCATAGTCGCCCGAGAGCGAGAACGCGACCATCGATGAGGCTAATTTGGTAATTGAAGGCGAAGAGCATGAAGGGCAAACTCATCAAGAGGTGAAGGGTATTAAAACTAGGGGTGTCAACGGTTCGATTCGGTTCGGTTTTTCGGTTTTTAGTTTAGCTTTTGGTTTTTTCTGTTTTTCTTTTCAGTTCTTTTCTTTCATTTTTGGCTGGATGAAGCGGATAAAAAATTGGGATGCTCGGAAACGGCGAGGACGACGGCCATGGATGGCATGCAGATGCAGGACATTGTGATTACCTGTGCGGGCATTACCAGTCAAACCACTTAAACAACATGTAAAAGCCCAACAAAAATCTCAGCATCTCAGCATCTCTCTCATTATTCAAGTTTTATCATCGTTTTTCAAGGACTCCGCGACTTTGGGTGCTGTATTTGCCTTCGCCAGAGACCCATTTTCTTGGTTTTTTCTTATCTTTCTTCTGCCACCCAAAGTCCAAGGCCCATCTGCTCGCCTTTTCAATCTCGCTGAGACTCCACTGCTTCTCGTCGAAAGACCACTTCTCTCCTCTCCTCCGCGACCGCCCTCCATTGCCCATCAGCTTTTGGTTTTATCTGTTTTTCTTTTCGGTTTGTTTTCAGCCTAAACCGAATGAGGCCAAGACGGATCTGGTTCGGGCATTATGTCGAACATCTAGTGGTTGTCGACCGTGTGGGGGCGACCGAAGACATCCGAGACAAAAACTCAAGCCAAAATCAACATACAACAAACAAAAAATGCTCAAGGTTGACTCAGAAACGATTCATTCACATTAAACACGAGCATAAACAAGGAACAAGGAGTCCCCCTCGGTTGAAGCAAGACAGGGCAAAACAGAGCATCAAACGGGGGAGTGGTCCGAGGAGACAGGAGTCGGGAGAGAAAATCAAACCATTAAAATTCGGTTTTATTATCAGTTTGTGGTTCGGTTCGGTTCGGTTCGGTTAACCGATAAAAACAGAACCAATAAAAAAATATCGGTTTTTAATGAGAATCGAACCGAAAAAACCGAATTTTTCGGTTTGGTTCGGTTCGGTTCGGTTTTTGATACCCCTAATTAAAACTTCGATGACCTGTGGGATTATTAAAATTTCCAATCGGTCAAGTCAAACAAAACAATTTAAAAAAAAAAAAATTAGATGACGTGAGGGGACGTGGGAACGGGGCCGAAATCCGGGGGCCACGCTTTCTTGCGCCGCAAGCAGCCGTCCAATAATGTATCGCGCGCCCTTCGATCTTTCCTTTCCTCCCCCGCCTGTCCCTGCTGGATTCGGTTCAAAAATCGGTTAATGCCTGCAGACCGTTCAATCGACCCTCGAATTGTCATCTTCCTTTTACCAAATTTCCGTCCATCTAGTTTTGCTGGAGCAATGTCGATTTAAGTTTCTCCTCATTGAGAAGTTTCCTTTTTTTTTTTTTTTTTTGTTTCCTTTCCCGATGAGCAAGTTAGATGGTATCCCTTGAAACCAGGAAAGGGGGTGAATCGATCCCTTCGCAGATCCACAGGAAAACTTCTTTTAGCGGTTCACATGGTGGTTTTTTTATCCTTTACTCAAGCGATATCCATTCGAGTTTCTTTTCATAGAAAAAGTTCCGCTCGTGCATCATCGCCAATTAGTCAAGACGGTTTTAATTCTCGTCCCGACTCTCTTTTGAAGAAGAGATGTTTACCGCTGTCATCTTTTTGTGTTTTGTCAATGGGAATCGGCACGGAGGCATACGATTAATGTACTTTTTTGTTTTTTGTGGATTTGGCATTCAAGAAAAGTCTGACAAAAATGAAATGTCGGTGTTGGTAAGGTCAAAAGTCCACGTACGGCATCGATGACGCAGAGGATGATATTAACGACTAATTACACAGGGTGTTGGGACCGGATGAAGCTGGTCGTACAAGTTAAAATTAGCTTTGGTAGAATTGTCTTATGCGCCCGACCCGCTCGAGCATCCCGAGTCCCACGCCAATCGAATCTGGTGGGGTGTCAACTACAGATCGTGTTTATTTTATATAGCCAGCGTGTTGATCCAGGATCACTGAAAGTGATTTAGCAAAATCATACAATAAACTTGATGATATTGCATTAAGAGCAATAGGCACATCTTGGTAAGGTATGGAACATATGAAAATGCATATTCCAAATATAACTATAAAAATCAGAAATAGCAAATGTAGATTTGCCCAAATAATTGTTCAAGACGTGTATTTGCTTTAAAGAAGCAAAGTTATGAATCATTCAAGACATACTATTGAGAATTATATTTTTTTCGTTCACTACTAGAGAAGTTAATTTCTTAAAGAAGTACATTTCGCAATTTAATGATTTAACAAGAATTTTTTATTCAAAACCATCACATTGAGTGGCGCTGCTGGCTTCGAGCTTTCTCTTCCTCACGAAAGGGAGAAGTTCGAATTCCCAACATGTTACAAGTGGACTTACTTGCTTCACGGGAGTGGTGGGTTGTTTCGTGGGCTCGGGGTTTCTTTGTCACAATTTGTCATTTACTGAGTTTCCTGGATCATAAAAAAAAAAAAAAAAAATAATTTTTTATTCAAATAGTAAAAGAGTTTTGTTATCTTCTTGTTGTCTTGCATTCGACTCTTGTTGAGAGCATTCTAAGGGTGAAAATCATGAATGCATTAAACTGATGTAAGGAGAGTGCTCGCTTAAATCGACTAGAGAGTTGGATTAGCATGGGTGGGCAAAAATTAGCACGAACACTCACGAAAACTTTAAGGGGTAACAAGATCTCAAATTGAATAGTTGGATTTCAATTGGTTACATATGTTTTAGGTGTGCACTGAAACTATTGATTGTGGCTTAAAATTTATTATTTTTGAATTGGAATCAACATAAGTTCATAATTTTTGAGACACTTAAAAGTGTATTTCGAAAAGGGGAGAGGGGAGGGGTTGGGGTGGGGTTGACAACTGCAGATGCAAGGAAACTGTCCGCTAGGTGCTTGGACGAACCATGCCACTAGGCGAGTGCGCGAACAAGGAGTGGCTAGACTATTGGCAATATCCAGGCCTAGACAAGCTAGTGGGGGTCTGGTGCGGTACTAAGTTGCTATTCTCTTTTTTGGTGCAGTCGCAGGATACTCAAGACAATTCATGCAAGCACCTAATCCTAAACGCGGCCCCAATCTAGGCTAAGTAATATTCAAATTAACGTTGTTAGGAGGGGCATATCCGACAAATGACGCCTGCGTCCCCTGTTTCCTGTCCTCTGACGCAATGGCAAGAACGAAAGTGGGTGGAGTTCAGATTCTTGGGAGACTTCTCTGAAACTCGCGTCTCTATAAATGCGGAGACCTTTCATGAACAGCTCGTGCTGTGGAAGATCGTGGGAGGGACATGGCCCGAGATCTTTTCATGAACAGCTCAAGAAGACGCGCCCAGAAATAGAAAGGACTCTGTCTTTCCGGTTGAATTTTGAAATTCCGTTACTCCTCGAGAAGCTTTAACGGTCCGTGTATACCGTCGGATTCAATGGCGGAGCCGGCACACGGTCCGGCGAGCTTCTGGACCCAGGCCAATGCTTTGCTTCGCAAGAACTTGACTTTCCAGGTTCGCTATCATCATCTCTGAGCGTCTTTTCTTTTTCTTTATGCTGGTTCTTTTCCGGTGTTGAGTGGCGGGAGGGCGCGCTGGTTTGGCTGTAGGGAGAGGGTGATTAGGATCTTGAATGCATCATTTTAAGCCTTCTTGATAGTACTTGGATTAGTTCAGTTGGGACTGTGGTTGGGTGTATTTATTGTTGTCTTGATTGATGGATGATGCGCACAGAACTGATTCTTGCCATTTCAAGTTTTGGTTTCGGGGCACCCCATACTACCTAAGAAAACGCGTATGTACAGTTAGAGAGATCTAAGTCTTATAAGCTAGCCCATGACTTTCTCTCTAAGCGATATGGAACAAGAGATGGACCACTTTTTGCGCATGTTCGAGGACTGCCGCTCGAGCCGTCACACTCTTCACTGTAACATCCTGCGGTCGGGAGTCAGTTCTGATACACTCTCCACTGTAACATCCCGTGGTCGGAAGTCGACTCTGATACCACTTATAACATCTCGGGTCTCCACTCCGTTCCTTGCGCACGTTCGCCGCTCGGGCCGTCACACTCTCCACCGTAACATCCTGCGGTCGGGAGTCGGCTCTGATACACTTTCCACCATAACATCCCATGATCATCGTAACATCGGTCGGGAGTCAATTCTGATACTATTTATAACATCCCAATCTCTACTGTACACATATTGTTCGCTTAGGACACTAAGTCCTCACAGTTTTATTTTTCTTGGGCAGCCCATACTACTCAAGAAAACGCGTATATACAGTTAGAGGGACCCGAGTCTTATAAGTTAGTCCATGACTCATTTCCTAGGCGATATAGGACAAGAGAGGGACCCTTTCCTTGCGCACGTTCGATGACCGCCGCTCAGGCCGTCACACTCGCCCCCCTTAGGAGCACAGCGTCCTCGCTGTAGCCCCACACAAGGTCGGGAGTCAGAACAGTGTTCTCGCTGTGGTTCCACACGCAATCGGGATTCGGTTCTGATACCACTTGTAACATCCCGGGTCTCTACTGTACATATATTGTTCGCTTTGGACACTAAATCTTCACAATTTTATTCCTTTCAGGACAGCTCATATTATCCTAAGAAAACGCGTATTGCAGGGGCAGAGGCGCGGACGCACCGCCATCCCTCTCCTAGAGTGCGCAGCACAACGGTCCCATTCAAGGTTTTGTTTCCTATGGGTCACTCGCACTGGCACGAACGCACCGCCATCCCAGCCACGGTCTTTTCCCTTAGAATGCATATGTATAATTAGAGGACGATATATTGGCTTGGGAGAAGATGGTGGTGCGTCCGTGCCTCTACCCCTGCAATACACGTTTTTTTGGGTAGTATGGGCTACTCTAAGAGGAACAAAATCATGAGAATTTAGTATTCAAAGTGGACAATATGTATACAGTAGAGACCCGGGATGTTACAAATTTTACTACTATTTTAGTTCCGTATCTCTCGTATTTGATTATGCAGATGGTATTGCAATATTACAAATCTTCGAGTCTCTTCCTTTGTGGTACATGAGTTGACTTTCTCGTGTGAGTAATAACAATGTGCTTGCCATGTTTCTTCTCGCTTTTACTTTAATGGGCTACTAATTATGCCAGGATCTAGTGCTGTTTTAAATAGATGGTGCTTGTTCTTTGACATTTTCTATTTATCAATTTTAATCTATATAAATTCTTTCGGTATAACTGATGTGTGGCGTATAGAATCATTTGCGGGCACAAGTCGGCCCAGATTCCACAAGCATGCTTTAAGCTAGGATAAAGTAAAAATACAATGCACAACCAATGTCTGACCTTCTTATCTTCAGTTTAGCCCCTGGGAATTTGATCTTTGTTAGTTAACCCATTTAGGAGTCCAGAGGCCAAGTCCTCTTTTACATAGAAAGTATAGAGTTAATTTGAAGCCAATATGACATTCACAGCTATCGGTATAACTTCTTTACAGGCCCTGGTAAGACTAAACCAAACACATACCATGCTTTCTGTTACAGTAAGGTCCTGCAGTTTCTACTAAGGATTCGTCTGCTGACATTGTTTATACTTTCCATTTGCAGAAACGGAATATCAAGACCAATATCCGGCTCATTTCTTTTCCATTTGTTCTCTGTCTACTCCTTGTTCTCATCCAAAGTTTGGTCAACCATGAACTGAACAAGGCTAGCAATAAGTGTGGCTGTGAATGTATTGATACGAATGGAGATGGGCAGTGTGAGAAGGTGTGTGGGATTCAGAACTCCACCGTTGATCAAGTGGGAATCTGTCCTATGCAAAATCCTCCTGAATGGCCTCCCCTATTACAAATACCAGCTCCACAATATCGTGCAGTGACTAATGATTCCTGCAGAAGGACGGGATCTTGTCCTGCAACCATACTCTTTACAGGAAATAATCAATCTCTTGGAGAAAGTATATTCACTGACTCCTCTATATGGTTTTTCCTATCCTTTAAAATTAAGAGGCTACCATTTGATAGCAAGACAGATCGTTTCAAAATTTTGTCTTAATTTTTAACTTCATTTTTCCAGTTTTGGTGCGGAATATGGTCCCAAATTCTTCTACTCTGGATTCTTCTACTCCAAATTCTTCTGACGTTTTAGTCAGCTTAGCCCAGAATGTTCTGGTAGGTTTTCCTTTCATCTTTTTTTTTTTTTTTCATGTTATACAAGGATCAGCAATTAACATATTTCTCTGCTGTTAATGTGGCTAATCTAGCTTCTGAAAATTTTCAGGGTTCTGCTTCATGGCCCAACTTGTACAACTATCTTGAGCCTGCTTTTGCCTCTGACCAACCTGTTTATGAGGTTCAACAGCAGTGCACAAGCAACTCTTCATTTTCTGTTGCTCTTCAGGAATCCTCCATAACACTTCAACAGAGTAGGAAAATTCTTTCTTTACTTCTTTTTGACATGTGTTAAGTGCGTCATTTATCTATTTACAGGAGTGGTGCCAATTCTTCTGCTTCTGATTCTTAAGAAAGGAAACAAAAAATTGGATGTGCATCAATGCGACAAAGTTGCAATCAGTGGAACTGATTCTAATTGCTAAGAATATACTTATGCCTGAGCACCAAGAAGAGGGAACGGGAACTTGATCAGAAGCAGGAATGTTCACATACGTGTGTGTCTAAATGCTCTTTACTTTCTGGACAATGTTCTAGAAGAGAATGAGTCCAATAGAAACCTATCCTGCACTGGTTTTTCTACTGATGCAAATAGAAAAAAAGTGTAAAAACAAGGGACACAGAGGAAGAAATTGAGATCTCTAAGAGTGCCTGTTTAGCTTCACTTCACTTTGTTTAGTGTGATATGGGAAATTTTGCATTCCTTCATAGAGAGTTCTAAGAGCACAGGTTTCCTACCTTGACGTGAATTAAGATACCCAGTTATATATACAGTCTTGTTTAATACATCAATCCGTCACTATGTTATGTGATATCTACCTACTAACTAATTCCTAATCCTGAATGTACTTTGGCAAAGAGTAATAAACAACTTCACATGTAACCCATTAACCTAGCGTCTTCTTTGACCAAAAAAGATTGATTCCCTTAAAGTTCCTTGAAATCCAAATGTATGATATATGTTAGACTATTTTTGCACAGTAGTTTTTTATTGATCCATGCTATTTCTGAGAAGCTTAGTTGTTGGGAAAATCAAATTAGAGCAGATTAGTAAGAATAAATAATATTTATCTAGAGAAAGCTTGCAAAAGTTTAGGTTCCTTGATTACATATCTTCTTACAAAATAACGATGAATGCTTCATTAGTGGTTTTTCCTAAAAAAAGTTTGCTATTAGGACCGATTAAGTTTGTAATGTAAAGGGTGCATAAGAATGGCTAGACCATCTAGCTGAAAAGGAAAGCCCTTGAATTGGTTAATTGTTATATACTAATTCGTGGTCAGTTCGATGATACCTATTCCTCCTCCCCCTCTAAAAACAAGGGAAAAAACCTTCACTTTGATGACTGTTTATCTTTTTGTTGTGCATTTAGATGTGAGTTGTGCCCAAGGTTTACATCTGTGGAGAAACAGTTCCTCAGCAGTAAATGATGAGCTATACAAGGGCTATCAAAAAGGGAACCCAGAAAGGGAAATTAATGAAATAGTTGCAGGTCTGGTTGCTGCTTTTTTTGCTGGCTTCATTTGCTGATTTTTCAGCATGTACAGACAATTCTAACAACAAACTTTTCTCTCACAGGGTATGATTTCCTTAATACAAATTCCAATAACTTCAATGTGAGCATATGGTATAACTCAACCTATAAGAATGATACAGGAAATGCTCATATATCATTGCTGCGTGTTGGACGATCTGTCAATCTGGTAACTCTTATTTCTTCCTTTCTATTTTTTAATCATTTTCCTAGATGTAAGCTTGTATAGTTGTTCAGATAAACTAGGTGCGAGGAATAATTTTGGATAAACAAAAGAAAGAGGTGTTTATGGTATATATATGACTACTTTTTTCTGTCAAGGAATCAGTACAAGCATTTCTTGAATTTTGTCCCATGTTCCAGCAGTGTGTCTCTGAGTCCAATGGTTCTTCCATTGGGTTTCAGATTCACCTTGCAATTTGTTTGATTGAGCTCTGTTGACATACTGAAACCAGAAAACCTGCTTGAACTTCCCTTTAAAATTGCCGTGACTCTTGCATTTCATCTCCAGTACTTTGTGAAGTATGAGTGCAGAAAAATGTTTCTCCTAGGGAAATATCCAAGGAATGAATTACGAGCATTGATTTGTGCTGCAACATCTCTTAAATAAAACTTTAGTTTAAGGTTGTTCTCATTTGAATCGAAATTCAATTAGTGTTTCTTTTCTTGTTCAGAGACGTGAAATGTAGTATCTTCTATCATGTGCGTAACCATTAACATATTAGTTATCCTGTTATATATCTTTCAGGCATCCAACGCTTACATTCAGTTTTTGCTGGGGCCAGCAACAACCATGCTGTTTGAGTTTGTCAAAGAAATGCCTAAACCTGAAACTGAATTGAGGCTGGACTTGTCCTCTCTTCTTGGCACACTTTTCTTTACATGGGTTATCATTCAACTATTCCCTGTGAGTGTTTATGATAGTGTGCACATAGTTCCAATAGGACGCTTTCTGTCTCTTTCTCAGCTTGATAAATTGCACACTAACTTGTACGACTCTTTAATTAAGGGGCTCTTGAGCCACAACATGGAGAAGGCAATGTTAGACAGACTGAACGGGGGAAGAACTTCAGTGAAAGTTAACTCTTGTGATTATTATTTTTTTTTTTGCTATGTTTTGAAACTAGGTATATGATCATTCATCACTCTGGTTCTGAGTCTGCTTCCCTTTCTGATGCAACCTTAATAATCTGGCGTTTTTTTTTTACGTTTTTGTCCATAAATTCTACTACTAGACCCTCCTGTTATTCCCAAGCTTTAGCCTCTTGTCTTGGTTCTTTTTTTTCCCCAATCATTACACCTCTCTAAGCACCCTTTTTTTCCTTCTTATGATGCAGGTTGTCTTGACAGCTTTGGTTTATGAGAAACAGCAGAAGCTGAGGATTATGATGAAAATGCATGGACTTGGTGATGGACCATATTGGTTGATTTCCTATGCTTATTTCCTTTCCATATCTTCAATCTACATGCTCTGCTTTGTGATTTTTGGCTCAGTCATCGGTAATAATCCATCCAGCTTCTTTTTTAGTTTCTCATTTTCTTGAGGTCATTCTAATCGGTTGCAATTTGGCAGGTTTAAAATTTTTCACATTGAATGACTACAGTATCCAATTTGTCTTTTATTTCATCTACATAAACTTGCAAATATCCCTTGCGTTTCTGGTGGCGGCATTTTTCTCCAATGTGAAGACTGCTACAGGTTTGACAGTGGTGACATTGATTTTATGCAGTTGGTATCTTTTCATTTCCCTGATGATTTTAGCTAGCATCACCGACAATTTGAAATGTGATGACTGCAGTGGTGGGTTATATATGTGTCTTTGGAACTGGTCTATTGGGACGTTACCTTTTCCAATTCTTCGTCGAAGATACATCTTTCCCAAGTAAGTAAAAGTTACCATAAAAGAAAAGCTAATTACTAATTAAAATTGCCTCAGTGTTCTGGACCTTTTTTGCAAGAATTACTTACTCCATGAAAATTAAGACAATTGGTTATTTGCATGGTTGATTTCTTTATCAAATCCATCATCCCATTCTTTCTCGGAGTTCATTCTACTTCCATATATGTGTGAGCTGCTTGTGTCTTTCTTTTGCTGACTCCAAACCCCTCACAAGTGGCATTTTCAGCCATAATTCACATTGCCAGAGACAGATTCCTGGTGGTGCATGGGAAGTAAGTGCAAGATGGTGCCGCGGCACCATCTTGCCTGTGGTGTGCTGCTTGGGTCAGTACCAAACAGCAACAACTTAGTAGGTTTATTCCACCAAGTGGGGTAGACTACCCAAATCGTTTTATGACATTGTGTGGTATTCTCTATCAAGTATCTGTAAAGTCTAAGTACTCTATCTTTTCCTATAATGTTCTACCAAGTCTTTTTAGTCTTCCACTAGCGCTTTTGACTTGAATATCAACCCATAATTGCGTCTTCTCACTATAATATTTGAAGGCCATCATTCCATGTGCTCAAACCACCTCGAACAGGCTAAATTGAGACGGGCTTGGTTTTTGTAGTAAAAGTTTGTAGTAGAAGTGGAACTTTTACAACAGTGGAGAGTAGTCAATTTATCTTTATGAGCATAAATCTTCTCCTCTATAGTTTTCCACGAGAGTAATGTACCTTTTGTGTGAAGACCATTGTTGCTTCTAAGGAAAGGTATTTAATCAGACATCTATTTGCACAATGTCCATTTAGAGCAAGAGAAGGAATAGTTGATGCTTGCAAGATGTCATTTTCACTTTCTTTAAGCATCATGTTGAGTATTGCATTAGGAGTTACTTTACTGTATGAAAGTCTGCAGCCCTTCTGAAGTCAGTGCTTTCATGCTTTTTTTTTTTTTTGGGCACATTTTTTATTTTCCTGATCAATTGTGTTAATCTTCTGCAGGAGGTTGGATTATCATAATGGAATTATACCCTGGCTTCTCACTGTACCATGGGTTGTACGAGTTTGCACAATATTCCTTCACAGGAAATTATATAGGGACTCATGGCATGCGTTGGATTGATTTAAGTGATAGTGAAAATGGGATGAAAGAGGTTCTGATTATCATGGTTGTAGAGTGGTTGATGGTGCTTTCCGTAGCCTATTATATAGATCAGGTCACATCATCTGGAAGTGGAAAAAGTGTTATGTTTCTCTTTGAAAGATTCCAAAAGAAGCATCCATCTTCTTCCCAGAGGCCTCGCTTGCAAAGGCAAGGATCTAAAGTCCTTGTTCAGATGGAGAAACCTGACATCAGCCAGGAGGTAACTAGTGCATCTCCTTTAGTTGTTTTGGGTGGTGGAAATAATGCATATTGACATGCTGGCCCCAATAGGCTTGATAGATAAAGTACCTTGATAATTGCATCATACCGTAGACAGCTTATGGTGGGGTTATATTTCCCTTTGAAAGGACTTCATTTATTGTTTTCATCTCACATTTCAATGGTCTTTAATCTATAACCTACCTATTATTTTTGCCTGCTGATTGTTGGCGGTTAACGAGAATTTTTCTACATAAAGTGAATGGTCTATGCTGGATGTTCTCAAGTTCTAAGTGCGGTTATATATTGTTTGAGTTGACCTGACAATTTAAGATGATTTTTTTTCATTTGCATGAATTTTCTAGAGGGAGAAGGTTAAGCAGTTGCTGCTAGATCCAAGCACAAATCACGCTATTGTTTGTGACAATCTCAAGAAGGTATATCCCAGAAGGGATGGAAATCCTGAGAAATTTGCGGTTAGAGGGTTGTCACTTGCTTTGCCAGTAGGGGAATGCTTTGGCATGCTTGGTCCAAATGGAGCAGGCAAAACCTCCTTCATCAATATGGTAAGTGCAATTTTTTTCTCTTTGGATAAATGAGACTCAAATTGTATTAACATGAACTTTGGAGCATCTCAACAGAGATTTCTTTTGTTAAGAAGAATGTTCAGAGATTGTTGTAAGTTGTCCTTAAAACTCAAGAGATGTCATTCTATCTGTTGACAGATGATCGGCCTTACAAAACCAACCACTGGAACAGCATATGTTCAGGGGCTCGATATACAGACTGATATGGAAGGCATATATACTAGCATGGGCGTATGTCCTCAACATGAGTAAGCTGGCATTATGTTACCTTACGGAGAAATTTTACCTCTCCCTCCTTTTTCCTTTCTGATGTTGACTTATTGCACAAGTCCTGAATTTTCCTGTCTTTATTAATTAAGCCTGCTCTGGGAAACCTTAACGGGGCAGGAGCACCTGCTTTTCTATGGAAGACTCAAAAATCTTAAGGGCTCTGCATTGACACAAGTAAGCTGTTACTTTTCTTTCTCATTCTTTTCTAATGTCCGATTCAATAGTTGAAGAAACAATGTATTCAAAGTTCAGTAATTCTTTTTGCATTGTGATGCAACTTCATGTGAACTAGGATAGGTATAAACAATCTCCATTAGCCGGTTATAAATGTATTTGCGTGTGAATGTAGAATTGTTGAACTATGCCCCACTTGTTAATCGGTCATTCAATTTGCACTCTCATTTTGTTGAACTAGGCAGTGGAGGAATCTCTCAAGAGTGTTAACTTATTTTACGGTGGTGTTGCTGACAAACAAGCTGGGAAATACAGTGGAGGTATGAAGAGGAGGCTGAGTGTTGCCATTTCGTTGATTGGAGATCCCAAAGTAAGTCTTAAGAGTGTATCTCCTTTTAGGAAGCACCAAAGACCCGTCAAGCTAACGCTTTAGTGCTGTTGATTTTTGCTCCAAATATGGCAAGGTTGTTTACATGGATGAACCTAGTACAGGGTTGGATCCAGCTTCAAGGAACAACTTATGGAATGTCGTGAAGCGTGCAAAGCAAGACCGGGCTATTATTCTGACCAGTGAGTTTTGAAAACTCCCTCTCTCTCTAGCACCACCACCCCCCCCCCCCCCCAACCCCCAAAAACCCCCGGGCGTCTCTCGCCGTGCAAACTTTTGTGTGCTTGCTGCACACATGTGCATTGCGCCATGCCTCAAGTTCGAACATATTAGATTGAGATCCCAACCGGTGCTTATGTGCGTAGAGAAGCTGAAATATCTTGATTGCTAAATACTCTATAGGTTTAGTTCCTTCTTCTTCTTGTCTTTTTTTTTTTTTTTTGGCTAAAGATTCCATAGCTTTAGTTATTCATTCTGTGATGAAGGAATACCAATTTTATCTTACACTGGAGGCTACATCACTAAAGAACTTCTTCACTTATTTTCAGCTCATTCAATGGAAGAGGCAGAGGTACTGTGTGATCGATTGGGAATATTTGTTGATGGAAGTTTGCAGTGTATAGGGAACCCTAAAGAGGTAAATAGTACATGATATAATGTGCCATTGGACTGTTAACTGGATTTTTGCTGTCATTTGAATGTTTCTCCCTTCTCCTCAAGTTGCAATACGGGAAGATGTCATCTTTCTTTTCCAGATATAGATTATATAATTTGTTTTCATGTTCTTTTTGCATCTACAGTGCAAGACGTAATTTTCTGAACCCTGCGAAATATCTGGATTCTGTTCCTCACTATGTAATATTTGTCTGCAACTGCATTTAATTTGGTGCCTAAATTGACACCTCTTTACTCTGCAAATTCTGTGCTAGTACCTAGTTGGATATCTTTGTGTGACTTGTGAGTGACCTTATCGAAGGGGAACCTTCTGATGGCTAGTCAACCTGCTTTGCATGAAAACACCTGAATGTATATTTTTACTTTTTATGACAGCTGAAGGCTAGATACGGAGGCTCTTATGTGTTCACGATGACAACGTCATCCACTTATGAGGAAGAAGTGGAGAACATGGTGCGTTGTCTCTCTCCAGGCGCTAAAAGAATATATCAAATATCTGGAACTCAGAAGTTTGAACTGCCAAAGCATGAGGTCAAGATCTCGGATGTATTCCAAGCAGTTGAGAATGCAAAGAGTAGGTT
The DNA here is from genome assembly GCA_017140615.1 of Eucalyptus cladocalyx. Taxonomy (NCBI): domain Eukaryota; kingdom Viridiplantae; phylum Streptophyta; class Magnoliopsida; order Myrtales; family Myrtaceae; genus Eucalyptus; species Eucalyptus cladocalyx. Next base: position 30,808,784 of record CM029526.1, read on the forward strand.
CACGGTTCATGCTTGGGGATTAGCAAACACAACCATGGAGGATGTCTTCATTAAGGTTGCTTGCAGCACGCAAGCATCCAACGTGCTGTCCTGATTGTTAGAAAATACTATATTCTGACGTGATCCATAATGTTATACAGAATTTTCTTGTCCCTTTTCATCACTTGTAGCTACAGTCCATCGTTGCTTTACAACTACAATTATCCACCGGCTCTCCTGGGTACTTCTCAACTGACATACAAATTTGTTGGAAGATACGCAAGATATATTCAGATCATATGGAATATTCATCAGATCAATCAAAGATCATTTAATATCAAATCTATTCTGTATATTATTTAGTTGCCTTTTTCATTATACAACTCTTGTAATATAAAACATTGACATTGTACGTACAGAATATACAGAGAGAATAAAGAAAAACCTTCTCCACAATTTCTCTCCAATCTTCTTCTTCGATTTCTTACATGGTATCAGAGCATCTGGTTCTGACAGAACTTCCGCACTTGTCTTCGAATTGCCTCTTGTGATCTTCTGTTCTTGGTTGTTGCTACACTTGCAAACCAAAACAGCATCCAACAGGAATTCTTGAAACCTTCTTTTATCAACCTGCAGCTCAAAGTTACTGCAGATTTTTTTTATCATGACAAATCCAGAAACACCTACCTCAGCCGTCGAAGAACAGTTGACAAACCCTACTTCACCAACTGTGAATTCAACCATCGCCAACCCAGCAATCAATCAACCACAGAACACGCTCTGGCAATCTAATCCGGCTCAGTTCAATCCAGGGTTTCCTTTCTCTGGCTATCCTTATCAATGGATGCCGTACCCATGGATGCTTGGATCAAATCCAGACACATCACAGCCGGGCTACCAAAGCGTGCGGACCGATGGAGGTCTACCAACCAACGCTGGAGCAGACTCAACCACCGACCCTAAGCAGACGGGCGGATCAGGGAGTTCAAATCAGGGACAGACTATAACCAATACAGGGATTCCACCAGGGTTTGTACCCTTTCCCTTTGCGGCCGCCATGTGTCGCCTGGAACCCGGCGACGCGCTATATGTTTCCACGGCCGACGGACCCGAGTTGAAGCTCATCAGCAACCATCTCACAGAATCCGAAAACTATTCGAGCTGGGCGCGGGAATTCCGTCGAGCTCTCATCACGAAAGATAAAGAAGGATTTATCGACGGAACAGTTTCCGTTCCAACAGATGAAAAATTAGGGCGACAATGGAAAAAATGCAACCAGCTTGTTAGAACGTGGATCGGAAATTGTATTAGCCCAGAAATAGCCGCCGGGTTGCCCCCAACAGAGGACTCAAAATTTTTTTGGGATAGTATAAAAGAGATGTACGGGAAATTGGATCGGGCGAGGATTTTTTCGTTGCATCAAGCCCTCTCCGAACTGAAGCAAGGAAACATGACCGTCACGGCCTGCTTCAACAAGCTCTCAGCCCTCTGGAACGAGCTAGAGGCCGCCGAAGAAAAACTCATCGGACCCGAAGAAACTCTCCAACAGTATAAAGGGATAAAAGACCGAGAAAAGGCAACCATATTTTTGTTAATCCTCAACGAATCTTACCTCACTTTCAGGTCTCAGATTCTGGCCATGGAGCCTCCGCCGCCGATTGGACGGATTTTCCAACTCGCGGTACAGGAGGAGAGCCAGAGACTTACCTCCACGGAGAACAGAGCGACGGAGGGACTGGCCCTCGCAGCAAGGAGCGAGAGAGAAGGGTCGAAAACCCTAGAAAAGAGGCGAAGTTCATCCCTAGGGTTCGCCGAACAGAGACCCTTTAAAGGTCCTGTGACGGACGGCTCAGATCGCACGCAGCGATCCGACGGCTTCAAAGGGACGCACTACACGGACGATCTGGACGGCGGAGACAGTTCCGGATCGAACAGATCCAACGGTCCTCCTTTTTCGAAGAATATCGGGCCAAATTATGGGCCGAAATATGGGCCTAATTATGGGCCGAATTTTGGGTCAAATTTTAAAAATAAAGGAAAGCTTTTTTGTGATTATTGCAAGCGGCCTCACCACACAATTGACAGCTGTTGGAAATTGCATGGCCGACCTGGAGAAAAAAAGAAGGAAATCTCAACTGCAGCAGCTTATCAACTCACGGGATCAACTGATCAATCCATCACACATGCTGAGTATCAGCAATTGATGCAAGCGCTACAAAAATTGGATATTCCAAAAAGGGGGAGCAGCTTTACAGGTATTTCTCATTGTCTAAATACAATATCAAGGAGCACCTGGATTATTGATTCTGGAGCTAGTGATCATATTACCTGTGACAAGAAGCTATTTACTGTTATTAATAGAGATTTAGATAGTCCTGTTATTGTGCAATTGCCGAATGGAAATGTTACTCGTGTGTCTACGACAGGAACAGTAAATCTTAGCTCTCAGCTTACCCTCACAAACGTCCTTTATGTCCCAGAGTTTCAATTTAATCTTATCTCTGTGTCTAGAGTTTGTGAAGAAAATTCCTGCAAGGTCTCATTCATTGCTGATAGCTGTGTCTTTCAGGCCCTTTCGACTGGGAGACTGATGGGCTGGGGTAATCTGTCTGAAGGACTATATTTCTGGAAAAATTCAGCGAACCTTGATTTTTTTCATTGTAATAAACAATCATTGTGTAATTTGATTACCAATGATAAACAGTTCATTTTGCATTCCAGAATGGGTCATAGTTCTTTATTTCCTTATTCGCAATGTCCTATTTGTCCACTTGCCAAACAGTCCCGCGTTCCCTTTCCAATAAGCACAAATCGTGCAAATGATTCATTTTCCTTACTCCATATTGATGTCTGGGGCCCTTATCATACACAAAATCATGATGGGTCTCGTTTTTTCCTCACCATTGTGGATGACCATTCTAGGGCCACTTGGATTTTTCTCATGCAGTCTAAGAGTCAAGTCATATCTCATTTAAGAACTTTTATTTCCCTATCAAAGACTCAATTTGGGAAAACAATACGTCGTATAAGGACAGACAATGGGAAGGAATTCTTTAATCATGAATGTACTGCCTTGCTCTCATCTCACGGGATCTTACATGAGAGTTCCTGTACATATACCCCTCAGCAAAATGGAGTAGTGGAACGGAAACATCGCCATCTATTGGAAGTTGCTCGTGCCCTGAAGTTTCAAGCTTCCATTCCCGACAATTTTTGGGAGACCGTGTTTTAACCGCAGCTTATTTGATTAATAGAATGCCAACCAAGATTCTTGATGGTCGCAGTCCTTTCGAATTGCTCTTTGGAAAGAAGCCAACTATGAATCATCTAAAGATTTTTGGCTGCCAATGTTATGCCACTATAGTAGGCCCTCGAGATAAGATGGGTCCTCGTGCTCGCCGTTGCACATTCATGGGATATGCCACTCTACAAAAGGGGTACAGGATTTATGATTCATCAACAAGAGAATTCTTTATCAGTCGTGATGTTTTGTTCCAGGAAAATATTTTTCCTTTTGCTGCACAGGAACCAAACACACATAGCCAAGGACTTTACTCTTCGTCTTATGTTGAAGAAACAGCAGATGATCCAGGCTATATTATATTTCCTGCTTCAACAGAGAGAAGGGAATCAACCCTGGAATTAACACCTTCTCTGGAATCTTCGCAACAAGTTTCGAGTGATGAACCTGTAATCGATCCCACTCCTGTTGATGCCGATATTCCTATTGATACTGGTTCGGATCAATTATCCCCTGCAAACATTCCACCAAGGCGCTCCCGGCGAGTGCCACGTCCACCAACTTGGACGAAAGACTACGTGTGTGGCGTCAGAAACTCGCCAGGTATACTTTTTCCCATCTCATCTTATGTTTCATTCGATCGGCTATCGGCCGAGCATCGTTGTTGCATTTCTCGTATTTCTGAGGAACGAGAACCGTCCAACTATGATGAGGCAAGCACTGATCCAAGATGGCAACAAGCCATGCAAGCAGAATTACAGGCCTTAGTAGACAATCAGACGTGGGAATTCGTATCTTTACCCCCGGATCGGAAGGCAATTGGGTGTAAATGGGTGTACAAGATCAAATATCGAGCAGATGGATCAATTGAGAGGTACAAGGCTCGATTAGTGGCTAAAGGCTTCACACAGCGGGAGGGTTTTGACTATCATGAAACCTTCTCTCCCGTCGCCAAAGATGTTACGGTACGCTCATTTCTCTCGCAGCAGCTTTTCGGACCGGTCGTTACATCGGATGGATGTTCACAATGCCTTCTTACATGGCGATTTAAATGAAGAGATTTATATGGATGTACCACAAGGTTTACGGAGACGGGGGGAGAATAGAGTATGTCGTCTCCGCAAATCCTTGTATGGTCTTAAACAGGCTTCCAGACAGTGGTATGCCAAATTTGCTGAGTCCCTGATAGCTGCAGGTTTCCAACAGTCCAGATTTGACTATGCAGTTTTTACATGGACTAAAGGTACGTCATCTATATACTTAATGATATATGTAGATGATATACTTATTATGGGAAACGATGAAGTAGCTATTCAAGTTTTCAAGGAATACTTGCATTCTACCTTCCACATAAAAGATTTGGGTACGCCCAAATATTTCCTTGGAATAGAAATTGCACGATCAGGTCAAGGTATATCTCTCAGCCAGAGAAAATTTGCATTGGAAATTATATCAGAAGCAGGTTTGTCAGGATGTAAGCCAGCTGTGATTCCAATCGAGCAAAATGTTAAATTGACCACGGCAGATTACGATGCTAAAGTGTCCCAGCAAGCAGATCCGGTACTCAAAGATCCATTGAGTTATCAGAAACTTGTCGGGAAACTCATATATTTGACTATGACCAGGCCGGACATTAGTTATGCTGTACAGACACTCAGTCAATTCATGCACAAGCCAAAGCAGTCCCACATGAACGCTGCATTGAAAGTTGTGAAGTACTTGAAGAAATGTCCTGGACTTGGAATTCTTCTTTCCAGGAAATGTGATATGAGGATGACAGCGTATTGTGATGCAGATTATGCCACATGTCCAATGAGCAGGAGATCCATAACCGGTTTCTGCATTAAATTGGGAGATTCTTTGCTTTCATGGAAAACCAAGAAGCAGCCAACCGTTTCTTTATCCTCGGCAGAAGCAGAATACCGAGCTATGGCAAAAACGACATGTGAGATAGTGTGGCTGCGAGGATTACTTTGGGATCTTGGAGTGCGAGTCGAGGGACCAACTAGACTATTTTGTGACAACGATGCAGCTCTCAAACTAGCATCAAATCCCATTGTGCATGAAAGAACGAAACACATAGAAGTGGACTGCCATTTTACTCGAGAAAAAATTCAGGAAGGTATAATCGAGACACGAGGGATTGGAACAGAGGAACAACCTGCAGATATCTTCACCAAGCCTCTATGTCAAAGTCAGCATGCGTATCTCTTAAGCAAGCTCGGCGTCTTGGATATCTACAAGCCACCAGCTTGAGGGGGAGTGTTGGAAGATACGCAAGATATATTCAGATCATATGGAATATTCATCAGATCAATCAAAGATCATTTAATATCAAATCTATTATGTATATTATTTAGTTGCCTTTTTCATTATACAACTCTTGTAATATAAAACATTGACATTGTACGTACAGAATATACAGAGAGAATAAAGAAAAACCTTCTCCACAATTTCTCTCCAATCTTCTTCTTCGATTTCTTACAAAATTACCCTGCATTTAGAAAGTTTCCCCTTTCGGTATATGTATCAATTACAGTGTTTCTTTCGTATGATTGTTACCTCCCTAATGAAAGAAATGTTTGTCGTATTTACTTTAACAAATCACATGCCATTGATGTTTTGAATTCCTAAACAAAAAATCATGAACTTACCAGTAATTTTAGATCAACATTGAGCATCCACTCCAGCTGTCAAATGGTTGTGAGAGTAGGACGGGGAAGTCTTAGAAAAGTTACTGCGATATCCAAATAAGCTGTAGTGATCAAGCAGATTACTCTTACTCGGCAATAAGTTGTGAAATACATTATGACGCTATCGAGGGAATCTGAGATTTTTACCGAATATCTAGTTAGAAAAATCGCCAAGAATTCTTTGCCGTCATAAGGTACGATACTCCATTCAAGACAGAACAAAAGAATTAGCTGATTTTGGGTCATACCAACCGACAAAAGACACAGAAGCCGGCAATTGCAACACATTCATTGTGTACATTTTTCAAAGCTACAGGGAATTACAGTATTATTATAGCACACTAATTCAGAGAAGTCGCAATTCAAATGGCCATAATGGCACTCTGAGCTGCTATGGCAAAAACTAGTTTTTACCTTGTGTTTTCTAGCGGAGTTATTGTTAGCTTTTCAAGCCAGCGAAGCAAGCAAGGAAGTTGGAATTTATGAGCTGAAAAGAGGGAATTTTTCTGTAAAATTCACAAACTATGGAGCCACTATGCTCTCTCTTATCCTTCCCGACAAGCACGGTAAGTATTATTCACTCGCTACTGAAACACTGACTAGTGAAAATATTTTGAGTCACATCATTAGTCATAGCAGGAAGAAAGAGAACAGGAAGAAAATTTCCCCCATGATTGGTGACGGCCAGCGTTCAGTGGCCGATGGTTGGTGGCGAGCAGTTAATGGCCGACGGTTGTGGTGAGCGGCTGATGGTCGGGGATAGTGGCGGGCGGTCGGCGACCGGTGATCGGCGGCGGGCGTTCGGCATCCCATGGGTGGTGGGTGGGCGACGGACGAGAATAAACGATGAAATTTTTTTGATTTTTCATTTCTATTTCAGAAATAGAAAAGCTAAAAATTTAACTTCTGATTTCTATTACAAATCTATTTACGAAATATAAATTTGTTTCAAAAATAGAAAAATGAAATTGTGTTATCAAATGGATTTCTGTTCTAAACCTGTTTAAGGGAATAAAAACACAGAGAAATAGAGAAATATAAATGTTGTCATGCGTGCCCTCATAATTTAGGTTTTCATAAGTATGAACGTGTCTTCAAAATTGATTTCATTAATTCGTGATTGATTCCATCAATGTATTTATAAAAGACAATTGAGATTTTTCACCAGAAAGCCAGATATTATAGAATGAATCTCTATTTTCTTCATATTAAATCTTTGTCATAAGATTGATTAATTTGAGTCTGATTATTTCTTCATTCTGGACTTGGTTTTAGTTTGGATTGTGTCAGAGTGGGAAAGACTTTTGGAATGAATAGGCTTTGACAAGAGTCTGCAATATGACTTTAGAATTCTATTATTTTTCAGAAAAAGAACAAGAGCAAGAACAAAAAATTTGTCAGCTTCAAAACCCGGTAGAAGTGGTGTAGGAGTTTTCTCAACAATAGAAACCACTCATATGCACTAACAAAATCGTATATCCAAAGTGATTATTTAAACCATTCGCAACGTGAAGTTTAAGAGCAAAACTTGTCCATGCCATAACTTTCTCCACCGAATCCCGTTCTAGATGTATTTATAGTCAATAGAAAGCCCTTCAAACATACTATAAAAATCCTAACTTGACCGTCCCAAAATCAAGTTGAAAACAGAAAAAATATGGGCCTGAAGTTGCGGGGTGCTGGAGACTTTGAAATTTTGTTTCGAACAAACCGTAAACTCAAATCACGATTTGTAAAATCTTACAGTTTCACGACATCCTAAACTATTGTTTGTATGAAAATACATGGCTCAATGACTCAAAAATCGGGCTTCGTTGCTTAATTTTCCCAAACCCGAAAGAGACTTTGACTGGATGAACAAGGGGCACGATAACTTATTGGGCATTGCATTACATAGTTGAGTTAGCATGGCAATGACCCGTTGCATAAAACCCTCTTCTTTCTTCTCCTCTTTCTTTCTCTTCTTTTTTCTTTCTCTTTCCTCTCTCTCCTCTCTTCTTTTCCTTTTGCCCGAACGTGCTTCTTTCTTTTCCTTTTTACCCCCTCTTGTTTTTTTTTCCTTTCCTTTCTTTCCTTTCTCTTTCCTCTTTTTTTTTTTGGTTCTGGAGGAACCGGCTTGCAGCTAACAGTCGCGCCGTAAACCCCCAGGTGACACGTAAGCAAGAGTGAGAGTGCTAGTATGAACACCTAGAGGGGGTGAATAGGTGTTTAAAATAAACCTTGGCAAATATATGCGGAATAAAATAAATTTCGAGTAAAATAAATGAGTTAGGGAAGAGAATAAGAACACAAGATTTATAGTGGTTCGGCTTAATCCAAGCCTACGTCCACTCTCCCACGATAACAGCCTTCTTGGCTGGATTCCACTATGCAATCAACAAGAGATTACAATTCCGAGTGCAAACAGTTAGTAGTAGATCACACTATCTCACTAAGTCACTCTTTTGGTATTTCTCTCACGATTACAAACGTTTAAGCTCTCAAGAGACAAGTATATGATCGAAAGTCGCTCAGATTTTGGAATTATAAATTCTACGCTCCGTCTCTTACTTGCTCATCGGTCCATGATCTCCTTAAATACTCCTCCACTTCCAAACTACCCATTGGACAGTATCCCGGAGAATCGTCTTCCAATATACCCATTGGACAGCTACGTATCTAGAAGATTTGGTAGCCATTGAGTGACAAAGGTAAAATCCCAAATTGATTCCGATCGCCCATACAAACGAAATCTTGGTTTCCATAAGTAAAGCTTCTTCGTATAGAAAGTTCTTGTCTTCAAGATCCAATCGTCAATTAATTAGATTGAATCAATCAAATCAATCTTGATGTGGAATCCAAACTAGATCACTAGCCGTTATATGATTGAGCTTGAGTTACATTTTGTCGACTCTGGATGTAAAGTCTGATAGCAATAGACTTTACAATCTGAGTCTGAGTGCGATAGACTTTACAATCTGAGTCTGAACATATTCTGCTTTTGAACAGATTTAGCTTTAAGGTCGTACCCGGTTCAGCTTCAGCATAGAGTCTGTCTTTACGGTTCAAAGCATTCACGTTCGGTTTGGAATTTGTCGAGTGAGCGGACTTCGATGTAGAACAGACTTTGACACTAAAGTACGCGGTCTTCAAACTTTGAGTCTTGAGTACGGCAATCTTCGACTTTGAGTCTTGAGTCGACGGTCTTGAGACTTTGACACGAAGTCTGGAAATCTTGAGAATATACTTTGGACATGTGTTACGTTCAATCTTCGGTCGTCTTCGCACTTTGACAATATCCTTTACATGTTCTATCATCTGCATGGTCTATTACTCAACCATCAAACATGTTAGTAGCCTTTGATTTATTTTGTCATCTTCAAAACATCATAAGGGATTTCCCTAATAAGGAGGACCCACCACCCCTGGAGTCACACTTCATACACCTAGCGCCTTCCCTGGTTTCGAACATTTTACCTCTTGGCTGAGGATCAGCATAGCCTTATCTAGCGGAGTCACCGCGGCCGGTAGTTCTCCTCTTCTTTTTTTCCCCTCCTCTCTCAAGAAAGCTCTCTATCTTTTTGCTCAAGCTTCCACTCTTTTCCTCTTCTTTTAACCGTTCAACTCTTCTTTTTTCTTCTCTCTCTCTATCTCTCTCTTTCTTTTCTGTGGGCCCACCCTTTGACAATCATAGTATCACATTTCACTCTCCTTAAAAGAAATTTCTTCCTCGAAATTTGCGCTTACTATGACTGAAGGCTTTATTTAATTAAAGGGCTTAAGGCCCTGTCCGCCCAAGTTGGGCCCATAAAGCCCGGCCCACGGGAATAAGGCCCGTGGAAAGAATGGGGTATAAAAGGGAGAGAGAGAGAGAGAGAAGACGTCTGTTGGAATCGAATTACGCACGTCTTTTCTCTCCCGCGTTTTCTCTCTCAAAAGGAAATGTGAGGCATACGGCTTCTAATTCTTCCCTTCAAGGCTTCATCGGATCGAATTCGACCGGATTTTCTTCCTCCATTGGCGTCGGTGTTTAATCTGTGGCTAAAAGGTACGCTCGAATCCGTGGTGTGCTTTAGGATCGGTGATGCGTGTTGTTTTTCCCGGGCTTCGTCTTCCGCTTGATTTAGGGGTTCGATTCGGTGTCGAATCCAGTTTTCGGGGATCCGTTATTCCCTACATTGGTATCAGAGCCCTGTTTCACGTTTTTCCAGATCAATTCTGATGTTTTTGATTGATTTTTCGCAAAATCCCTTCGGCCATACGGAACCGGGCCAAAATCCCGACACCCGAGCGTTTTTCGCCATTTTTTTCCGAGTTTTCGTAAGTCAAAATAAAATTGTGATTGCATAGGAAGAAGCGCGACGTCGAGACGAGTTTGGCGATGTGTCGAACGCCGCCGGGAGCCGCCGCACGCGCCAGTCGGCGAACCGGTGCGTGCGCGCAACCGGGGGGCGAACCGGCACACGCCGGTCCGCGGACCGATGCGTGACGTCACGTGATGACGTCATCGTGACGTCATCCAATGGTCGGTAACCGTTCGGATGACGTCACCGATGACGTCATCACCGACGTCGTTTGCCGGACGGTCACCGGCCGGCGATCGACCCATCGGAGACCAAGACACGTGGCAGGCATGTGCGGATGACGTCTGCGTGACGTCATCCCCCGCACGTGCGCGGCACGTGCGTCGGTCCGCGCGAGCAGTCCGTCCGGCCCGACCGGTCCGTCCGGTCCGACCGGTTTGACGGCCGACGACCGTTGACCGTTGACCCTCTGACCGTTGACCGTTGACCACGTTGACCGACGACCGTTGACCGTTGACTTTGACCGTTGACCCAAAAAAAAAAAAAAAAGGGAAAGAATGTGTTTCTTTTTCAATTAAGTTTATGTGGATTATAATGTGATCCATTATTTGTTCTGCATTTGTTGCAGGAACTATGCCTCCCCTAAGATTGCGCACACCTATTCGTAGCGATTCTGGATGAACAAAAGGATAAAGGCTGTCGAGTTGATATTTGAGTGATCGATCATCGATGGGAAATGGGTGACTTAATTGATCATGTCATTGAAGTCAACAGGAAAATTCAACAGGTCATATGGAATGGTCGTCCTATGTCACAATCAGAGATGGTGCGATTTTTCATAACCACTCTTCCACCTGAATGGCAAGATGTGTTGAATCGCATATAGGATGTCAACGGAGCCGCTTCCTATAAGAAAATTGTGATGGATTTTGTAAACGAATATTCTTGTATTGTTTCAAGGGAAAAGATCAAGAAATTGAACAAAAGAGGATCTTTCCCAATTCGTGTCTTGACTTTGTGTTAGTTGTATTGGCTATTATATGTTAAGTGTGCTTTGTGGACATATTATGTATTGATTACTACCTAATTGTGTTAATTGAAAGCATTACTGTTTTTTAATTGTATGTCAATTATCTGCTTTACGTTAATTGCTGGTTCTTTGTGGGTAATTAGTGGGTAGTTTTAGAAGTTTTTGTAGCTTCATAGAATTAATTTTGCATATGACAATCATATTAATGATAGTTTTAAGTTAGGATTTTTGGAGGATGATTGGAAACAAAGTGACCTTTTGATTCTAAAGCCTTACTTGAAATTATTCATTAATATGATGGGTCTATGTAAATAGGGATGCATAAATGATAGGCATTAATAATTCGTGCATATTTGTGCGATTTGTTCGGATCAATGGCTTGACCACAAAGAGCATAGTTGCCGAGCTGAACAAAGGTGAAAAGCTCAATGGAGACAACTATGAAGTTTGGCAAATGAAAATCCAGTATGTGATGGAAGAGCAAGAAGCACTTGAGGCTCTTGTCATGACCATGGTATAACCTGAAGAGGGAACCACTGCACAGCACAAAAGAGACAAAGAAGCTTTTTCTGTGTGGAAAAGAATGAACTCTCTAGCTCGCATCACGTTGCTAAGCAGCATGGAAAATGACGTCATGCGAGAGTTTCGGCGTTTTGACAATGCCAAGGAATTGTGGGAGGCATTGGCAGCTAGATATGGTCATACTTCGGTGACTAGACCGAGGCAGCTCACTATCAGGTTTGACTCTTATAAGAAGCCTCATGGTCGGACCATGAAGCAACATCTTAGAAAGATGTCAAACATGATAACGAGCTGAAAGATCTGGCCATGTCCTCACGAGATGAGCAGCAAGTGCAAGCAAAGTGATTCGTTCCTTGCCTCGAGTTGGGAGCATATGAAGGTGCACCGACTCATAATGAAAATATCAAAACCTATGAGGATGCAATGCGTCATCTTGAGCTGGAAGAGGACCGCTTTGTTGGCGGCTAAGCGGATCTTTGAACTCTATTATCTTGGTTCTAGCTCAAATGGAGCTTCGAGCTCCAAGCGCAAGCGCCCTAACCTGGTTTGATAAGGGGAAAGGCAAGGAAGAAGCGGGTCCTTCGGGGAAGAAACCCAAATTTAACCAACATGGAAGAGGAAAGCATCCTCACATGAAAAAGCTTGCAAGGGTGAAATGCTACAACCGTGACAAGAAGGGTCACTATGCTCGCGACTGTCGTGAGCCAAAGAAGGTATGCACCCCTTGCACTTTTCAGAACTTTGCTTATGTGTCGAGTTACGTGTTCTTAACCGAGTCTAATCATTTGTGGATTTGTGGATTCGGGAGCGACAGACCATGTAGCGAAAGATAGAGGATCCTTCGTGGAATTCGACGAGTACCAAGCTGGAACTAAGTGGATCTATGTGGGAAACAACTCGAGCTGAAGTAAAAGGAATTGGCACATGCCAACTGAATATGCGTGGTGGACGCACTTTGTTCCTTCATGATGTGTTGTATGCTCCGGAGATTCATCGGAATTTAGTGTCGTATTGATGTTGGTTAAATTAGGTTTTAATATGAACTTACGTAGTAGAGGTGTGAATTTGTTTTTGGAGACAAATTACTATGGTTGTGGTTATTTTCTGGATGGTTTTATTGTATTAGATATTGATTATGTTAATGCTAATGTTTGTCATTCCATTCTCACGTCTCCTAATAAATATGATAATGATGTGAATGTGTGGCATGCTAGACTTGGTCACATTGGCCAACAGCGTATGAATAGACTAGCCAAAGAGGGCTTGTTGGGCAATATTGAAAAAGTCGATTTGTCCATATGTAAGTATTGCCTGGAAGGGAAAACGACAAGGAAACCATTTGGAAAAGGAAAAAAGAGCTGAATTTCCTCTGCATTTAATCCATTCTGATGTCTGTGGTCCAATGAATGTAAAAGGAAGGCATGGGGCTGTTTATTTCATCACCTTTATTGATGATTATACTCGATTCGGATATGTCTATTTGATTACTCATAAGTCTGAAGCAATAAGTTGTTTCAAAAGGTTTATGAACCTGGTAGAGAATCAATTAGATAAGAAAATAAAAGCATTGAGATCCGATCGAGGTCGAGAATATCTATCTGATGAGTTCAGAAAATTATGTGATGAAAAAGGAATAGAAAGACAGTTGTCTATTCCGTATACTCCTCAACAAAATGGTGTTGCAGAGAGAAGAAACAGAACCCTACTGAAAATGGTTAGGTCCATGATGGCGCATGCTAACTTGCCTATCACCTTTTGGAGTGATGCATTGTTAAATGCTGCGTATATACTTAACCTGGTGCCTTCTAAATCAGTTGCTTCCACTCCATATGAGTTATGGACAGGTAGAAAACCGGACTTGAGTTTTCTTAAGCCATGGGGTTGTGCTGCCTATACACATGAGTCCTCTCACAAGTTTGGGAAATTAGGTCCCAGAGGAAAGAAGAGTATTTTCATAAGATACTCAGAACACTCGAAAGGATATGTGTTTATTGGTGAGCGGGGAAAGTGGGAGTGTAACTGAATTTGAATCACGAGATGTTACATTCTTAGAGGATGAGTTCCCTAAGAAGGGCGAAATAGGGGAAGATCACTCCCTATTTGAGACCTTGGATCAAGACAATGATATTAGTGGAGTTTATCCAAGTGGGAGCATAATAGGGAATGATGTGCAAAGTGTACAATCTCCCATACGGCGAACAAGTCGCCAAAGTATTCCCCGTCGATGTTTTGACATTGAAGGGGAAACTTTTATGGTTGCTCCACAAGATGAGGATGAGCCTAGAAATATCAATGAGGCTCTTAATTGCCCTAGTAAAGAAAAATGGATTCATGCAATGGAAGAAGAAATGGAGTCAATGAAATCAAACCAAGTCTGGGAACTGGTTGATCTTCCAAAGGGACGCAGAGCTATTGGGAACAAGTGGGTTCTCAAAATAAAGCGAAAGGCTAATGGCTCGATTGAAAGGCATAAGGCTCGCCTTGTGGCGAATGGGTATAATCAACAGGAATGAATTGATTATTAAGATACGTTTTCTCTTGTAGTGAGATTTACCTCGATTCGCATTATTTTGGCAATAGTAGCTAGTCTGGATCTTGAGTTACATCAAATGGATGTAAAGACTGCTTTTCTCAATGGAGAATTAGAGGAAGAAATATATATGGAACAACCTACTGGTTTCATAGTGAAAGGCCAAGATGAAAAAGTATGTCGACTTTTGAGGTCGATATATGGTCTTAAGCAATCATCAAGACAATGGTATATACGTTTTCATAATGCCATAGTGGCATATGATTTTACAATGATTGATGAGGATCATTGTGTATATATCAAAAGATCCAATGATCAATTTGTGATCATATCATTATATGTTGATGATATACTGATTGCCGGAAGCAATATGGAGTTGGTTAATACTTTTGTCAAGAGATGGTTGTCTTCTAACTTTGAGATGAAGGATATGGGTGAGGCTGCATACATTCTTGGAGTTAAGATTTCGAGAGATCGTTCGAAGAGATCGTTGTCTCTTTCGCAAGAAACCTATATAAATAAGGTTCTTGAACGATTTCGTATGCAAGACCGTAAACCCATAGACACTCCTATTGCAAAAGGTGAAGGATTGAGCCATAGATCGTGTCCGGGGACTCCACAAGAGAAGGAACAAATGAAACATGTTCCTTATGCTAGTGCTGTTGGGAGCCGATGTATGCTATGATGTGTACAAGACCCGACATATGCTTTGCAGTTGGAATGGTGAGTAGATACCAATCCAATCCAGGTCCAGCACATTGGAAAGCCGTCAAGAGAATACTGAGGTATCTGAAGGGAACTGCTGATTTCAAGTTGAATTACCAAGGAAATGATCTGCGACTTGAAGGCTATTCAGATGCTGATTGGGGAGGAGATTTAGATGAAAGAAAATCTACCTCTGGATTTGCTTTCTTCTTCGAACAATGGCGCCATATCATGGAGTAGTAAGAAGCAAACGTGTATAGCCTTGTCCACGATGGAAGCTGAGTTCGTGGCGTTATTATCAGCGGTACAAGAAGGAGTTTGGCTTAAGAGATTTTTGGATCATTTAGGTGTTATTGAGAAAGCTGCAAATCCATTGTTGGTTAATTGTGATAGCCAAGTAGCAATAGCGTACACCAAAGATCCAAAGTATCATGGCAAGACCAAACATATAGATACCAAGTATAACTTTGTAAAAGATATGGTTGCACGAAAGAATGTGAACTTGCAGTACATATCTACGCATAGAATGGTAGCAGATCCTATGACAAAGCCAATACCTAGAGATGTGTTTTGTGGTCATGTAAAATCTCTAGGATTGCGTAGAGTCGATGTACTTGAATTGTAATTTCCCCGAGTTGTTCACATTTATGAAATTTTGTTTTTCATTGATTAATGCCTATGAACCTTAGTATAATCTTTATGCATCTTAATGCTCAGTGCATTATTTTAAGTTGAGAAGTATGTCGGACAGATATAAGATTAGCCCACTCACACGGGTAATCGCCTCTGTTTACTATGTGATGAATAGAGATGAGACTGATTTTAAGCTTATTATCTAGGTGATAATCGAGAGCTCAAGCTTAAAACACGTATGTCGCCTTAACTAGGTGTTAAGATGAGGACATAATACTAAAGATGTCCGAAAGTAAAATAACCCCACATGTTTTTACTTTATCCGTCTAAGATGCCGGATGTGAGTTCGATGAATTTTGTGATTGAATAGATACGTGAACTCAAGTTAGACATTGGGTATGTCGAACCATCATCTGTACGGTATTGAAAAGTGTAGACATACGCTCCATGGGAAAGGAGTTAATACCGTAATACGTATTTCATACTACGTATGCATGAGACGACCAATAAGAGTGGCAAGAAGTTTGATCTCAACTTTTGTGACGTGTGAGACTCTTAAGGAAAAGAGTTCCTTAATTTTTTAGTCCCCTCAGGACTCTTACTTATTCTCAAGATTTCTATTTAGTGTTTGCTATCTTAGTGTGTTGCCAATGGTCATGAGATGATTCGATCTAACGAGGCATTTCTAGAAAAGCAAGCTGGACTGAAATTGAGAGTTTGAAGGAAAAAGGAAGATCGATTTTGGAGAATCACATTGTAGTTTTGTATTCACCGGTCGACCAATTATGATTGTCTTTGTGATAACTATAATTGTGGATACAATATATATATATATATATATATATATCATTGTTTAAAAGAGATCAAGGGAAATATAAATGTGATCGATCGATCTAGGTACTGCATACTAAATCTACTCGAGTGTGACGCCCAATTATGAGCTGCTATATATTCCTAACAGATGTATAGCAACGAGCTCTCAAAGTATATTTGTCGCACGGATTATTCACCGGTATGAATGTTGAAGAGAGGTAAAGAGAATACTTGTTCGGCCCACCATGTGCGAGTGGGAGATGAAGGCTTTATTTAATTAAAGGGCTTAAGGCCCTGTCCGCCCAAGTTGGGCCCAGAAAGCCCGGCCCACGGGAATAAGGCCCGTGGAAAGAATGGGGTATAAAAGGGAGAGAGAGAGAGAGAGAGAAGACGTCTGTTGGAATCAGAATTACG
Source organism: Eucalyptus cladocalyx (assembly GCA_017140615.1). Lineage (NCBI taxonomy): Eukaryota > Viridiplantae > Streptophyta > Magnoliopsida > Myrtales > Myrtaceae > Eucalyptus > Eucalyptus cladocalyx. The sequence continues at coordinate 30,825,627 of CM029526.1, forward strand.
CACGTCTTTTCTCTCCCGCGCATTTTCTCTCTCAAAAGGAACAGTAGGCATACGGCTTCTAATTCTTCCCTTCAAGGTTTCATCGGATCGAATTCGACCGGATTTTCTTCCTCCATTGGCGTCGGTGTTTAATCTGTGGCTAAAAGGTACGCTCGAATCCATGGTGTGCTTTAGGATCGGTGATGCGTGTTGTTTTTCCCGGGCTTCGTCTTCCGCTTGATTTAGGGGTTCGATTTGGTGTCGAATCCAGTTTTCGGGGATCCGTTATTCCCAACAATGACCATCAAGCAAAATTTGCGTCTTGCTTCTTCCTCGAGTTTCCAACTGAACAACCCCTTTTTTTTTAACTATACCCTTCACAAGTAGCATCTTGAATTTGCAATACCCCCATGGATTATTGGTCATGATCAAACTCAAGAGTAGGAATTCGTCATTTGAGTATATTCCACAGTAGGCAACAATGTAGTACATCACCAGATCCGGGAGATAAACCGTCCTCAATGCTTTCGGTAAATCTTATTTCTCAACCAACACCTTTAATGTCACCTTAGTGGGCATTTCACTGGCTACAAAATGATGTCCAGAAAGAATGTTTATAATGCCCTCCCAAGTGAGCCATGAAACCAATAGGCAGTATCATAAAGGCCCATCACGGTCATCGCCTGCAACAATATGAAAAAGTGAAGGTGAAGGCTCTATAGGTACCAACCATGTTTCTGGAAGCCAGTAGTGTTCGAAGGCAATAGCTGGCGGAGTTTCAGCTCCTTTTCTGTGATCAAAGAACTGATTTGAAGTACAAAGCTAAACATGGTAACTGCAAGGAAGAAGGCTGGCCCCACAGAGGCAGCCGCAGAGAAATTCTCAACTGCACGGTGTTCAAATTCCTTAAGCCTGACAACCCAACTGAACTTCGAATCTGCAAAGTGAAATATGAGGAGGCATGCCGGGTCGGCGAAGGAACGGGTCCAACTCATCAAACATACATGAGTATTTAGTGAGCGAGGACAGGATAACTCCAATAAGAGGCCGCGTGATTTCCCACTCAGTCACAATCTGAAGAGGTATTTGAAACTTGAAAATGGGATCCTCACGTCAGAAGACTATTGAGCTCTCAATCTGAGTTTAAAATCTGTCACATTTTCCGTGAAGGCAATCGTCCTATTGATATGCTTGCCACTGTTGGCATAGTGAAGCATTTAGATACTATGTTGTATTTGCAGCCTCCTAGAAAATTATTTCAAGTTTTGCTTAATGATAAGGTTGTGATTGTAGATTTTAGACATTAATTTTTCTCAGTTTTGTACTTTATATTTACCACAAAAGAAGAAGAAGAAGAAGAAGAAGAAGAAGAAGTGGGGTCCTCATAGGTACCAAAACTTCAAAGTTAATCAACTGATCACGTAGCTTTTGTGCCAACAGTCAAAGTTTCAATTTCAAAATAAGTTCAAATTACCACCTAATTCGGAAGGCACCAACATTACTCATCAGCAAATTACCAAGCAAAAACTTGGGGATTTCCGCTCATTTCGCTTTCTCACCAAAAGGCCCCTTTCCCGCAAATTCGTGGTACGATCGAAGTCGAAGCCAAAGCCGAGAGTGTCTGTCTTTAAGATGGTGAAGTTAGGAACCTTCAAAGCATCTACTGTGAAAGAGCTTTAAAAATTCCATTATCTTTTTTCTTATTTATTTTAAAGATATCGTGCGATTGAAATCCTGTCGCATCTCAATATTGAATCATGTGTACATCATCCATGTTCTCACTCTTTAGGGTTGAAAGCTATACATTACTCACAAACTCTATCCAATGTGCAACTCAAGGATCAGAGGAGTGGACTAATACTCAATATGTCAGAGGAGGAATTTACACGACCCATTTGGTGCTCTAATAGCTCGAGACATCCATAATCATAAAAAAAAAATGAAAATAAAGGTTAATACCACAAAAAATCCTAAATTGATACACACGAGACAAATTTATACCAAATTAATTTTTTTTATCATAAAACATCTCAAGTTGATACACATGTCCATTAATTTACGTTAAATTTTACCATTAAATTCATAAGTTGGATGATACGTAATAATTAATGAGTATGATAATTTGGGGTTTTACTTTCCGTTTGTCACTGATGTATCGAGTTATGATTTTTCGTTGTATTAATCCAATTTAATAGAAATCATTGGATGGTTAATTTATGACATATATATCATTTTGAATTTTTTTGTCAAAAGATTAGTTTGAGGTATATTTATTTTTTATTTTTTATTTTATTTTTTTTGTACGGAGGACTTGGCAGAACTTAACAACATTTGCGTTGTAAACTCCCAGGTGACACGTAAATAGGAGGACCCACCACCCCTGGAGTCACACTTCATACACCTAGCGCCTCCCTTGGATTTCGAACCCTTCACCTCTTGGCCCCTGGAGTCACACTTCATATACCTAGCGCCTCCCTTGGATTTCCAACCATTGACCTCTTGGCTGAGGATCAGCATAGCTTTATCCAGCAGAGCCACCGCGGCCGGTGGTAAAAATGTAATAAATTGGAATTTATTCTTGTATTAGAAAAAAGTGGAAGAAAATATTTTTTGCTCTTTTACATTTCCATGTATAGTAGTAGTCGAGACCGAGAACGTGACGATCAATGAGGCTAACTTGGTAATTGAAGGCGAAGTGCACGAAGGGCAAACTCGTCAAAAGGCGAAGGGATATTAAAACTTCGATAACCTGGCGGAATTACGTACTTTTTTTTTTCCTTGTGGATTCGACGTTCAAGAAAGTCCGACAAAAATGAAAAGTGGGACCATGACGCAAAGGATGATATCAGCGACTAATTGCACAGGGTGTTGGGACTGGATGGAGCTGGTCGTACAAGAAAAAATTAGCTTGTCCCACGCCGACCCGCTCGTGCACCCCCAGTCCCACGCCGATTGAGTATATGACGGGGGTGTCGACTATAGATTGTGTATATTTTATATAGCCGGCATCTTGATTCGCTCAATGTAGTTCAACAAAATCATACAATAAACTTGGTGATATCATATACTTCACATTGTCATATTTATCCAAGAAGCCGTGTCTTGATCCATCGAACATGATTAAGTGAAATCATACAATAAACTCAATGATATTGCATTAAAGTAATAGACACATCATGATAAGGTGGTGGAACATGTGAGAATAGATATATTCCAAATATAACTATGAAAAGTAGAAAGGGTCTACAACTAATTGTTCTAGACATGTATCTGATTTTAAGAAGTGGAGTTATGAGTCATTAAGGAGACAATATCGAGATTTTTGTTTTTACTGCTAGAACAGTTAATTTGTTAAAAGGAGTGACTTTTAATGATTTAATGGGTATTTCATCAAGGTGTTGATTTAGATGGTAAAAGAGTTTAGATCTCTTCTTCTCGTCTTGGATTCAACTTTTGTTGGAAGCACTTGTCTTGTTGGGAGCAATCCAAGGGTGAAAAATCCTAAATGCACTAAAATGATGGAAGGGAAGTGCGCTCTTAAATCAACGAGAGAGGTGGATCAATTGTAGTGCGCAAAACCTAGCTCGAACACTCATGAGAACTTTATAGGGTAACATATGTTTTGGGTGTGCGCTCAAACTATTGATTTTGGCTTGAAATTAATTCCATTTGAATAGGAATCAACACGAGCTCGTGATTTTAGAAACGCTCAAAGTGTATTTTGAGAGGGGCAGGGGGTTGACGACTTGAGATGCAAGGAAACGGTCCACTTGGTGCGTGGATGAATGAGGCCACTAGGCGGGTGCATGAGCAAGGAGTGGCTAGGCTACTGGCTGTATCGAGGCCTAGACAAAGCTAACAGAGGTCTCGCATAGTTTAAGTTGCTGCTCTCTTTTTCAGTGCAGTAGTAGGGTACACAAGACTATTCATTCAAGCACCCAATCCCAGACACGGCCCCAATCCAAGCTTGTAACTTTAGAGCTTATTTTAGATTAGAGAATTCTGAGAACCTTAGAAAGTTTTTGATAGTGTTAATGTGAAAGAGTTGAGAACACGAGAAACTCTTATGACTTCAAGTGATGTATAAGATTAAGAGAGTCAATCGGTCCTAAATATACTATATCGATGCCAATTCAATTATAAATTTTTAACTTTTCCCAAAGTAGTCTTATATTTTTGTGTGGAATTGCAATGTAATCTTTCTTGTGAATTTTGGCCAGAAACTATTGAAGTGACAATATGCCACCTAGCATAGCCAGTAATGATTAAACTGTCAAGTCAATAATTTCGAGCAAAAATTGATTAGAATGACTCAATGGCAATTTCATGTAAACGTTTGAGATAAAGTTGACAAAATTGAAATGTTAAGAACTGAATTAATATCTATATAATAAGATTAGAACTGCCCAAGATTGGAAGACACTTGAATGTAAACATTTCAAGCGATTGCAAATCATCTTATTGATCTGGGATAGGTACACACCAATAAATTGACCAAGAAGAGAATCTAAAAATGACAGGATTTTTCAAAGTAAAAAATAAAATTTTAAAAAATTATGATCCAAACTAATATGATTACACAAAATTACGACTATTACATTAGTCAAAGGAAAACTTAGGATTATTAATAAGAGCGCGTTTGCATCAGAGAGAAGCATTATGCCGTCACAATTGATCATTCCTATTAAGTTATGGCAAGAGAAAGTTCTCAAGAACTACAAAATGTAAGGAAAAATAAAATTTTTTGTCTAGTATGGTCACCAAATTCTCGACCCAAAAAAAAAAAAAAAAAAAGTGGGGTCACCATACCCAAATGGCTAATCAGTTGACTGTACTCTAATCTGACTGAAAATGTCCATTTAATAGTTAATTAAATATCGGTTAATAACCCTATCATCATCATCAGTATAATTATTATTGTTATTCTAAATACAAAGGGATTTTTCTTAGAAACACTGTTCGACACTAGCGGTGAATGATTTTCCTACATGCCGCCTCCATCGCTGTTGACGAGAGCAGCATCTGGAAGTATCTTTCTCACCGGCAACATTTGCAATACGAATTCTTTGGAATTGTCTTTTATAATGATCTATGTGAGTGTAACGATATCAGATAAATTCAATCGATGATCTCTTGACCGATGATAATGTCCTATGAGTGCATGTATAATTTTCTCCCATTACGCTAAGATAAAATTCTCCTCAGATAACTAATTCACGAAAATTACGTAAATATTGACAACTCCACAAGCTGTGCAATTTGATTTGTTTTTACTTGAAAAAACTTAAGCGAATGAATTATGTGCATACTTAGAATTTAGTCCGTGCCACTAGCTACTAGCTAGGGCCACGGTTTTTGCCCTTTTCATTTTCCGCTCCTACATGGCCTGTACTGCACGTCACAAAAATTCATCACAAGTGCATTGTCTGGCGATTAGATGTGGATTAGACACAGATGCCTTCGTCCAAACTGCTTTGATGAACTTCTATTCCAGAAGGGGTGAATTAGATTCTGCGGAAAGAATTTTCAAAAGGATGGATACGAATGATCCCATTGCTTATAATTGCTTGATTTCTGCCTATCCTAAGTCAGGTGGCGTTTTAACTGCGAGAAAGATGTTTGATGAAATGCCCGAAAGGTCCAATGCTCCTTGGAATTCTCTGATCTCACGTTATGCTCGCAGTGGGAACTATCGAGAGGCATTGAGGATCTTTGAAAGGATGAAGGATGACTAATGCACTCCCAATGAAATCACTCTGGCTTCAGTTCTTTCCATTTGTGTCAAGCTTGGAGACCTCAATGCTGGGTTAAGTGCAAAGAAGTTTATTGATGGTAACAACCTTTACCGAAATATGATACTTTCTACTGCAGTTCTGGAGATTTATCTAAAATGTGGGGCTGTTGGAGAAGCGCGTCGAGAATTTGACAAAATGAAGAAAAGAGATGTTGTTACATGGAGTGTCATGTTATATATATATATATATAATCTCTGTCATTTATTGGCTTAAGTTTCTGAATTGGAAATCCTAACATATTTCTGAATCGGATTTATTTTGCAGGTGCAGCTCCTGTTCGTCAAATTACACGCGAATATGTAATTTCCTTACTTGAGTAGAAAAGTCCCCCGGGGGTGTTTCTGAACATTCGATTCGAACTTGGGAGGAAAGTCAGAGCGCGTGGAGGGCAAAATGGACACTTCTCCAAGGACAAATCCGGGACACCGCTCGAAGCAAATGACGCCTGTGTCCCCTGTTTGTTTTCTCTCGTCTGACGCTATGCAAGAAAGAGAGCGGGCGAAGTTCAGGTTATTGGGAGTCCCCTCTAAACCTTGCGACTATATAAATGAGGAGACCTTTCATGAACAGCTCATGAAGATGCACCCAGAAATAGAAAGGACTCTGTTTTGCAGGTTGAGTTTGAAATTTCGTTACTTGTCAGGAAGCTTTAACGGTTGTGTGTAGCGTCGGATTCAATGGCAGAGCCACTGCTCGGTCCGGCGAGCTTCTGGACTCAGGCCAATGCTTTGCTTCGCAAGAACTTGACCTTCCAGGTTCGCTATTATCTCTGAGAGTCTTTTCTTTATGCTGGTTGTTTTCCCGCGTTGAGTGGGGGGAGGGCGCGTCAGTTTGGCTTTAGCGGGCAGGTGATCAGGATCTTGAATGCATCATTTTAAGCCTTCTTGATAATACTCAGATTAGTTTAGTTGGGACTGTAGTTGGGTGTATTTATTGCCGTCTTGATTAATGGATGATACCCGCAGAATCGGTTCTTGCCATTTCAAGTTTTGGTTTTGAATTCGCTTCTCAATATACTTAGTTATTTTAGTTGTTGATGGTTGTTGCCTCCGTTAATTTTATCAATTTGACACCCGGACCCTTGGAGTGCCAAAAGTAAGCACAAAGGGAAATTTAAGTGCCAAAAATTGCGAAAGTGACACTTAAAATGTCAAAATCGGAACAAAATAGATTACTTAAGTATCATTGGCGAGAAAATCCTGCCAAAACGCTGACGTGGCAATTTTCCAGCGAGTTGTGCACAAAATGACATCATTTTGTATGCTGATATGGCTAAATAGTGTCAAAATAACGTCGTTTTGGTATAATTCGAATTTTAATATAATAATTAATTAAATTAAAATTAAAAAAAAATTAATTAATTAAAAAAAAAAAAAAAGATGAGGAAAGGGGAGGAGGGAGGTAGCCGACGGCTGAGGGCTCGGCCCTTGCCGCCGCCTCTCCCCTCCGTCACTGGGGAGGTGGGGGAGAGTCGGTCGAGGCCACCGAGCTCAAGTTGAGGGCCAGCAGCTCTAGTTGATCAACGGCGAGGGCACGCAGGCCCTCGGCCAGGGCTCGACGACATCGGCTAACCCTCCCCACCTTCCGGTGACGGCGGGATGGAGGCGGCGGCAAGGGCTCAACCCTCAGCTGTTGGCTGCCTTTCTCTTCCTCCTCCTCTTCCGTTTTTTTTTTTAAAAATAAATATAAATTATTATTTTGTTTTAAATTTAATTTAATTAATTTTTATATTATATTAAAATTTAAATTATACCAAAACAACGCCGTTTTTGTGTGTGTTTTGCTGATTCGGCATTTCGACGAACCACGTAAGTGAGAAAATTAATATAAAAAAAATGCCATGTAGGATTTCCAACAAAGCTTGTGTGGCACTAAAGTGTCTCATTTTTTTTCATAAAAAGTGGCACTTAGTGCCACTTTCATAAATTTTAACACTTAAGTTTCCTTTTGTGCCAACTTTTGGCACTTGAAACGTTCTTTTACCAATTTTAATCTATGTAAATTCTTTCAGTGTAACTGATGTTTCAATAAGTGTGGCTTATAGAATCATTTGCAAGCACAAGTCGGCCCATATTCCACAAGCTTGCTCTAAGCTAGGATAAAGTAAAAATACAATGCACAACCAATGTCTAACCTTCTTATCTTCAATTTAGCCCCCGGAAATTTAGGGCCTGTTTGTTAAAAATTATTTATGTTTCCCGGAATAACTATTTTTGTTATTTTGTTTTAGAGAACGGAAAAAGAATAGAAATGTGTTTGATAAAATTTTTGTTCTTAGGAATAGCTTTGGAACAGAAATAAGAAGTAGAAAAAAATAACTTCTTGTTCCTAGGACTATTTTTTTTTTTCTCTCTTCTTCTCTTTCATTTCCTTCTTCTTCCTTTTGGTTGGTTGTTGACCTCGGCCATGGCTGGCAATCGGCTGGCAAGAGCCAGCGACGCTGAGCCATGGTGAGGTTGACCTTGCGCTGCCTGGGTGAGGCCGAGTCTCGTGGTGGCCAAGGCGAGCCTTCGGCGAGCTCACCGGACCTCACCCAACCGGTGACTAGTCACAAATGAGGAAGGAGAGAAAAGAAAAAAGAAAGAAGAAAAATATGAAAAATATAATAAAAATATTAAAAAATTAAAAGAAACGATAAAATTATATAATTTTACCAAACGCATTTCTTTCTTGGGAATAGAAATTTTGTGCCATTAACAAGCGTGTTCTTATACTCAGAAATTGTTCCTATGAACAAAAAAAAAAAAAAAAAAATCATTTCTGATAAAAAATTATTTCCGGGAATAGAATTGTTACAAAACACGCCCTTAATCTTTGTTAGTTAAACTTTTTTGGAATCCAGTGGCCAAGTCCTCTTTTGCATAGAAGGTATAGAGTTAATTTGAAGCCAATATGACATTCACAGCTGTCAGTATAACTTCTTTATGGACCCTGGTAAGACTAAACAGAACACATACCATCCTCTCCGTTACAGAAAGGTCCAGCAGTTTATACTAAGGATGCATTTGCTGACATTGTTTATACTATCCATTTGCAGAAACGGAATATCTGGACCAACATCCGGCTCATTTCTTTTCCATTTGTCCTCTGTTTACTCCTTCTCCTCCTCCAAAGTTTGGTCAATAATATACTGAACACGGCTACCTTTAAGTGTGGCTGTCAATGTATTGATACGAATGGATATGGGCAGTGTGAGAAGGTGTGTGGGATTCAGTACTCCACCATTAATCAAGTGGCAACCTGTCCTATCTTAAGTCCTCCTAAATGGCCTCCCCTATTACAAATACCGGCTCCACAATATCGTGCAGTGAAGACGGACTTTATACCATTTAATGACTTGCCTGATCATTCCTGCAGAAGGACAGGGTCTTGCCCTGCAACCATACTCTTTACAGGAAATAATCAATCTTTTGGAAAATGTATATTCACTGACTCCTCTACATGGTTTTTCCTTTCCTTTAAAATTAAGAGGCTACCATTTGATAGTAAGACAGACGTTTCTAAGTATTGACTTAATTTTTGACTTCATTTCCAGTTTTGGTGCGGAATATGGTCCCGAATTCTTCTACTCTGAATTCTTCTGACGTTTTAGTTAGCTTAGCCCAGAATGTCCAGGTAGGTTTTCCTTTCATCTTTGTTTCATGTTATACTAGGATCAGCAATGACACATTTCTCTGCTGCTAATGTGCCTAATGTCGCTTCCGAAAATTTTCAGGGTTCTGCTTCATGGCCCACTTTATACAACTTACTTGAACCTGCTTTTTTCTCTGACCAACCTGTTTACAAGGTTCAACGGCGGTGCAAAAATATCTCTTCAATTTCTGTTGCTATTCAGGAATCCTCCATGACTATTCAACAGGGTAGGAAAATTCTTTCTTTATTTCTTTTTTACGTGTGAAATGCATTATTTCTCTATGGATAGGAGTAGTGCCAATTCTTCTGATTCTTAAGAAAGGAAATGAAAATATGGATGCGCATCAATGCGATAAAGTTGCATTCAGCGGAACTGATTCTGATTGCTAAGAATATACTTACACCCGAGGCGCCAAGAAAGAGGGAACGGGAACTTGACTGGAAGCAGGAATACTCACGTGTGTGTCTAAACGCTCGTTACTTTCTGGACAATGTTCTGGAAGAGAAGATAATGGGTCCAATAAACCTATCCTGCACTGGATTTTCTACTGATGCAAAAAGAAAAAAAAAATGTAAAAACAAGCGACACAAAGATGAAGAAATCGAGATCTCTAAGGCTGCCTGTTTAGGTTCACTTCACTTTGTTTATTGTGATATGGGGAACTTCTCATTCCTTCATAGAGAGCGCTAAGAGCATAGATTTCCTACCTTGGCATGAATTACGATACCCAGTTATCTGTATTTATAAAGCGTAGAGAGACAGTCTTGTGGAATACATCAATCCCTAGCTATGTTATCTGATATCTACCTACCAGCTAACTCCTATTCCTGAATGTTCTTTGGCAAAGAGTAATAAACAACTTTACGTGTAACCCATTAACCTGGCATCTTCTTTGACTGAAAAAGATTTTTCCTCTTATGGTTCCCAGAAATCCAAATGTATGATATATGTTAGACTATATATTGCACAGTAGTTTTCTATGAATCCATGCTATTGCTGAGAAGCTTAGTTGATGGGTAAATTAAATTAGAGCAGATTAGTAAGAATAAATAATATTTATCTAGAACTACCGGCCGCGGTGGCTCCACTGGATAAGGCTCTGCTAATCCTCAACGAAGAGGTGAATGATTCAAAACTCAGGGGAGGCGCTAGGTGTATTAAGTGCGACTCAGGGGTGGTGGGTCCTCCTGCTTAAGTGTCACTTGGAGATTTACGGCGTGGCTGTCGGCTACAAGCCGGTTCCTCCAATACCAAAAAAAAAAAAAAAAAAAAAAAAAAAAAAAAATTATTTATCTAGAGAAAGCTTGCCCAAAGTTTAGGTTCCTTGATAGCATATCTTCTTACAAAATAAAGATGAACGATGCTTCATTAATGGTTTTTCTTGAAACACTCTTGCTATTGGTACCAATTAAGTTTGTAATGTAAATGAGATGGCTATCAGGCATCACTTAATGGGGGTGAACAGGTGATTAAAAGAATCTTGACAAAATAATGCGGAATAGAATGAGTCAAGATAACAGTTAGAATAAAGTTCAGATTCTAGAAACGGGTTCAGAATCTATTATGCAATAAAACAAACTTTAGAAACACCTAACAAGTGTGCAATGGACCAAATCAATAAACAGTTGGAGTTAAGGATAAGAGAAATTGTACACAAAGTTTATAGTGGTTTGGCTTAGATCAAGCTTGTGTCCACCCTCTCACGCTGACAACTTACTGGTTGGATTCCACTATATAATCAATAAGAGATTACAACTTTTGAATGTAAATATTCAATGATAAATCACACTTTCTCACTAAGTCACTCCTTTTGTATATCTTTCACAATGATAGTATTTTAGGCTCTCAAAAGACAAGTGTATAATTTGAAGATCACCCAAACTTTGGAATTTTAAATTCTAGCCTCGTCTCTTTATGCTCCGCAGCGCCTTGATCTTCTTATATACTCCTTTTCCAAACTAGTCATCGAACAGTCTTCAAAGGATTGTCTTCCATTCCATTCGTTGGACAAAATTGTATCAAGAAGAATGGGTTACCGTTGAGTGACAGAAGGTTTGCTTGCTTTTGGTCATTTATATGACCATAGTCTTGATTTCCATAAGTGGAGCTTCTTTGTTTTGGAAGAACTTATCTCCATGATTGATTTGTCAATCAATTTAATTTAATCAATCTTCCATATTGGTATGAAATCCAAACAAGATTACTAGTCGTTATAGAATCTTAATGGTCTTGTTCTAGACCCATTTCTTGTTGGATGTGTGCTGGGTTTAGAATTTGTTTTGTTATGAACTATCCACATATTGAACTAGCTACAATTTGAGCATGTTTGGATGAAAATAAGAATGTTCTTTTTTGTCTGAGTTTAGAGTGAAAACTTGAGAATGAGTCTGAGTAAGTTCGGTCTAAAGACTTTATGAATTAAATGAGACATTTTCATTTCTTGAGCATATACCCGAAACAACATTCTTCAAGACAATTATCAAACTCAATAAAATTTATTAGAAAGTTCTGTTAACTTCAAAATCTATTAGAAGTTTTCTACAACACATGAGAATGGCTAGACCATCTGGCTGAAAAGGAAAGCCCTTGAATTAGTTAATTGTTATATACTTTTTCGTGGTCAGTCCCACGATACCGTTCCTTCTCCCCCTCCAAAACCAAGGGAGAAAAACCTTCACTTTGATAACTGTTTATCTTTTTGTCGTGCATTTAGATGTAAGTTGTGTCCGAGGTTCACCTTTGTGGAGAAACAGTTCCTCAGCAGTAAATGATGAGCTGTACAAGGGCTATTGGAAAGGGAACCCAGAAAGGCAAATTAATGAAATAGTCACAGGTCTGGCTGCTGTTTTTTTCGCTGGCTTCATTTGCTGATTTAACAGTATGTGCAGACAATTCTAACGAGAACTTTTTCTCTCACAGGATATGATTTCCTTAATACAAATTACAATAGCTTCAATGTGAGCATATGGTATAACTCAACCTATAAGAATGAATCAGGGAAGATATTAATATCCTTGGTGCGTGTTGGACGATCTGTGAATCTGGTAACTCTTATTTTTCCAATCTTTTTGTGAATCATTTTCCTATATGTAAGCTTGTATTTTTGTTTAGATAAACTTGGGGGGGGGGGGGGGGGGGGAGAGAACAATCTTGGATAAACAAAAGAAAGAGGTGTTTATTGTTTATATGACTAATTTATTTTTTTATTTTTTTCTGTCAACGAATCAATGGGGTGCGGACACAGGAGTGCCAAAAATTCCAAAAGATACACTTAAAGTGTCAAAATCAGAGAAGAAATGCACTAAGTGCCGACAGCGAGAAATTCTGACAAATTGCTAACATGGCTTTTTTTGGAGAGATTTTTTACTGACGTGGCAATTCTTTAAAAAAACTCATTCATGTAGACAACAAGAGTACACTAAACATCGTTTTTGGCACTCTAGTGATCACTTTCCGCAAAACTTTGCACTAAAGTGTTCACTTTTAACCACAAACCACGAGTGGCACTTAAGTGAATATGGAAGATGATGTCGTTTCAGACAAGGATTGCTAAGTGGACATTCCGACGAGCCATATAGACTAGTTTTATTATTAAAACAATGCCATGTCGGATTTCCAATAAGCTTGCCGAAGTTGGCACTTAAGTGTCCTAATTTTTTTAAAAAGTGGCACTTAAATGTAACTTTTGGAACTTTTGGCATTAAGTGTCCACCTATACCAAGTTTTGGCATTCTCAGTGTACTTTCCCAAGAATCAATACATGCTTTTCTTGAATATTGTCTGATGTTCCAGTAGTGTGCCTCTGAGTCCAATGGTTCTTCCATCTGGTGATTTTCAGATCCACCTTGCAATTAGTTTGATTAAAGCTAAGTTGACATACTGAAACCAGAAAGCCTGCTTGAACTTCCCTTTGAAATTTGCCGTGACTCTTGCATGTCATCTCCAGTACTTCATGGAGTATGAGTAAATAAAAGTGTTTGTCCTAGGGAAATATCCAAGGCACGAATTACGAGCATTGATTTGTCCAGCTACTATTTCTTAAATAAAACCTTAGGTTAAGGTTTTTCTCATTTGAATCAAAATTCAACTGAGGTTTCTTTTCTTGTTTAGAGATATGTGAAATTTAGTATCTTCCATCAAGTGCATAACCATTAACATATTAGTTATCCTGCTATATGTCTTTCAGGCATCCAATGCTTACATTCAGCTTTTGCTGGGGCCATCAACAACAATGCTGTTTGAGTTTGTCAAAGAAATGCCTAAACCTGAAACTGAATGGAGGCTGGACTTCGCTTCTATTTTAGGCGCACTTTTCTTTACATGGGTTATCATTCAACTATTCCCTGTAAGTGGTTATTATAGTGTACACATCGTTCCAAATGGACGCTTTTTGTCTCTTTTTCAGCTTGATAAATCGCAGTTTAACTCGAACGACTCTTAGTTAAGGGGCTCTTGAGCCATGACATGGAGAAGGCGATGTTAGACAGACTGAACAGGGGAAGAACTTAAGTGAAAGTTGACTCTTGTGATCATTTCTTTATGCTGACATGTTTTGAAACTAGATATATGATCGTTCATCACTCTGGTTTCCAGTCTGCTTCCCTTCCTCATGCGACCTTAATAATCTGGTGTTCTTCTCCTTTTTGTCCATAAATCCCACTACTAGACCCTCCGTTATTCCCAAGCTTTGGCCTTTTGTCTTGGTTCATTTTTTCCCAGATCATGACAACTCTCTAAGCTCCCTATTTCCTTCTTATGATGCAGGTTGTCTTGACAGATCTGGTTTATGAGAAAGAGCAGAAGCTGAGGATTATGATGAAAATGCATGGGCTTGGTGATGGACCATATTGGCTGATTTCCTATGCTTATTTCCTCTCCTTATCTTCAATCTACATGCTGTGCTTTGTGATTTTTGGCTCAGTCATCGGTAATAATACATCTAGCTTCTTTTGTAGTTTCTCATTTTCTTGCAGTCATTCTAATCGGTTGCAATTTTGCAGGTTTAAAATTTTTCACAATGAATGACTTCAGCATCCAAATTTTCTTTTATTTCATCTACATAAACTTGCAAATATCCCTGGCATTTCTGGCTGCGGCATTTTTCTCCAATGTGAAGACTGCTAGAGGTTTGACGGTGGTGAAATTGGTTTTTTCTAGTTGGTATCTTTTCATTTACCTGACAATTCCAGCTTGCATCACTGACAATGAGAAATGTGATGACTGCAGTTGTGGGTTATATATGTGTCTTCGGAACTGGTCTATTGGGAGGTTTCCTTTTTCAATTCTTGATCGAAGATACATCTTTCCCAAGTAAGTAGAAGTTACCGTGAAAAGAAAGGGCTAATTCTAATTAAAATTGCCTCTATGTTCTGGACCTTTTTTGTGAGTTTTACTTACTTCATTATGATTGTGACTTAGTTAAATGGTTGATTTCTTAATCAACCTCATCATCCCTTCATTTCACAGAGTTCATTCTACTTCCATATTTGTACGAGCTGCTTGTGTTTTTATTTTGCTGGCCCCAAGACCCCAGACCCCACACAAGTGGCATTTTCAGCCGTATTTTACATTGGTGGAGATAGATTCCTCGTGGTGCGACTGCATTATCTTGCCTGTGGCATGCTGCTTGTGTTGGTAGCGAACAGCAACAACTTAGAAGGCTTATCCCACCAAGTGGGATAGACTACCCAAATATTTTTATGACATTGTTCGATAATCTTTATTAAATCTCATGTAAGGTCTACATGCTCTGTCTTTTCCTATAATTATGTTGTCTCACTAGAATATTTAAAGGCTGTCATTCCATGGGTTCAATCCTCTGCGAACAAGCTAAATTGAGAGAGGCTTGGTGTTTGTAGTAAAAATGGAACTTCTACAATAGTTGAGAGTAGTCAATTCATCTTGATGAGCACAAACTTTCTCCTCTATATTTTTGCACGAGAGTAATGTACCTTTTGTGCAGAGACCATGGTTGCTCCTAAGGGAAGGTGTTTAATCAGACATCTATTTACACAATGTCCATTTAGAGCAAGAGAAGGAATAGTTGATGCTTGCAGGATGTCATTTAACTTTCTTTGTGCATCTGTCAAGTACTGCATTAGGGGTTACTTTACTGTATGAAAGTCTTCAGCCCTTCTGAAGTCAGTGCTCTGATTCTTTTATTTTTGGCCACTTTTTCTTTCTCGTCCTAATTAATTGTGTTAATCTTCTGCAGGAGGTTGGATTATTGTAATGGAATTATATCCTGGCTTCTCACTGTACCGTGGGTTGTATGAGTTTGCACAATATTCCTTCACAGGAAATTATATGGGGACTCATGGCATGCGGTGGGGTGATTTAAGCGATAGCGAAAATGGGATGAAAGAGATTCTGATTATCATGGTTGTTGAGTGGTTGGTGGTGCTTTTTGTAGCCTACTATATAGATCAAGTCACATCATCTGTAAGTGGAAAAAGTCCTATGTTTCTCTATGAAAGATTCCGAAATAAGCATCCGTCTTCTTTCCAGAGGTCTAGCTTGCAAAGGCAAGGATCTAAAGTCTCTGTTCAGATGGAGAAACCTGATGTCAGTCAGGAGGTAACTAGTGCGTCTGCTTTCGTTGCTTTTCAGTAGTGGAAATATTGCATCTTTACATTGCTTTTCAACACTGGCCCCCATAGGCTTGATAGATAGAGTATCTTGATAATTGCATCATAGCTTAGACAGCAAATAGTCTGGCTATTTATCTCTTTCACAGGATTCATTTGTCTTTATCATCTTACATTTGACAGTCTTTATCCTACGTGCTATTTTTGACTGCTGATAATTGGCAATTGAAGTGTTTCATCAATAAAACGAAAAAATTTTCTGCATAAAATGAGTAATCTGTAGTGGGTGTTCTCAAGCTCTGGGTGTGGTAATTTTCTTATTTGAGTTGACCTGACGATGTAAGATGACTGTTTTTCATTTGCATGAATTTTTCTAGAGTGAGAAGGTTGAGCAGTTGTTGCTAGAACCAAGCACAGATTACGCTATTATCTGTGACAATCTCAAAAAGGTGTATCCAGGAAGGGATGGAAATCCTGAGAAATTTGCGGTTAGAGGGTTGTCTCTTGCTTTGCCACCGGGGGAATGCTTTGGCATGCTTGGTCCAAATGGAGCAGGCAAAACCTCTTTCATCAGTATGGTAAGTGCAAATTTTAGCTCTTTGGATAAATGAGACTCCCGTTGGATTAACATTAACTTTGGAGCATCTCAAGGGAAATTTCTTTTGTTGAGAAGATTGTTCAAAGATCATCATATGTTGCCCTTAAAACTCAAGAGACGTCATTCTATCTATTAACAGATGATCGGCCTTATGAAACCAACCACTGGAACAGCATACGTTCAGGGGCTCGATATACGGACTCATATGGATGGCATATATACCAGAATAGGTGTATGCCCTCAACATGAGTAAGCTGGCATTATGTTATCTTACGGAGAAATTTTACCCCTCCCTCCTTATTCCCTTCTGATTTTGATTTATTGCATGAGTCCTGAATTTTCCTGTCTTTATTAATTAAGCCTGCTCTGGGAAACCTTAACGGGGCGGGAGCACCTGCTTTTCTATGGAAGACTAAAAAATCTCAAGGGCTCTGCATTGACACAAGTAAGCTGTTACTTTTCTTTCTCATTCTTTTCTAATGTCTGATTCAATAGTTGAAGAAACAATATATTCAAAGTTCAGCAATTCTTTTCGCACCGTCATGCAACTTCGTGTGAACTAGAATGAGTATAAACAATCTCCATTATTTGGTTATAAATGTATTGTATGTGAATGTAATTATTGAACTATGCCCCACTTGTTAATCGTTGATTCACTTTGCACTCTCATTTTGTTGATCTAGGCAGTAGAGGAATGTCTCAAGAGTGTGAACTTATTTTACGGTGGTGTTGCTGACAAACAAGCTGGAAAATACAGTGGAGGTATGAAGAGGAGGCTGAGTGTTGCCGTTTCACTTATCGGAGATCCCAAAGTGAGTCTTAGAGTGTATCTCATTTTAGGAAGCACGAAAGACCCTTCAAGCTAAAGCTTTGGTGCTGTTGGTTTTTGCTTCAAATATGGCAAGGTTGTTTACATGGATGAACCGAGTACGGGGTTGGATCCAGCTTCAAGGAACAACTTATGGAATGTTGTGAAGCATGCAAAGCAAGACCGTGCTATTATTCTGACCAGTATGTTTGAGAACTCCAACACCACCACACCCCCCCCCCCCCCCCCCCCCAAAAAAAAAAACCCCTCTCTCTCACTCTCACTGTGCGTGCTCTCGTTTGAATGCTACGCACAAGGGGCACATTTTCAGACATCGCCCTAACTAGTTTTCCTGCATGTGCATTAGGCTGTCCCTAAAAGTCGAACATGTTAGATGGAAATCTTGATTTAGTACCCCTGGTTAAATTTTCCATAGCTTTAGCTATTACTTCTTTGATGAAGAAATTCCAATTATGTGTCACAATTGGAGGATACATCATTGAAGAACTTCTTGGCTTATTTTCAGCTCATTCAATGGAAGAGGCAGAAGTACTGTGCGATCGATTGGGAATATTTGTCGATGGAAGTTTGCAGTGTATAGGGAACCCAAAAGAGGTAAATATTAGATATTATGATGTACCTTTAGATTGTTAACTGGATTTTTGCCGTCATTTGAATATTTGCCTCCTTTTCCCTTTAGTGGCAATACAGAAAGATGTCATCCTTCTTTTCCTGATATAGATTCTTTCCTTTGTTTCAAATTTCCTTTCGCATCTACCTCCTAAGATATAATTTTCTGAACCCCAACAAATATAGGGGTTTTGTCCCTCTCTATCTAATAATTGTCTGCACCTGTATTTGATTTGGGTTCCTGCAAAACACATTTTTGCTCTGCAAATTCTGTGCTAGTACCCAGTTGGATAACTTTTGAGTGACCTGTCATGACCTTGATGAGGAGGAACCTTCTGATCGCTAGTCAGCCTGCTTTGCATGAAAACACCTGAATGTACATTTTCACTTTTTATGACAGCTGAAGGCTAGATACGGAGGATCTTACGTGTTCACGATAACAACATCATCCACTTATGAGGAAGAAGTGGAGAACATGGTGCAGCGTCTCTCCCCAGGTGCTAAAAGAATATATCATATATCTGGAACTCAGAAGTTTGAACTGCCAAAGCATGAGGTCAAGATTGCGGATGTATTCCAAGCGGTTGAGAATGCAAAGTGCAGGTTCACCGTTCTTGCTTGGGGATTAGCAGGCACAACCTTGGAGGATGTCTTCATTAAGGTTGCTCGTGGTGTGCAGGCATTCAACGTTAGGGGTGTGAAATCGAACCAGGTTTACCAAGGAATTGGACCGACCCACCTGGAAAATAGGTATGGGAACTAGTTCCCAAAATTTGGAATCGATTTGGACCGGTCCAGTTCCTAATTCCAAGTGAATACCCACTCGGGAACCAAATCGATTGGGCCGGTTTGGGGACCAATTCTGTAAGCCCAAAAGTCAAAAACCCTTTTTTCCCCTTGGTTTCTAATCATAGAACTACTTTTTTCCACTTGCATGGCGCTCCTCTTTCGTCGTTCCTCTTCCTCACTTGCTTCCCTCCCTTGTCGGCTCACGATCACACCATCCACCGGTGGCTCACGGTCACACCATCCATCACATAGTATTGTTGCTTTACCTTATGATGTTTGTTTATGATAATTAGCCTTGTGAATTCTTAATTTTTCGTTTAGCTAAAAAGCTTATGTACTTATTAATTACATATACTTAATGTTTCAATACAAATTAAGAGGATTACATTATTTTCTCGCAAATTAATGTAAAATTTAAAACCGTATAAAATATCAGGGGTTGCAAAATAGGTTCCAATGGAAATGAGTTGACTTGGAATCGAATCGGAAAAACATGGTAGTTCCAAAATAGGGTCCAGTGCAAATGGGATTGGGATAGGGTCTAAGAAAGGGAAATTGATTATAATAGGGTAGGATACATAACAGGGTAGGATACAGGATCCAAGTCTGAAACCTACTCACCCTGGACTAGATCACCCATCATGCCATGATCCTTGAGTGCGCGAACATCCTATGATGATCGATTAAATTGCGATGTCTCAGGACGTATCACCGACCCTTTTTTTTTTTTTCTTTCGATTAAACGCATACATAAGCAATTAAATAAATACACAATCAACCAACAAATAATGGGATAGTAAAAGGCACACCGGCAAACTTTTCCAAAAATACTACTTTTATTTATATACTTGTTAACCCTAGGAAGTGTAATAATACAAGCTTTTACCACGGCAACTTCCTACTAATTAGTCAAAAACCAGCAAGGTCAAGATTAACCTAAACTTCACTAACGCCAGGCCAATCCATTATCTCTAGAGGGGCCATGAACCAAGCATGACAGCTCTCTATACTACGAGCCCAAAAATAATCAACAATAATTGGGTGAAATAAAATATCAGCGAGTCAACTTCCTAAACTTCGATTAAGAAGCTAATTCATGTGACATCTCAAATTTTCACTTATGTTTTCCATTAAATAAATCGGGCATTTCATTGATGCGCTTATAGGGCTGTTCTCAGAGCTTATCACTCTCGAGATAACTAGACTATCCAGGGAAGCCATTAACAAATTCTAATGCGATAGACTTGAGTTTTCGATCAGGAATCAGCTTATTGACCGTGCTCATCTTTAGAGACCATTACAGTACAATTAAAAATCGATTTGAGATAAGAGATAGATCGATTCGACAGAAATGTGTGGCTAATTGTGGGTGACACCACTAAATTGGAAAATTCTCGTTGGCCAGCACTAGACTGATTTTTCTATCGTTTTGATACCCTGTGTCTGTATTTCAATTCTCGAGATTTTCACGATAACTGAGAGTCGCCAATGTGTCGAGTGGGTTCATTATGGCTCGAAGAAAATCTACCACGGGTCATTTGAACTAAAAATTTCTAAAACCTACTCGGTAGCTTAGGTCACGCTAAAAACATGCCAAATTAAATTAATCATGAATTTGAGTCTGATTTCAAAAATTGAAAGTTCTGCCTTGTTACAATTAATTCTAAGAACGTCGACTTAGTCTTAGAAGATTTTTCTACAACCCGAGACTTTTTTAGAAAAAGTCGTCTGAGGGTCGTTTTTATCTAGAAAATGCCGGGATTGTTTTTTATCGCAAAATTGGGAAGCAAGTGGGTTGTATTAATGAAGAAAAACATCAATTTGATTGAGGACTCAATAACGGGATTTATTGAGGCCGAATCATGTTGATTTAAGCATGAACAAATGTCCAATTGAGAGGAAAACCATTGAAATTCGTATGCCCCATTGCCTAGCCCATTTTGGGCCATTTCAAAGGTTACAAGTGAAGTATGGGTGGATGAAGGAGGGCCAAGGAAGGTGTTCGTGGGGAGGAATGGTAAAGGAGACCATGGAAGAGAAAATTTGGCCATGGTAGGCCCCCTTGTCCCCTCTCTCTTCCCTCCTTTCCCCTCATCCGATCGAGCAGCCTCCTTCCCCTTCCCTCCTTGCCATTTTGACTCCAGCAGCCCGTAGAGAAGCCACTGAAGCTCCTTGATGTGCGCTATTCACTGCTTGCATGCCTCGTCATCCACTCGCGTGCCACCGCGCCCCCACTGTGAGATCCCGTTGCCCCAACAACCCTGCCTTGCGTCCAAAAGGCTATCTTGAGCAACTCAAGCCGCCGTGAGCTGCTACCAACCGCCGTGAACCGCCCCTTCAAGCCGCTGCTGCCTCCACCGGTTCGCCACTGCCCTTGCTTCACCGAACCAGCCCCGTTTTCTCTGTTTTGCAGCACCGAACATAAGCTAAAATAGTGGATCTTGAGGTTGCTATCGGGCCTGTTTTGAGGTGGTTCCGAGCCCTGAAAGTTAGGCCTGCTTTGGAGAGTATCGAGCCTCGTTGTGTCCCCGACGTTTTAAACTTTCCGGCTCACCGAACAAGTGAGTTGAACTTACTAATCCTCGCTTAATTGGTTAATCACGCTTAGGGGTTGATTAGATTAATTAAGCACAGTTTAGGTGGATAGATTAGATTATATTAGATTAGATTAGTTAATTTAATTATTTGCCGATACATGTTAGGTGGTTAGTTAGTGATATTAGCGAGTAGACTCATTCTATTATTTATTGAACGAACCTTGGAATTTTTCCGGGTTCGTTTTTAATCAATTAGGCATTATGGACCTAAATTGGATTTATTAGCATTTATTTATTATTATTTGTAATTATTTTTTGTAATTATTTATTTTTCAAAAATTAGACCGAAATAGCTAGCGACCGGAATTTTATGATGGTTATTGTGGTGTAGTCTGTTTATTGATTTGAACTCTAATTTGTGCTAAATTGATTTAATTGTAATTTTAGGATTTTATTCCTTAATTAATCAATTTTAGTAATTGATTGAAAAATAACCGAGCATTAGTTTACAACGCGAAAAATATTTTGGTGGACCATATAAATGGTGAAATTTTCAATGATGAAAATACTGTATTTTGACTAAAGCTGACCGTGTATTTATACACGGCTATTTTTATCGAGTATGATAAAAATGATGAATTGGTTGTATAGTTGAGTGGTATACTATATTGGCCAGGGGGCCCTATTTAACAGTTTTGGGCGAGCAATAATTATCAGCTTTGGGTGAACATATATAGTATACAATATTATCAGTTTTGGGTGAGAATATATTATCAGCTTTAGGCGAACATATATAGTATAATAAATTGGCCTAGAAGCCCTAATCTATCAGTTTTGGGCGAGCATATATACATTATACTATATTATCAGCTTTGGGCAAGCTATACTATCTATTTTCAGTTTTTGGTGAGCAATCCTGATTAATAGAACTTTATAGATAGTATTGAATATACCGACCAGGGGAAGGTCGTGGTGACATGTAATCGACCGAGTTGATTAATCGATAGTTTGATTTGTTTGGGTGAATTCATGTGATTTGTGTATATTCAAAATATACTGATTTGTAGGATGGAACTGAGGCCAAAGGAAATCCTCTGACCTGTGTTGTGCTTAGATAGCCCTTAAAGCATATTGGCTTCCTAATCGAATCTTAGGGGAGTAGAACTTGCTGAGACGTAGTCTCACCCCATTGTGGGACAACATTTCAGGTTCCTAGATGGCAGCACCCCCATCTCCTCCCGTGCATTTTGATATACCTAAGGAAGTCATTAAGACGGGTTATCATATTCCGATACACCATCAACTTGAAGGCTTGGAATATGTATTGGTGAAATACACTATCTGGTTTGATGTGGGTGAATCCTAGAAGGTGCCCCACGGATATCGATCATGGTATCGCCATTACAATGATAGACGAAGGGTGGGCCCTGTACCAGAATCTGATATACCTCTGTACGTTTTAGAGATAGAATTCGGGAAAGGGACAACAGATCCTAACGGTGGATCGGTGGTGAATGCGAAGGATCCAAAGCTAGGTGATGATCCCAACTTTATGAAGTGCTTAGCCGTAGACTCCAGCTGGAGTATGGAAGAAGAAGAGATCGCTGTGGAGGAAGAGGACCCAGAGGAGAACCTAGAGGAGGATCCTAATGAGGACTGAAACCCTACCCCCGTTTGCAGACTACGTTTTCTGAGCTTGTTTAAGTTTGACTTGAATTAGTAGTTTGTCTTGTATAAATATGCATTATGGTTTACATTGTATATAAGTGTGGTTGTTTTTTTTTTTTTTTAAGTTTGAAATTTGGTCTTACTTTCCTATCCAATTATTTTATTGTTCGGGGATTTTGCATGATTCTGCATACGTATTAAAATGAATGGGTCGATAATGCGTCATGGGACGTTGCTAATTAAATCGACCAGTAAGGGATGAGCTCGCGCTCGAGAATCGGGGCGTGACAATTCACATCGGAGGTAGCCTAAACACATAATGACATACAATCTTACCTCACCTTGGCACACCCTTGCGTATTAGCACATTACATATGCCAACACTAAGGCAACAAACATAGTCAATAATCAGAATACATAACTTTCTTGCATCAAGTATCGACACGGGTCCTGATTATGAGATAAAACCCATTTTGGTCCGTCCCATACCGTGCCTCACAATTTTACCCCATAATCATGCACAATACATCACAATCATTCACACGTGTTCCAATTATTATGACTCCTTGGGTCACGGTCTCGCCTCATCGAGCATGGTATCGTCTAGAACCTCCATCTAGACGGCATTCTATAAAAAAACATTGGTCCGACTTCAACCACGACTCAACGTCCAAATCCTTACTAGGCATCCGATAAAAATTGGGCATCACCCCTAAACTCTCGCCAGGTGACGGGTTTGATTAAATGACCACTCAACTACACCAACAATCAAGCCAATTTTTATTGATATTAATTAGCTCAAAATAAAATAGTTCGTTTTCAAATAATCAACTTTGACAATTTTTCACACTTAAAAATCCCGGTAAAATATTCGTACTTGGTCATGTATTTGAAATCAACCCATTAAATTTTGCACACTTCCATTTTAAAATCTCATTGTTTTATTTAGCACGTAAAATTTGGTGCTCAAATCCAACACCTCAAAATTCTCGATTTTCTTGCTTGTAAATCCTTTTTTTAAATAATAAATAAAAATCTATAATTGGGCAATCAATAACATAGCATCACAAGCTCAAATGATTGGAATTAGGCACAATCTCATCCAAAAAACGAGCATAAGATTTTACTTAACGGCTAATCTGTTATTAATTTACAATAATCACAATTAATTAAGCTAATCATGATTAATTAGGCTAAGCGTGATTTATTAAGGTAATTAAAATTAATTAGGCTAAAATCAAGTAATTAACATAACTATAATTAATTAAAAACTAATCACCGTTAATTAAAATAATCATGCTTAATTAAAACAAATTACCATTAAATAAAAATAAATCATGATTAATTAAAATAAATTCGATTAATTAATCTAACCATGATTAATCAATATAATTGTGATTATTTAAACTAATCACACTTAAATTTAATCTAAACCATCCTTAAGCATAGTTAGGGCTAAATCACTATTATTTGTCACTAACCACCATTAATCTAAACTAAACCTACCCTTAAACACAATAAAACTACCTAATCGAGGATTAGGAGTTAACTCACAATTTTTCCGATGATGGCGAGCTCACATCAACAGCGGTGCGGCGATGACGACAAAAGCACGTAGCTTGTGGTCCAACGAGGGCCCACTATGACATCCTGAATTTCGACCTTATCCCGATTTTATGAAATGGGCATTTCGTTGACACACCTATGGTCCTTTTCTCGAAGCTAATCACTCTCGAGATAACTAATCTATCAAGTGAAGCCGTTAAAGGATACAAACGCGACAAATTTGAGAATTCAATCAGAAATCGATTGCTCGACTATAATAATCGGCAATGATCAATATGGCATCATTATAATCAATTAGTGATCAGATATAGGTCAATTCGATGGAATGGCGAAATTAAATTGTGGGTGATTCCACATGATTGCAAAATACGCATCGAACAGCACTAACTTGATTTTCTGTCAATTCTGTACTCGATACCCATAATTGAAATCTTGACATTTTTACGACAACCGAGAGTCGCCGACGAGTCGAAGATGTACAAACGTGGATCAAAATCATCGATCACGAGTCAAATGCACTAAAATCCCTAAAAGTTACCCCGTACGTTGAGTCGCGCTAAAATTGCGTTCAAACAATTTTAACCACGAAATTGAACTCATTTTCGAGAATTGAAAGTTCAAGCGTGTCACGATTTATTTTTAAGACACCGTCTCAACTTTTGGGAAAATTCCGTCGAGCTCGGAATTTTGCAGAAATATCGGAATTCTGCAAATTAAAATGGGAGAAAATTCGGATGGGCAAAATTAAAAGACCTTTTGGCCTTCAAAATGGATTAAGTGGTGAAGGGAATGCAAAAAATTCGTATGGACACTTATATGTGGATTTTTGGCCTTCAAATTAGATGAATTTGTGAAGAATTGAGAAGAAAATAAATGGAATTTGTATGCTGCTGAAGAGTAGGTCATTTGGCATCCAAAAAGGTTTATTTTGTGTGAGAAAATTGTGGAAAATCACCATTAGATGACCCCTTGACTTGGAGGGCAGAAGACTTTGTGCCATTTGTAATCATTCCTTAAATATTTCTCCTTGGATTCAATTGGCTCATGCATGGACTTGCATGGCCTTTGTCCCCCCCTCCTTCCCCTTGTGCGACTAGCCCTATCCCCAGCAGAACCCATCTGCTTCTTCTTTTTCCTCTACTCTTCTTCTCCTCCATTCCTCCATTTCTTCTTTGTCTTTGTTGCTACCTCACACCCAGAACTAAGCCAGCACAGTCGAGCCTCCATCTCGCAGTGAACCCGACTGCCTAGTCCCCCACAAGTCTAGCCCGCGACGCTTGGCTGTCCGTCTCACCACTCGTGCCAACGTTGTCCCTGAGCTCAACTACCTGCGACTCTTGCTCGTCCGAGCTACGCCGCCGTCCAACTGGCCCACCACCGGTCCCTTCTCGTTCAGCCGCCCGTCCCCATCGCCATTTGTCTCCGTTCGGCTTCAACCAGCCACCTCTAGTCCAAAACAGAAGCATAATCGGGTTTTCAACCTCTTCTAGGCCTTCTTTGGAGTCGCCGTAAATACGAGATCTTCGCCGTAAACCCATTTTCTCACTAATCCAGTGAGTTAACTCCATAATCCTTGATTAGTTTGTTAATTGCACTTAATGGGTTAGATTAGTGCTAATTAGCTTAGTTAAATTAGTATTAAGTTAGATTACCCTTAATATGGATTATTATTAATCTAGTTGGTTGGATTAGTACTAATGAGGGTGATTTAGCTTGGTTTAATGGATTTCTCCCATATTAGTTTGCTGGATGCATGCCGTTTGCCATTTTTGTGGGGAAAAACTTGCTACAATTTTGAGGTTGATTCCTTCTTAAGAAATGTTCTAGAAATCTTTAGCTATGACATATATTTTACTCAAGATTTTAGGGATTTAAAAGAACAGTTAATACCCTGAAAAACCCCAAACTGATATATTTGTAAAAATTTACCCTCAACTATTTTTTTGACCACCAAAAGCCCCAAACTGGTATACTTTTGACAAATTTACCTCAAATTGGTACACTTGTGATAAATTTACCCTCTGTTAGTTTTCGTTAAATTTTACCATCAAATTATTAAGTTAAATGATAGGTGACAGTTATCTGATATATCAATTTGTGATTTTACACTTCATTTGTTACAATTTACAATTTTTGTAATTTTTTTGTGGTATTAATCCAATTTAGCGAAGGGTATGTTTGTTACAAATTTACCAGTTTGGGATTTTTTTACGGTCAAATAAATTAGTTTGGCATAAATTTGTCGCAAATGTATCAGTTTATAACTTTTTATGGTCAGTCGGGGTAAATTTGTCATAGTTGTACCAGTTTAGGGTTTTTCATGGTTAAAAAAAATATTTTTTAGTAAATTTGTCATAGGTGTACTAGTTTGGAGTTTTTCAAGATATTAACCCTTAAAAGAATAATATTTCAGCTTTGTTATTTGCAAAACAGAATCTTGAATAGTGCTGGAACTTGTGACCTTTTGGTGTTCAAAGGATTTTATTAACTCTTAGAATTCGATTTTTGAAAGACTTTCTTCACAAAAGTTGTTTTTCACATCTTTTAGTTTAATATACTCAAATTTAAACGGAAAATTTTTGGATCTCGAACCAAACTGATTTTGGAAAACAGAATTTCTGGACACGGGTACAGTTTTTGTAATGGTTTGAGTGAATTACTGCTCTTAATCTAGAATAATCTGGGTTTTGGTGTCTTCACAAAAAATGTTCTTTTGAGTCTCATTTATAATATATTCAAATTTGAGAATTTTCCAAGTTCGGTTGATTATGTTTCTGGAATTAAACTTGGGGGCGCGCGAGTGGCTCGGTTTCTGCCAGTTAGAGCCGATAGTGATTTTGTGGTTGTTCTTGGTATTTAGCTTGCTAGATAATGTATATTTGGTGATGTGGTTGATTTTTGGCATGCTTAGAGCTTATGCTTGATAATATGTGAAATTAATTGCTTAATTGTGCAATTGGGTGCTTGGTTGTTGTTATGAACTATTATTGCAAAAATTGGAGTTTTGCATTTAAATAGAAAAATACTGGGTGTCGATTTTTGACGCCAAAAATGTTTATATAGTAAATGAAATCGTGGAATTTTGAAATGAGAGGGTACCATGCTTACCGGTTCGGTTTAAACGCGTGACCACGCACGATTATTTTACTGGGATGATTTTTAATACGAAAAAAATTTGGCTAAGTCCATTATTTGAAATGGAAAAATTTAAGTGCAAAGCACGGTGTTCTTGGCCAAGTTTGGATGTGCGTGTGGTCACTAAGTGGAAATTTTCCAGAGGCGTTTACGCGGGACGAAGCTCCTTAGTGAGGTACTGTTTAGGTGGAGGATGCTCGACGATGCCATTCGCAGAGGGGTTTCGGAATAAAGCTCCTGTGTGGGGTGTCATCTAGGTGGAGGATGCTAGGCGATGCCATTCGCGAAGGGGTTTTGGAACGAAGCTCCTGTGTGGGGTACCGTTTAGGCAGAGGATGCTAGATGATGCCGTTAGCAAATAGATTTCGGAACGAAGCTCCTCAGTGGGGGGTCGTGGCCGATGGGTCGTAAATAACTGGGATACGCTTGAGTGATTGAGATAACCGTGCCTAATTATGTGAAGAAATTGTGTGGCATAGAATGGGACGTGTCATAATGGTTTGGCCTTATAATCAGGACTCTTGTGAATTATTTGATATATGAAAATGATGTGTTCCAGTTATTGATTACGCTTGCTGCGTTCATAAAGGTATATGTGGTGTACTAATGTGTAAGGAGGTGTTGAGACGAGGTAAGTCCTATGTGATGCATGTTTAGGCTGCATTTGAGTGAATTCTCATCCTAATTGAGGTTTAGAGTGTTGACTCACTGAGATTTTATCTCACTCCATCGTGGTTAACATTTTTCAGGTCCCTAGTATGGAGAACCCGAAGTCCAAGGCGGAAGGGTCCAGAGCGTAGGTGATCTAGTAGTTTCTCTTTTGAACTAGACTCATGTGTATAGACTGGTAGGACTGTCTGGATATGTATATAAAGCGTGTTTTGTGAAAATTGGTTGTCATGTTTTTCTATCTCATGTTTGATTGTTGTATGAGATTTATTAGTTCGCTTTCGCATATGCATAAAACGAAAGGGTCGGCGGCACATCTTGGGACGTCACAAATTTTAATCGACTACCGAGGGATGTGCGCGTGCCTGGGGTTTGGGGCGTGACACCCACGACATGGCGGTGGCTCCTCAAAACCCACTGCCAAGCTTAGCTTGGGTAGTGGTGAATTGGTGGTGGTGGCTTCGATGGTCGAACGAGCGGCTCAATGGCGGCAAGGTGGTGGTGATGGAGGTGGTGGTCGACGATGGTGATGGGGGTGGTGAGATGGTGGACTACGAGGGTGCTGGGATGATGACGTTGGATGGTGGTGAAGATGGGATAGGCAGCTCAACAAGGGAATGGAAGGAGGAGATGGTGCAAAGAAAGAAAAAAAGGAAGGAGGAAAAAAAAATGGAGAAGGGGCTGTTCTGCTGGTGTTGTGGTGGGGGGGGGGGGGGTGGAAGAGAGGAGAGGGAGAAAAGAAAGGAAAAAGGAAGGGGGCTGCAGCAGGGAAGAGAAAGTGGCGTGAGGGAGAGGAAGAGAGAAAAGAGAAGGAGAGAGAGAAGTAACAAGGGAAAAAAAAAAAAACAAAAGATTTCTTTCCCCAAATCCTTCATTTTTCACACAAACTCCCCCTAAAAACTCTCAATGCCAAGCCTTTTGTCTCCTAAATATCTTTTCATTTTCCTTTATCTTTAAAGCCAAAATTTTGGCCAACAAATTGCAACTCTGCCACTAGGTCTATCTTTCCTTTCCAACTTTCAATTTTTTCGTCCCATAATTCATTTTCCGAAAATTTTGAACTTGCGATAATTCAACAGAAAATGAGGTGATATCCAATAAATTTGTCTTGCAACCCTCGAAAATTTGATATTTGAAATCGAATTAAATTTCATGGTTAAAAGTCGATCGAATGTGGCTTTAGTACGACCTAAGCTATCGGATGACTTTTAGGGGTTATCGCGAGATTGATCCGTAGTTGATAATTTTTTTTTTATGTTTGTACCTCTTCGAATCATGGATGACCATCGGTTGTCATATAATCATGGGGATTCAATTATGTACCCTAAATATAAGATCAATAGAAAAATTGGTTTATCGTCGTTTGACACAAATATAGTAATCATGCGGAATCACTTCCGAACTGATTACTTGCTTCTGTCGAATCGATTTATATCCATTTGCTAATTGACTTATAACAGTATAGTATTGACACTTGTCGATCCTTATGGTTGAGCGGTTGATCACTGATCGAATTCTTTATTTTTTCGCATTTTAATCTTTTATGATCTCACCCAATAGATTAGTTAATTCATGAGTGATCAGTTCAGAGTAAAGTAATCATAAGCACATCAATGAAATAACCATTTCATATATTTCAATATATGGACCAAATTTCAGGATATTATATCTTCCCTATTCAACATGCTGCGTAATTGTTTAAAATATAACATTCTAACATGATCATTTTCTCTACAACTACAATATGCATCATCTTGCAAGGATACTTCTCAACAGGCATACAAATTAGCTTGCATTTAGAAATTTTCCACTTTCCATATATGTATCAATTACAGTCTTTCTTTTGTATAATTGTCACCTCCCTAATGAAAGAAATGTTACTGTTGTATTTATCTAGTACAAGTCACATGCCATCAATGTTTTGAATTTCTATATGAACTATGATTAATTTGCACCTAATTTTTTGTTCTTAGCACCTATCTTCACCAGAAGATAGATCATGGACTGTGCTTTTAGATCAACATTAAGCATTTACTACAGGTGCCAAATGGAGTGAGAGTGAGACAGGGCTTATAGAACAATCCTTTGGGAAGTCTTAGAATAGGTACCACTTATCCAAATAAACTGCAGTGATCAAGCAAATTACTCTTAATCAGTAATATAAGTTGTGAAGCACATTATGATGTTATCAAGGGAATCTGAGTTTTCAACTGAATAAAGTTAGAAAAGTCTCCAAGAATTATGTGCCAGTCATAAGGTACAATACTCCATTCAAGACAGAACAAAAAAGTTAGCTGATTTGGGGTGATCCCAACCAAGAAAGACACAGAAGCGGGCAATTGGAACACATTCATTGTCTACATTTTTCAAAGCTACAGGGACTTACAGTATTATCATAGCACACCGACTCAGAGGATTTGCAATTCAAATGGTCACAACTGCATTCTGAGCGACAATGGCAAAGACCAGTTTTTATATTGTGTTTCTAGTGGAGTTATTGTTAGCTTTCCAGGTCTGTGAAGCAAGCCAGGAAGTTGGAATTTACGAGCTGAATAGAGGGAAATTTTCTGTAAAACAAACTATGGAGCCACTGGCACAGTAAGTATTATTTGCTCACTTTCGAAACACTGATTAGTGAATACATCTTAAGTCACCTCATTAGTCATTGATGTAGCCCGCATTGAAGACCAGCTCTCTCGACCAAGAAGATCGGCCTGCGTTCAAGCTCGACAAAACCGAGAAGCCGTATCGATATCTTGAGTCCATCCCGGAAGTTTGAAAGACACCTTGGGAGCCATGAAGACGCTTTTACTAGTTTCTAGTTTCTATGCTATTTACTATTTTCCTAGTTTCAACGCTCTATTTTTATTTATTTGACGATATAAGCCATCCAATTTCTGGTAGAAGACGAACGACTTTTGATGAATAAAAACTTTACTTTGAAGCAAGTATTGTGAATCTTGTAGAGTTCATACCCTTGAAAACCTAGAAGAGTTTTCACTCCGTCCTTGAAGAGTCGGAGCTTTCCCAATCTGCATCCTTAAAGAGTTGCGGTCATCGATCTAGAAGAATCGGTGCCCCCTCAACTTCCTTGGAGGCCTAGAAGAGCAACCAACGAAGTTTCTATCTTTTCCTGTTATGTTCGTTATTTCCAACCCAAATTCGACCATCCTATAGTGCTTATTTCAGAAAACCCAAAACAGAGAAATTGTAGATCCAGAAGTCTTCATTCATTTGGCTTTAGAATCAGGTCGATCTGATATGTATCAACAAAAATACAACTGTTCTCCTAAGCTCACGCAGTGCTGAAATTTCTGTTCGTCCTGTTTTCCTATGTATGAGTCACTTTCCTAATCCTACTATTTGAGAAAGCCTACCCTTGGCTTGCATCATTTAGTATCAGCCCGCATGTGGGAGATTCTTTTAAAGATGATGGCGAGAATTCAAGGATGAATTCTTTTAAAGATGGGGAGGATGAGGAAGACCGCATTGAAGACCAGCTCTCTTGACCAAGAAGATCAGCCATCATTCAAGCTCGATGAAACCGAGAAGCCGTATCGATATCTTGAGTCCATCCCAGAAGTTTAAAAGACACATTGGGAGCCATGAAGACGCTTTTACTAGTTTCTAGTTTCTAGTTTCTATGCTATTTACTAGTTTCCTAGTTTCAACGCTCTGTTTTTATTTCTTTGACGATATAAGCCATCCAATTTATGGTAGAAGACGAACGACTTTTGATGAATGAAAATTTTGCTTTGAAGCAAGTATCGTGAACCTTGTAGAGTTTATACCCTTGAAAACCTAGAAGAGTTTTCACTCCGTCCTTGAAGAGTCAAAGCTTTCGAAATCTGTATCCTTGAAGAGTTGTAGTCATCGATCTAGAAGAATCGGTGACCCCTCAACTTCCTTGGAGACCTAGAAGAGCAACCAACAGAGTTTCTATCTTTTCCTGTTATGTTCGTTATTTCCTACCCAAATTCGACCATCCTACAATGCTTATTTCAGAAAACCCAAAACAGAGAAATTGTAGATCTAGAAGTTTTCGTTCATTTGGCTTTGGAATTAGGTCGATCCGATCTGTATCGACAAAGATACGACTGTTCTCCTGAGCTCGCACAGTGTTGAAATTTATATTCGTCCTGTTTTCCCGTGTGCGAGTCACTCTCCTGATCCTACTATTTGAGAAAGCCTACCTTGGCTTACATCAGTCATAGCAGGAATAAATAGAACCTGAAGAAAATTTCCTCCATGATTTCCCTTCTCTGATGCGGGAAACATCATGTGTCTTTTATATCGAAGAATGATTAAAATAAACAAAGACCGAACTGTACATGGAGATTACTTTTTAGGATTCTGAACTAATCAGTCTCATGGAAATGATCGCCAAACAGGGATTTAATTGGAGATGGAGAGTCAATAGCTTGATCCTTTGTTAATTTGGTTGTCTGCCTCGCAACTTCGATTCTAACTTCTATGCAATTCAGGTGAATTAGCTGATATTGTTCTTGGATATGATAAAGTTGACAAGTACAAGGTCAGGATCAATCTCACTTCCCTCTCCCTCTTCCTCTTCCTCTGAAAAAATTTATTTAGCTATGACGCAACTTTGAAGCTCTATAATCCAAAACGAACTTGCTGACATGTACATATAAATTCCAAAGAAAATTACTTTGGTTATAATTCTACTTATAAACTTGTCTTGGCAGAGCGATCTTCTTCATAAAACTGATGGTGTAAGACATGGGTTTTGAAAAGTCAAAAGGTGGAAGAAAAAAGAAATAAAAGAGGTTCGAAAAGTCTAAAGAAAAAGAATAAAAGAGACCATCGTGAGAAAAAAGGAAGAGGGAAAGAAGACCGAGAGAAGACCGAGAGCAATTCCGGAAAGAAAGAAAAAGAGGGGAGGGAAAAGAAAAAAAGAAGAAGAGGAGGAGAAAGGGAATTTCACATGTGCATGCTACAGGGACTTCACCAAGCTGAATATACTATGTAACTCAACACCCGATAAGCGCTTGCACCTCTCGTTCTTCCAATCGGAATAGTTTCGGACTTAGGGCTTGAAATTCGGAATTATTGGAGATTCGGGCAGCAAAGTCCCATTTTTGAGTCGTTGAACTATATATTTTTATAGAAATGATAGTTTAGAGTGTTGTGGAGTCATAAGATTTTACAGATCTTGATTTGAGTTTATGATTTTTTTCGAAATAAAATTTCAAATTTTCACACACGCAATGATCAGTGCGTGTCCATTAACTTCGAGATTGTATTTTATCGATTTTCAGCTTGATTTTGGGGTGGTCAAGTTAGGATTCTTGTAATATGTTTGAAGGGCTTTCTATTAACTATAAATACGAATGGAACGAGGTTTGATGGAGAGAATTATGACATAACAAAATTTATGCTCAAACTCCGTGTTGCAAATGGCTTGAATAATTGCTTTGAGTATGTGATTTGTGAGCACGTACAAGTCATTTGTTAGTGTTTAGGTGTACTTTGTTAGAGAAAACTCCTATGTTATTTTGAAGCTAGCAAAACTTATCTAAGTTCTATTATAAAGATTGCCAGACTTTTGTGTCAAAGTCTATCTTACAACAGAAGTTTGCCCATTCTGATAAATTCCAGACTGAACACAAGAGAATAATGAAGACTTATCCAAACGAGGGATTATCTTTCTTTCTTCAAAGGTTCGGTTCATACAGGTTATATATGGTCTTCTGGTTGGAAATATCACCTACGAGATTGGTTATCTTTATTGGAATCAATTTAGATACATCAAATCATTTCGGAAGGCAAGTTAATTTGGAAAGAATCTACTTATGAAAACCAATATCCTGATTGTATGGACGAACACGATTGACGGGCTTTCATCACAATCTTCAAAGGGCTCGAGATCTCCTTGATTGATTCTATCCAACGGGTTGATTGGAAAAAATCATTTGGAAAGTGCCAACGGTTGAGAAGGCACGAAGGAGTATTTAAGGAGGCTTCTTCAGCTGTTCGACAAAGTGCGTAAAAGAAGAATTCTAAAGTCTGAAGCTTCCCATTTACTTGTTATTCCTTACACTGTGCTCAAATCTATACTCAAAAGGGAGAGACTCACACTGTGACTTCGTGAGAGTAGTAGAGACTCTTTACCAAGAAGTCGAGATCGAAAGATTGTAAATTCTCTTTTGATTCTTAATGAAAACCAGCCAGAAGGCTGTCAGCATGGGAGAGTGAATGCAAGCTTAATCTAAACTGAACCACTATAAATTTTGTGTTCATTTTCTCTTCCTTAAACTCCTTTACTTTATTCATACTTCAATTTTGTAGTTAAAATCTAAACTCTTTTAAAGTCTGTTGATTATCAGACTCAATTTCAAAAGCAAAATATTTTTATTAGTCTCTGTGAAAATTGTCTTCACACCTATTCACCCCCTATTCACCCCCCTCTAGATGTTCATACTAGCATTTTCATACCTAAGCCGTTTCATAGTTGAGGTAGCATTTTCCTTGGTTTTAATGTTGATTCTCGTATAATTGTTGGGATTATGAGATTGTTGGCTTGTTTAGCTTCACGTTATTTGATTTTGAACTTTGCAGGTGAGCGGTGCTATCACTTCTTTGAATTTGTAAACTCAAATTTTGGAAATGAAAGGTATGAAATATATTATGTGCACATTGTTATGTGGCTAAAGGGAAAAAGTAATGTTCATAACATATTTGATGCATAACTTCAGATCGGACATTTACTACTCTTTATTCATTTGAGAATAGTTTGAGGATTGTGTTATGGAAGGTGTCATAAAAGTATAAATGTGTGTAGTAGAGAAATGATTTATGGAATGGGTCCTTTGATGATTTGGGAAGTGTTTAATAAGAAAGACATTCCAAAATATTCTACTTTATGAAATGAATTCCAAAATTGTGTGAGAAATATATTGTATGTATTTTGTTTGATGAACCTAGTTGGGAAAGATGACATATTTTGGGTTTGGAAAACCTTTTTGTGAAAGAATTATGTTGACTTTGAGTATGGTTTATGAAAAGTGATTTGATTTGGTATGTGAAACCGATTTATATATGGATTATGAATTGGTATTATGGAAGGAATTGATACGTGAAAGGCTATGTTATGGTTTGTGAAATTGATTGTAATATGGACTAGTCAAAGACTAAGTGCTACATGATAATATAACTTCGTGAGAGTCACTTCTAGAACCTTGTAGTCAAGGGCTAATTACTACACAATAATTTAATTCCGTGGGATTACCTCTAAAGCCTTGTATTATTGATATACGTTAACCAAGGATTAAGCGTTACACGATAATGTAATTTTGTGGAAGCCAACTCTAAGGCCTTGTACCATTGATATGTGTTGGTAAGGAATTAAGTACTACATAATAATATAATTTCGTGGGAACCATCTCTAGAGCCTTTTAATATTGATTGCGTTGGTAAATGACTAAATGCTACACAATAATATAATTTCGTGAGAGTCATCTCTAGAACCTTCATTGACATGTGTATGTCAAGAGCTAAGTGCTACACGATGATACGAATCTCATGGGAGCCACCTCTAAAGCCTTGAGAGGTGATGTGATATGAGTTCGGAAAGTGGAATGAACCATTGACATGAGATATGACGAGTTCAATTATTAAATCAAACTAGCGATGCTTGTTTTGATATTATGGATGAATAGGAAATTATGCTATTGATATAGCAAGGTTGAAGTAATATATAACTCATTTTATTCTTGTAAGTTATTAAATTTTGGACTGGCACAAATAAGTCATGTCTTTGAGTTTTATATGTGTAATGTGGAGGCTTGATTTTCTTAGATGATGTGTACAACTCATTGAGTTGTAGTTGCTTACCCCTGTCTTTCCCAATCTTTTCTAGTCTTCAGTTAATGGCTATTAGAGCAAAAGCGTTATCACAGGAACTTTTGAGAGTTGGATTTTGTTAGTTTGAGGCTGCATCCTTTGGGTGGAAGGATGGCCATGTCACCCCCTTTTCTACTAGGATATGCGATGCAACAAATGGTGCATTGCAGAATGATTCAACCTATTTTAGAGCCATCATTGGACGAGCTGCAAATAGGATTGGTAGGGCTTAATTCACCCTAAATGGGACTCGCTACAGGCTAGTGGCTAATGAGGGAAACGACACCCTGCATGGTACTCACAACTTCCCGATCCTCATACAACGCCCATCACCATTCATCAGCAGTATCGAATATAACCAAATGAATCACTTAAGCTGGCCTGGGAATGGACAATGAAGAGTTATAGTGAAGAAAGTCATGAACTTTCAGTTACGAGAGCTATGATGGAGAACAAGGTATCTAGACTTGATTTCAACTCCCGGGTCCTTGGTGTATACTTTGAAATCTTGGTCTATTTTACTTGTTGGGCATACATGATCCTTTTGATCAACTGAATGAAAAGATGAATCATAAGTACCGCTCAACAAACATAAAAATCCTGCAACATGTTGAAAGTGAAAAGTGCTTATGATTGCTATTGCCTCTCTTTGTCCGCCTACATACAGGCTTTCCGAGTGATCTGTCTCCGATACATCATCCACCCTTTAATGTATGGACGACATATCGGACTTCTCATTTCCTTTTTGCTTTAAGCGACAGAGGATGTAATTCTTGGTCAGCTGTCAAACAACCATGTTATCTGAGTCCACAAGACCAGATCCTATCCTACTTAAAATGGAAGCCAGGGCCCTAAACAAGGCCACTGCAGTGAACCTAGCCCTGCACACCTACTGGAATCTTGGTGACCACAACAGGGTTGACGTCCTCTCACACACTATGCAACTATTCGGTTCCAAGGAAAAACAAGTCAATGAACACCTCATACCCACCGGCGAAATCCTGAACATTAATGAATTGCCATATGACTTCCTCCAACCGTGCCAAATTGGAAGCAGAATAAACGAGCTACCCCATGGATATGACATTAACTACTTGCTCGACAACATGGGACACAGAATCTCAAGAAGGTCATGCTTGTCGAGGACAGCATAACAGGAAGAAAGATGGAGCTATGAAGTAGTCAGCCTGAAGTGCAATTCTACACGGCTAATTATCTGGGGAATGAGAGCGGAAAAGGTGGGCTTGTTTATTCTAGTCATGCAG
This sequence comes from Eucalyptus cladocalyx, assembly GCA_017140615.1. Lineage (NCBI taxonomy): Eukaryota > Viridiplantae > Streptophyta > Magnoliopsida > Myrtales > Myrtaceae > Eucalyptus > Eucalyptus cladocalyx. Next base: position 30,863,150 of record CM029526.1, read on the forward strand.
GTCTTTGTTTGGACACACAGGGATTCCCAGACTCTGTGAATCACCGAAATTTTTCTTCACAGATCATTAGCCCCGGACAGACTTATGAACATATAATGGTCTTTCGATTCATGGAAAAGTAAAAGATCTAGACACACAGAGAAGGAGCAGCTCAAGTACTTTCAATGTTTAGTCCATTTTAGCTGAGTCTAAGGGGAAAGAGAAAATTGATTTATGTTTTGTATTGGATAGGATATGCAGCAAAATTCCAAAAGAAGAACAGTAATCAAATCTAGTTTGTTTCAAATAGCTAATGGTTGACCTAACAAGCATTTCAAATGAGTGCTCCAAAAAAGCATGATTTTCACAAAGCCACAAGAGTCAATTCCCAGGAGAGGGAAACAGATAGTTCTCTTCAGACTTCCAGTTCAAAATCAATATCTTCAGCAAACCCAAGCAGTAGCAATGACGAGACAAGGCTCAGCAACAGAAAGAGTAATCTGGCAACCCAAACGAGAAAACATGCTCCATGACTTTTAACTGTCCATATTCATATATCAAGACACCCACTTTTGCATCGCCCTAAGTATGACCCATCAGTCAGGATTTAACTTGAAAGATATATTGCAACAAACCAAAGCAGATCCTGAGCATCAGTTTATCAGTGCAGAACCCAATTGCCCGATCAACTGCAAGCACATCTACTGGAACGTGGCATTGACGACAATCGGAAGAGAGTCATAGACAAGTCAAATTCTGCTGAAACCAAAACTCTTCACCAAACTCTAACATCAGGGTGCATGAACAAGACATTCAATAAAAGAAATATCACAAGCTATCTAAATTATGAAAAATTCCAACAAGCGAGTCCATCGGTCATTTGACAATGACAAAGGGGTATAAGCTAGGATTGCTTCAAGAAATTGAGCATGACTGAATTTCAGGTGTTACGGTCCAAGCCATAAGTATGTAATATGGCAGTCAATGAAAAGTCGTCGTAGTGGTCTTCTTAAAAGTCAATCTTATCGACCTTAACCTCCCCATCAATGAGTTCATAAATGTAGCGAGGGTTGGTCTTGCTTGGGGTCGGCAAGAGCCAACCTTGCGGATGGCCCCAAGGCAAGGGTCACCTCAGCTAGGCGGGGCCATCCCTCATCCAGCCCTCTGTGGGCATCGCGGGTGGCTGACCGGCCACTGACAAAAGAGGAAAAAGAACCAGAAAAAAAAAAAAAATGAAGAAAAAACGGAAAATGACAAATGATGAAAATATCCATGATTGCTGGAAAGTCAAGTCCTTATTTAAAACAGGCATAGCCATTTCGGGTCTTTATTTGAAATAGATAAAATCACTTTAGGTCATTATTTGATATAAAATCCACTTCAAGCCCTTATTTGAAAAAGTTATGGCACTTCAAGTCTTTATTTAAGACAAAGTCCACTTCGGGCCTTTATTTGAGAAAATGAGGGCACTTCGGGCCTCTTTTTGGAATTTTCCATTAGGCCCTGAACCCGAGCGCACGAACATCTCGACTCAACGGTCAATTAAAAATGCGACGTCCCAGAACGCGTCGCCAACCCATTCCTTTTTATCTTTCAATTATACGCATGCATAAGAGAATTAAATAAACACCCAGTCAATCAACAATAATAGGGATAGTGAAACAAAAAAAAAAAAAAAAAAAAAAAAACAACTATTTATTTGAGACAGGTTAACCCAAGAATTTTAATATATACAAGCCTATCACAAAACGAAACTCCTATGCGACGTACAAACAAAAAGAGTCAAAAGGTCAGGGTTAATTTCTAACTATACAAGCTCCAAACACCCATCCTAGTATCTAGGCGCAAAGTCGTGCACGTGGTCAAGTGAGCACGGCTCCCTGGGTCCCTCTGGCTCAGAATCTGGATTCACAATGATACCGTCAAGGATGTCGATATCCATGGGGTCACAATCTTGCCCTCCCACATTTTCGACAGGCGGTCCATCAAAACCATGAAGTGGACTAATCCGACCGCCGTTTGCCTCCCTAATGAACCATGCCTTGAAATTGTGGGGCACCACATGTACAAAGCCCTCATCCACCCACACTGTCATAACCACCAGCTCGCAAAATCGGTCGGTCCTAGGGATAGGATATAGAGTGGTCTCTACCTCCATGTCCCAAGGGACCCCAAAACACACAAGGTGGCACTCCATAATACAGACTTGAAAATATTTGACAACGATGGGGTGAGATAAAATCTCAACAAGTTAAATCCCTAAGCCTCGATTAGGACACGAATTCGCATCGAATGCAGCCTAAGCACGCACCACACATAAACTCATCTCGCCTCGACACGTCCCTGCATATTAACACGTCTCGCATAGTAATAATAGTGTAACATGCATAAATAACAATAAGAACACATACTAGAATTTCATACGCATTGTTGACACACGTGTTACAATTATTACAACCCCTCGGGCCACGGCCAACACAAGTATCAGCGATCTTCCGATATGACCGGGCATTGTCCCGCCCCATCGGGCACGGCATCGTCTAGGATGTCACACCCCAAATCCCGAGTACACGAACATCCCTCGGCGGTCGATTAAAAATGCCACGTTCCAAGACGCGTCGTCGACCCATTCTTTTTATCTTTCAATTAAACACATGCGGAAGCAAATTAAATAAACCTCCGATCAATAAACAAACAATCGGGATAGTAAAGCAAAACAAAAGTTGCCGAAAACAACTTATTTATTTATCCATTGTTACCTCTAGGAAGTTTAATAATTACAAGCCTTTCTACGGCCACTTCCTATTGACCCTCTCAAAAACCTTCAGGGATTAGGATTAACCTAAACTTCACTAAAGGCGGGGCCAGCCAAAAAGGTGTCGCATCTCATGCCCACCACATCTGCACTCAGCAAATCTCCACACTACGGTCCTAAAAAATGTTTAACCACGACGAGGTGAGATAAAATCTCAGCGAGTTAAAACCCCTAAGCCTCGACTAGGACACAAATTCGCCTTGGAGGCAGCCTAAACAGGCACCATAAACAACTTACCTCGCATTGGCACACCCTTGCATATTAGCACGTCACATATGTCATTATCAATACCATAAGCATAAACAATAATCTGAACACATAATTCCCATTCTCCAAGCATTCACACGGGTCCCGATTATAAAGCAAAACCCATTTTGGCACGTCCCATACCATGCCTAACAATTTTGCTCCATAATCGAGCACAATGCATCACAATCATTCACACATGTTTCGATTATTACCACTCATCAGGCCATGGCCAACACAAAATTCGGTGGTCTTCCGACATAATCGAGTATCGTCCCGCCCCATCGGGCACGGCAAGATCTAGAACCCCCGCCTAGATGGCATTCCATAGTCCGGCCTCAACCGCAACTCAGCTTTCAAACCCCACCAGGCATCCGATAAAATCGAGCATTGCCCCCAACTCCCATCGGGAGACGGGTTCCATTAAGTGACCATACAAGCACACCAACACTCAAGCCAATTTTTTTATCCTTCATCAATTAGCCTAGTGCAAAAGAGTCCGTGCTTAAAATCAAACCTCATAAAATCTTTACATTTAAAAGTTCGGTAAAATAATTGTACATGGTCACAAATTCAAAATCAACCCGTCAAACTTAATACACTCCCATTTTAAAACTCCATTTTTTTATCTAGCACATAAAATTTAGCGTCCAAACCTGACACCTCCCATTTTTTTCCATTTAATTGCCTATAAAACCAAGTTTTGTAATAATAATCAGGGGATAAGTACACTAATGGTGCCATAAGTTGTGTACGGCGCTCACTTTGGTGCCAAAAGTTTCTGTCGGATCACTTAAGTGCCAAATCGGAGGAAAAACACTCACTTTGGTGCCACCGGCGAAAGATTCCGGCCTCCGGCGAAAGATTCCGGCCAAAATGATTTTTTTTTTTAAAAAAAAGATTGATAAGCCTTTAAATGACGTCGTTTTCGGTCCTCCTTAAGAAAACAACGTCGTTTTGCCATCCTACATGGATGGCTTCATGGAAACGACGCCGTTTAGCTCACATGGGGAAGAAATTAGGGTTTCGGCGAGATCAAAGCCGTGGCCGTCGTCGGGGTTGGGGTCGGAGTTGGGGTTGAAGCTGCGGCCGCCGAGTGGCCATCATCGAGGTCGGGGTCGGGGTCGGGGTCGAAGCTACGGCCGTCGAGTGGCCATCGTCGGGGTAGGGATCGAGGTTTGAGCCGCGGCCATCGAGTGGCCATCGTCGCAGTCGGGGTCGAGGTCGAGGTCGGAGCTACGGCCGCCAAGTGGCCATCGTCGGGGTCGGGGTCGAGGTCGAGGTCGGAGCCGCTGTCGTTGAGTGGCCATCGTCGCGGTTGGGGTCAAGGTCGGGGTCGAAGCCGTGGCCGCCGAGCGCAAGGACCGTCGAGGACGGCGACGGCCGGAGATTAGGGTTTTGAATTGGGGGAGACACTAAACGGCATCATTTTGGTGTTTGGATGCTGACTTAGCTCTCCGACGAGCCACGTCAGCGTCAAAAATTAATAAAAAAAGGCCACGTCGGATTTCCGGCCAATTTCGTCGGAGTTGGCACCAAAGTGAGCGTTTTTCAAAGTTTTTTGCACTTAAGTGATCCGACGGAAACTTTTGGCACCAAAGTGAGCGCCGTACACAACTTATGGCACCATTAGTGTACTTATCCCTAATAATCAGTAACTACCAAGAGCAATCAATTGCATAATATCATATGTACAAACAATCAAAATCACGCATAATCTCATCCAAGAAAACGAGCGTAAAATTCTATGTATCGACTAATCCGCCACTAATTATGCTAATTGCTATTAATTAAATAAATCACGATTAATAAAGACTAAACTCAATTAATTAATCTAAACACAATTAATTAAACTAATCGAGATTACTTACACTAATCGTAATTAAATTTAACCTAAACCATTCTTAATCTCACTTAAGACTAAACCAAGCTTAACTAAGACTAATCGTTATTAACACTAATCTAACCACCCCCTAAATGCAATTAACGGCCTAATCAAATATTATGAAGTTAACTCATGGGTTTTCGACGGCAGCGGGCTCGTGGTGATGACGACTCGACGGAGTCAAGGGCGTGACACACACAGCTCGAACAGGGCTTGACGGTGGTGGTGGCTCCACAAACCCATAGCCTCCAAGGGGGCTCGAGTTGGTGGTGGTGGCTATACATCGAGGTGAGGGTGTTGGTGGTGGTGGTGGTGGTGGTGCGGCCAAGGGGGTGATGGAGGTGCTGGTGGGTGGTGGGGTTGCCGGCGGGTAGGGGCAATGCTAGATGGTGGAGCTGGTAGCAGCGGCGGCTACTTGGTGGTGCTAGCGCGAGGTGAAGATGAGGGTGGCATGAAGGTGAGCTGTTGGCGGTGGTGGCTGGCATGAAGTGAAGATGATAATAGGTGAGGAAGGTATTGGTGGGATGATGGAGTGATGGAGATGGCATTGGATGGATGGGGGGTTGACGGTAAAGGAAGGAAAAGAGGATGAAAGGAAGGGGATGAATGAAAGCAAAGGAAGAAAAAGAGAGATGAAGAGGGAAGTGGGCTGCTTTAGCAAAGAGGAGGGGGGGGGGGGGAGAGAAAGAGAAAGAAAAAGAAAGACCAACTAATCAAAACTCTTAGGAAAAATACCCTAAATTCATCATCACACATGCCTCCAAGCCTTCTATGCTCATCCTCACTCCCCCAATCAAATTTTAACTCTAATTTCCAAAAATTAAAGCTTTTTGGGGTAGAAAAATTCCAATTTTCATCCCCATTCGAATTTCATTTTCTTTTTTTTCTTTTTGTTCGAAAATCATTTTTTTACAAAATTTCGGACTCATCAAAAATTTGCCGAAAGATGAGACAATATCCAATAAATAAATTGGGACACACTCGAACGTTCGATTCCTGAAACCAAATTAAATTTCGTGGTTAAAATTGATCGAACACGACTTTAGTACTACCTAATCTATTGAGTAGCTTTTAGGGGTTTTAGCGCGTTAGACCCGTGGTCAATAATTTTCGATCCACGTTTGTGCATCTACAAATCGTAGACAACCCTCAGTTGTCATGTAATCGTGAGGGTTCAATTTTGTATCCCGAATAATATCGATAGAAAATTGGTTTATTGCCGTTTGACGCGAATATCGTAATCATGCAAAACCACTCGCAATTCGACTACGTACCTCCATTGAATCAGCTTATATCCATTCGTTAATTGATTTATAACAGTGTCGTATTGACCATTGCGGATTATTATGATCGAGCAGTCGATATCTGATCGAATTCTCTAGTCTACCGTGTTTATGACCCTTTACAACATTACCTAATAGATTAGTTAACTCGTGAATGATCAGTTCTGAGTAAAATAACCATAAGCACGTCGATGAAATAACCATTTCATATATTTGAAACATGGGCTAAATTTTGGGATGTCATAACTCTTCCCCTCTTATAAAAATTTCGTCATTGAAATTTAAACCACTACAATCCTTCCATGAAAAGCTAAGGGTATTAACGTCTCATCAACTCTTCACTTTCCTTCCGTTTCGTGATGTTGCCAGACCACTTTAACAAATGAGATCGTCTTGCTGCGCAACACTTACTCTTTTTGATCCACTATCCAAATCGGTCTCTCCACGTACGACACTCTCATCCACGTCTATTTCCTCAAAATTCAGCACATGGGTTGGATCAAGTTCGTACTTCCTCAATATCGAAACGTGGAAGACGTCATGCACTTGAGCCAGTCTCAGCGGTAACGCAAGATGATACGCCAAAGTCCTAATTCGCTCTAAAATTTCAAAGGGCTTAGCTTCCCTTTCTTGCTAAAACGCAAAGTACCTCTCATCGGTGACACTTTGAGGAATACATGTTCACCTACTTGAAACTCCAATGGTCTACGCCACTTGTTTGCATAGCTCTTCTGACAACTCTAAGCAATCTTGAGTCTTTCTCGAATGACTTTGACGGCATCAACTAACTATTGAACCTACTCATGGCCCGTAATCTTATGCTCTCCAACTTCATCCCAACTGACAGGAGTCTTGCAGGCCCTGCCATACAACGCTTCAAATGGTGCCATCTTGATACTCTACTAATAGCTGTTATTGTGGGCGAACTCAACTAAATGAAGTTGTTCCTCCCAGCTTCCTTTGAAGTCCAATATACAAGCTCACAGCATGTACTCGAGGGTTTGAATAGTCTTCTCAGACTGACCATCCGTCTGCGGATGATAGGCCGTGATGTACTACAGCTTTGTTCCCAAGGCAATTGGCAAACTTTTCAAAAAGCTGTCGTAAACTTTGAGTCTTGATCTAACATGATCATCACTAGCACTCCATGGAGATGAACTATCTGTCACACATACAATTCAGCATATATGTCTAATGCAAAGTCCTTTCATACGGCGATTAAGTGAGCAGACTTCGTCAAATTGTCAACTAAAGCTCATATGGAATCGTTACCTCGTTGACTCCTCGGTAATCCATCACAAAATCCATTGTGATATGTTCCCACTTCCACTCGAGAATCTCAAGAGGTTACAAAAGTCCTCCAAGCTTGCAATGTTGTGCTTTCACTTGTTGGCACATTAAACACTTGGTAACATGTCTAGCGATATCCACTTTCATACCGGTTCACCAATAATGTTGGCGCAGATTCTGATACATTTTTGTACTGCATGGATGAATGCTATAACTACTACGATGGGCTTCTGAAAAAATTTCCTCCTTAAACCCCACATCGTCATGTACACACAATCGCCCACAAAACTTCAGTGTTCTATCCTCAGTAACTTGAAAGTCAGCTTTCCTTATTTTCGCATCCTCCTAAGAAATTTTCTGGATTTTAGGGTCTCTCATCTGTAATGTCTTAATCTTTACCTGCACTTCCGATTCAATTCGGATGGTAGCTATGAGACTTGAACAGTGGCCTACCTCAAACTTGAAATCCGAATCTCAAACTCCTTCGAGTAGGATTCACTCCTGAACCATCATCTGCGCAATCGATGACTTGCGACTTAACGCATTTGCGACCTTATTGGCTTTTCGGAGATGATACAAGATGTCACAGTCGTAATCCTTGAGAAGTTTCATCCAACGACGTTGCCTCATGTCCAGCTCCTTCTGAGAGAATAAGTACTTTAGGCTTTGATGGTCTGTAAAAATTTGAAATTTTTCTCCACATAAGCAATGTCTCCAAATCTTCAAGGCAAAGATGATCGCTGCTAGTTCCAAGTCATGCATCGAATAATTCAACTCATGAAACCTCAGCTGGCGGGACACGTATGTAAGGACTCTCCCATGTTGCATTAAAACGTAGCCCAATCCTCTATACGACGCATCGCTATAAATTTCATATCCTCTAGGTCCAGATGGAATTGTCAACACAAGTGTGGTAGTCAACTTCTGCTTTTGTTCTTGGAAACTACACTCGCACTTATTCATCCATTCGAACTTTTTTTCCTTCTTCAGCAATTGTGTCAAGGGTATGGCTATCGCAAAGAATCTTTCCACGAATCATCTATAATAGCCTGCTAATCCCAAGAAATTTCGGATCTCTGTCACTGTTGTTGGTCTCGGCCAGTTTATAATAGCTTCTATCTTTGTTGGGTCCACAAAAATCCCTTCACCATAAATCACATGACCTAAGAAAGCTACACAAGTTAGCCAAAACTCACACTTACTGAACTTGGCGTACAGCTCGTGTTCTCGTAGGATCTGAAGTATGGTCCTTAAGTGGCATTCATGCTCCTCTAGACTTCTCGAATACACCAAGATGTCGTCGATAAACACAATCACAAACCGGTCCAAATACTCCTTGAACACTCGATTAATCAAATCCATCAAAGCAACTGGGGTATTGGTTAGACCAAACGGCATTACGGTGAATTCATAATGGCTGTAATGCGTATGAAAAGCCATCTTCGATATATCCTCCTTCTTAATCCTCAACTAGTGGTAACTTGTCCTCAGGTCAATCTTGGAAAATATTGAAGCTCCCTGCAACTGATCAAACAAGTCATCAATCCTTGACAATGGATACTTGTTCTTGATCGTTACTTGGTTGAGTTGCCGATAGTCGATGCAAATGCACAACGAACCATGCTTCTTCCTTACAAACAAAACCGGTGCTCCCCAAGGCGATGCACTGGGACGAATAAATCATTTGTCCAACAACTCCTACATATGTACATTTAGTTCCTTTAACTCTGATAGTGCCATGCGATAAGGAGCATTAGAAATTGGCTCCATTCCAAGGGCCAACTCACTCACAAATTCTATCTCCCTTTCTGGGGCCAAATTAGGCAATTTCCTAGGAAACACGTCCGAAAATTCTTGTACTACAGCAATGTCCTCCATTCTTGGTTCCTCAAATAACGTGTCAATTACAGTTGCCAAATAACCTTGGCAACCCAACAATTGGGTTGCCTCAAGCGACAAGATTAAGATAATCGAGGGTCCTCCTCGACTTCCAATAAACTCGAAACTTTCACCCGCTAACAGATTAAACTGAATCGATTTACGATAACAGTTTACAGTAACTCGTTGCATGGTGAGTCAATCCATGCTAATGATCAGATCAAAATCAAACATGGCTAGCATAATCAAATCTATCATTTCCTCTCGCTTACCAATCACTAACTTGCAACCAGGACACTTTATTGCAAACAACACTTTATCCTTTAATGGGGTGGATATACTAATGACTGCTTCCAACGGTTTTGAACTTAACCCTACTAACTTAACGAATTGCTCAGCAATAAATGAATGTGTGGCTCCAGGATTAAATAAAGCATAAGCAGCATAGTCATTCAATGAGACCGTACCTGTAACCATGTTCTACGAGTCCTCCACCTCCCTTCAGGTGACAGCATACACCTTTCCTTGCATCGGAGGCCTGCTCCAAATGCCTTGTTGTGCGTTTTGCGACATACTCCTTGATTGTCCTATCTGTGGCAATGACGCTTGTGCTCCCATGGGCCTGAGTGGACAATTCTTCACTTCGTGGTTGTACTGGCCACATCCATAACACGCTCTCATTCTAGCAAAACACGAGGCTGATCCATGTTTCCTTCCACAGAATCAACACACGCCATACAAGTTGGGGTGCCGGCTTTCCAATTCCACCATTTCAGTTGGGAGGAATGGAATACTGTCCTCCCATCATTGGCATCTTCCCAAACCAATTGTTCTCTCTGTTGTGCACAAACTACAACCCAAATGCGGCGGCCCGCTCATTCAGATTCCTCTAAATCAGTTGGGCCCTCTCATACAATTCATCATAGTTTTTGAGATTCAGTGGCACCAGCAAATCCTTAATCTCTGACCTCAAACCATCTCTGAACCTCCTTGCCCTGTCCACAAGGTCTTCAATTAACCTCGGCGCATATTGTGACAACTCAGCAAACTTCGCCTCATATTGGTCCACGAGCATTTGATTCTGACGGAGACGCTGGAACTCAGCCATTTTATGTTCCCTCGTACAATCTGAAAAATACTTTCCGTAGAAGGCCTCAACAAAGGTATCCCACTCCAAGACCGTACCTTCGGGAAATACTCTCCCTTTGGTGGCTTCCTAGCAAGTACTCGCATTACCTTGCAACCGGTAGACCGCAATGACTACCTTGTCTTCTTCAAAGCACCTCAACAATGCGAAGACCTCTAATTCACGGATCCAGAAGGTTGCTATAACGACCCAGGCCCCACTGTATAATACCGTCCGCTTTGGACACTGAGTCCTCACGGCTTTAAAACGCGTTATACAGATTAAAGGACCCAAGCCTTTATAAACTAGCCTAGGACTCCCCCTAAGCGATGTGGGATGGGAGAAATGTCCTTGGCCTCACCCGCATACTGCCAAGGCGATCTTAGTCCATCCCTTCGTACTGCCCCGAGTCTGGGTCATCACATTCTCCCCCCCTTAAGGCACAGCGTCCTCACTGTGGCCCCCACACGCGGTCGGGAGTTGGCTCTGATCCCATTTGTAACGACCCGAGCCTTACTGTATAATATTGTCCGCTTTGGACACTGAGTCCTCACAAATTTAAAACGCATTATACAAATTAAGAGACCAAAGCCTTTATAAACTAGCCTAGGATTCCCCCCCTAAGCGATGTGGGACGGGAGACATATCCTTGGCCTCACCTGCGTACTGCCAAGGCAATCTCAGTCCATCCCTTTGTACTACCCCGGGTTTGGGTCATCACAGTTGTAGCCTCTGGATCGCCTGCTCCAGTGAACCTTGGCAACTTTAGTTTCAGAAACTACTCCACCAATTTATGTATAAGCCGTTCACCATTCCCATTTCCTGGTGGGACTTCAACAGGTGCAGTGGCAACAACAGCAACAACATTGGCGACAGCATTAGCAGCGGCTTGGTTCTAAGCCTGCTGACCAATCATGTTCCCTAGAGTCTCTAGCGCCTGCATGATCCCATTTAACCTAGGATTGCCTGGTGCTCATCTTCAAACACCAACCTGAGGCGGTACTCTTTCCTCGGTAGTAGCCTGAGCTAACGCTCTCCCTCTAGTACTTGCTCATCTCGGTGCCCTCCCTCTAGCACCTGTCAAAGCTATTACGACACTTCTTCGAGGGGCTCTCTGCTCAGGATCGCTCATCTTGCAGGGTCCTTAGAGAAACCTACTTTCAAATTCTAACACAGAATTAGAAATTTGAGCGACCCGCACAAAACAATTAATCAATCGCAAGCATAAGTGTAAGGAAAATGTCTTTCCTAGCTAATTATCCCAAAACCCATCACACCTTATCACTCCAACATTGACCAAGCTCTGATACCACTTCGGGAGGGGATGTCATGCCCCTGAACCCCAAGTACGTGAACATCCCTTGGCGGTCGATTAAAAATGCGACGTCCCAGGACGCGTTACCGACCCATTATTTTTATCTTTTGATTAAACGCATGCGGAAGCAAATTAAATAAACCCTCGGTCAATAAACAAATAATTGGGATAGTAAACAACTTATTTATTTATCCACTGTTACCCCTAGGAAGTTTAATAATTACAAGTTTTTATACGGCCACTTCCTATCGACCCTCTCAAAAACCTTTAGGGATTAGGATTGACTTAAACTTCACTAACGGCAGGGCTAGCCAAAAAGGTGTTGCATCTTGCGCCTACCACATCCACACTCAGCAGATCTCCACACTACGGCCTTGAAAATGTTTAACCACGACAGGATGAAATAAAATCTCAGCGAGTTAAAACCCCTAAGTCTCGACTATAACGCAAATTCGCTTCGGAGGCAATCTAAACAAGCACCACAAACAACTTACCTCACATTGGCACACCCTTGCATATTTGCACGTCACATATGCCATTATCAATACCATAAGCATAAATAATAATCAAAACACATAATTCTCATTCTCCAAGTATTCGCACGGGTCCGGATTATAAGGCAAAACCCATTTTGGCACGTCCCATACCATGCCTAACAATTTTGCCTCATAAGTAAGTGCAATGCATTACAATCATTCACACGTGTTCCGATTATGATGACCCATCGAGTCATGGCCATCACAAAAGTCGACAATCTTTTGACATAATCAGGCATCATCCCGTCCCATCGGGTACAGCAACGTCTAGAACCCCCGCCTAGACGACATTTTATAAAGGAGCATCAATTCAGCCTCAACCACGACTCAGCTTCCGAACCCCCGCCGAGCATCCAATAAAATCGAGCATCACCCCCAACTCTCGACAGGTGACGGGTTCCATTAAATAACCATACAAGCATGCCAACACTCAAGCCAATTTTTTTTATCTTCCGTCAATTAGCCCAATGCAAAAGAGTTCATGCTTAAAATCAAATCTCGGAAAATCTTTACATTTAAAATTCCGGTAAAATAATTGTATGTGGTCACATATTCGAATCAACCTGTGAAACTTAGTACACTCACATTTTAAAACTCCATTGTTTTATCTAGCATGTAAAATTTGGTGTTCAAACCTGACACCTTCCATTTTTCCATTTAATTGCCTACAAAATCGAGTTTTATAATAATAATCGGTAACTATCATAGAGCAATTAATTGCATAATATCATACGTACAAACCATTAAAATCACGCATAATCTTATCCAAGAAAACAAACATAAAATTCTACGTATCGACTAATCCTTCACTAATTACACTAATTGTGATTAATTAAATAAATCACTTGTTTTCACAATTCATCAACCGATCACGTAGCTTTTGTACCAAAAATTAAAGTTACAATGTCAAAACAAGTTCAACTTACCACCTAATTCAAAAGGCACCAACATTACTCATCATTTTTTTTCCAAAACATCTATTGAAGTCCGGCTTCAGCAAATTACCACGCAGAAACTTGGAGTTCCACTCCTTTCGCTTTCTAACCCAAAACTCCTGCTTCAGCAAATTCGTGGTACGACTGAAAATGGCGCGTTTCCAGGGGGGGAGGATCGAGGGAAAGTGACAGCCGAGTCGAAATGGGGTCTAGAGTTGCGGGAATTTACGGATTGTGCCACTGGTTGGTCTGAATGTGAATAAAGTTCGACGAAGTCGACGTGATGTGACGCGATGCTCCCGCGCGGAGGATTTGTAGCCGTTGATTCGCAAGTTGGTTAGGATGGTGAACTTAGCATCCCTTCAAAAGTATCTCCTCTTAAAGAGATTCGAAAATTCTTTTTTTCTTTTTTCTTTTTTCTTTTTTAAAAAAGATTTCGTGCGAGATTTAGAGAAGAAATTGTCGCGACCCATTTGGTGCTCTAATAGGTCGGGACATCCACAATCATTAAAAAGAAAAAAGCTAATATCACCAAAAACTCAAAATTAATACACAAAATAAATTTATACCAAATTAATTTTTGACCATAAAGAACCTCAAATTAGTAATACCTATTATGAATTTACTCTTCGTTGATTTACGTTAAATTTTACTATTAAATTCTTAAGTTGAATAACACGTTGCGGCTAACGAATATAGTAGATTGTGATTTTTCGTGATATTAATTCAATTTAATGAAAATTAATTGACGATTAAATATATCACTTTAGAGTTTCTGGTTGTATTTTAAAAAAAGGTGAAAGAAAAGAATTTGATTTTCTTTTCCATTTCCATGCGGATGCATAGTCGCCGGAGAGCGAGAACACGACGATCAACGAGGCTAATTTGGTAATTGAAGGCGAAGAGCAAGAAGGGCAAACTCGGCAAGAGGCGAAGGGGTATTAAAACTTCGATGACCTGCGGGATTATTAAAATTTCCAATCGGACAAGTCAAACAAAAAAAAAATTAAAAATTAGATGACGTGAAAAAACGTGGGAACGGGGCCGAGACCCGGGGGCCACGCTTTCTTGCACAGCAAGTAGCCGTCCAATAATGTATCGCGCGCCCTTCGATCTTTCCTTTCCTCCCCCGCCTGTCCCTGCTGGCTTCGGTTCAAAAATCGGTTAATCCCTGCAGACCGTTCAATCGACCCTCGAATTGTCATCTTCCTTTTACCAAAATTTCCGTCCATCTAGTTTTGCTGGAGCAATGTCGATTTAAGTTTCTCCTCATTGAGAAGTTTCCTTCTTTTTTTTTGTCTCCTTTCCCGATGAGCAAGTTAGATGGTATCCCTCGAAACCAGGAAAGGGGGTGAATCGATCCCTTCGCAGATCCACAGGAAAACTTCTTTTAGCAGTTCACATGGCGGTTTTTTTATCCTTTACTCAAACGATGTCCGTTCGAATTTCTTTTCATTCAAAAAGTTCCGCTCGTGCATCGTCGCCAATTAGTCAAGACGGTTTTAATTCTCGCCCCGACTCTCTTTTGAAGAAGAGATGTTTACCGCTGTAATCTTTTTGTGTTTTGTCAATGGGAATCGGCACGGAGGCATACGATTAATGTACTTTTTTGTTTTTTGTGGATTTGGCATTCAAGAAAAGTCTGACAAAAATGAAACGTCGGTGTTGGTAAGGTCAAAAGTCCACGTACGGCATCGATGACGCAGAGGATGACATTAACGACTAATTACACAGGGTGTTGGGACTGGATGAAGCTGGTCGTACAAGTTAAAATTAGCTTTGGTAAAATTGTCTTATGCGCCCGACCAGCTCGAGCACCCCGAGTCCCACGCCAATCAAATATGGTGGGGTCAACTACACATCATGTTTATTTTATATAGCCAGCGTGTTGATCCAAGATCAACGAAAGTGATTAAGCAAAATCATACAATAAACTTGATGATACTACATATTCCACCTTACCATGTTTATTCAAGAAGCTAGTGTCTTTGATCCATCAAATGTGGTTAAGCGAAATCATACAATAAACTCGATGATATCGCATTAAGAGCAATAGACATATCTTGATAAGGTATGAAACATATGAGCAAACACATATTCTAAATATAACTATGAAAATCAGAAATAGCCAACATAGATTGCCCAAATAATTGTTTAGGACATGTATTTGCTTTTAAGAAGCAAAGTTATGAATTATTAAGGACATATTATTGAGAATTATATTTTTTTCGTTCACTACTAGAGAAGTTAATTTCTTTAAGAAGTACATTTCATAGTTTAATGATTTAACGAGAATTTTTTTATTCATATGGTAAAAGAGTTTTTTTATCTTCTTGTTGTCTTGCATTTGACTCTTGTTGAGAGCATTCTAAGGGTGAAAATCATCAATGCATTAAACTGATGTAAGGAGAGTGCTCGCTTAAATCAACTAGAGAGTTGGATTAGCATGGGTGGGCATAAACTAGCACAAGCACTCACAAAAACTTTAAGGGGTAACATGATCTTAAATTGAATAGTTGGATTTCAATTGTTTACATATGTTTTAGGTGTGCACTGAAACTATTGATTGTGGCTTAAAATTTATTATTTTTGAATTGGAATCAACATAAGTTCATAATTTTTGAGACACTTAAAAGTGTATTTCGAAAAGGGGGAGAGGGGAGGGGTTGGGGTGGAGTTGACAACTGCAGATGCAAGGAAACTGTCCGCTAGGTGCTTGGACGAACCAGGCCACTAGACAAGCTACCGGGGGTCTCGTGCGGTACTAAGTTGCTGTTCTCTTTTTTGATGCAGTCGCAGGATACTCAAGACAATTCATGCAAGCACCTAATCCTAAACGCGGCCCCAATCTAGGCTTGTAATATTTAGAGCTTATTTTAGACCAGAAACTTGTGAGAACACTATAAAGTTTTGAGAAACTCCTATGACTTCGAGTGTAATATAAGATTGAGAGGGCCAATCAGTCCTAAATATATTGTGCGGATATCAATTTAAACATAAATTTTTTCAATTTTGTCAAATTAGTTCTAAACCTTGGTATGAATTTGCAATCTAATCATTCCGATCAATTTTCACTAAAAATCACTAAGATGGCAGCATGCCATGTAGGATGGCCATCAATGATGATACTATCACATCAGGGATTTCTGACGAAAATTGACATGAATGACTATATTAAAATTTCATACAAATGTATAAGACTAAATTGATAAATGAAAACTTTATAATTGAATTAATATTCGTACAATAGGATTAGGATCAATCGGACAACTATCCAAGATGGAAGATACTTGAATATAAGCGTTTCGAGTGATTGTAATTTCTCTTTATGGATCATAGTGAAATCATTTTGATCTTGTCTATCTATCCTATGGAATAGGCACACACCAATAAATTGACCTAGAAGTGAATCTGAAAATGACAGGATTTTTCAAAGTAAAAAATAAGAATTAAATAATTATGGTCCAAAAGGATGATGATCACGCAGCAGTACGACTATTATATTAGTCAAAGGACACTTAGGGTTATTAAATAAAAGCGCGTTTGCATCAGAGAGAAGTTCCATGCCATCACAGTTGAACATTCCTACTAAGTAATGGCATGAGAAATTTCTCAATGACTAAAAAAATGGAAGAGGAAAAACAAATGTTTTTGTCAAATATGGTCACCAAATTCTCGACCAAAAAAAAAAAAAAAAAAAGTGGGATCACCAAATCCAAATGGCTAAGCAAATGGAATATCTATTCAAATTGATTTGGTGACTTTGAAATGTATTCCCGTCTTCATTTCTGCTTATCTCTCCGTGGTCAGACATCATCCACAGCGTTCACCTAGTACTTTACTTAAGCTACGAGGTCCGTCATTCTCCTCTAACATAATCAAGGTCTGACAAAAAACTGCTTTCCTGGAAACTCCCTTCTCTTCCGCATGAAATGACTAGGGGTGAGCAGGGGTCTAGAGTCGACCCTGGACCGACCCAGGACCGGCCTAACCCCGCCGGTTCTAGTCCGGTTCCCAAGGGGATTGGATTGGTGTGATCCTGAAATTCTGTGACCAACACTATACGAGTTGGTCATCGTCACCTAAGAGTTTTGGGTCGGTCCAACTCGACTAACCCTATATATTATATTATATTATATTATATTATTTATAATTCTTTTATATATTCAAACCTAAATAAAATGTCTGTTATATTATATTATATTGAGATATTCTATTAATAGCACTAATAGTAATTTCAATTTAAACCTTTTGTTGAGTATTAATTATGTGTCGTTTGTTTTGTTTTCAGGTGTTTAAAAGTTCAAGTGAATTAATAATACGTGAAGTTATATATTCATGGTTTATATTAAGTATTTTGAACTTTTTATGGTTTAATTGTATTTTACTAATGAATTTTAGCTGTACTTTGCTTTTCAATTTGTGTCAAATGGTAGACGTTTTTGAAGAGTAGAGTAGTACTGCAATTGCTACGGTGATTTGCTAGTCAAGTGGTGTGAAGCTCATTTTTTGGTTGAGTGGATTCGACATGATCAAATGCAATTGCTACGGTGATTTGCTAGTCAAGTGGTGTGAAGCTCATTTTTTGGTTGAGTGGATTCGACATGATCAAATGCAGGAAAATGCTTTTGCATATGGTGTTATGAATATTAAAGATAGATAATTACAAGAACTTTCCATTTTGTCCCATATCTTGATGAGTTAGTAGAGTATTTTAAATTTCTATTATTGTGTCATCTTAAATTTGCTAAATATGTATTGGTATTTATAGTTTAGTTGCACAATGCCGCATTGTCGATGGATGTGTAATTTGAATTTGTAGGTTTGCCTTTTTAGGGAGTATAAAAAATAAGATGAAAAAAATTATCGATCGGCCCGGTTGACCGGGCCGGACCAACCCATTGGGTGATCGGTCCTTGATTCCAAACTCAATAGGGTTGGTCATTGGTCCTAAAAATTGAGGACCGACACTGTACAGGTTGATCATAGGGTTAGGGGGTGGCCTGAACCAACCCGGACCATGCTCACCCCTAGAAATGACACTCTTAAGACAACACACCTATTTTTTTTCCCTCTCCTGAACGTCATTGCATTGCGTATGCAGCTGATATTTGACCATCATTTCTTAGGAATTAAGCAATAGTAACTACCCACCTGGTTGATGGCTGGATCGCTGTCTAATCTGTTAGATATGTTTATTATTTAGGTTCTCTCTCAGAGTGACGAATGCCAAAGATGCTGTCATCCAATGGCCCAGTGCCACCTGTATAATTTATTCGCCTTTCGTATACACAAATGAATAATTGTTTTACTCAGTTTGCTTCTCAGCATGTTGCTGTGTGCTTCAGTCATATTTAACTTCAATTTGTTACTGAAAACGACAGGCTCATTGTTCTGGCTAAAGAAAATGGTCAGACTGTCAATTGTTTCGACTTTAGACCAACGGAAGTGTTGATTAGCAGTAAAGCGTGTGGAATTCTGCAAACATCACCTGAGATTAGAAGTTCGTAAGCGATTATTCCGGAATTTATTGGTAGTTTAATGGGTTAGGTAGTGCAATCTTTGTTTTATAATTGGACGTTCATACTTCAACCCTCGTATGACCTCTCCAAAATTCTTTCTTATGGGTTTTAGTAAACAAGTAAATCCTTCATCGTGTCTTCCAAGAAACCACGTTTTTGCTTACCATATTCCTAGTCAACCTCATTCATAGGTGCGCTCAGATTAAGAAATCCGCCCATATCTTTTGCTGCCTGGATTGACTCTGACCATCTCCCTTTGCTTATTCAACATGGTTTTTTCTTTTTTTTCAATTTCCTTTAAAAGCATGAAAAACATATCCAATTTTTTTTATTTACGGAATTTATATGCCCTTTATAAACTAAGTTTATTTCCTTGAAAAGCATCAAAATGCGTATGTATTAATCTTTATCCATCCATTCATTCAAGTCTTTTAGTCGGAAATTCTAACGTTATATCTCAATCGGATTTAGTTCGTGACTACCGCTCTCCATTCATCGAATTTCAGGTCTGGTTTCTGAACATTCGATTCACACTTGGGGAAAACTAGAAGCGCGTGGACTCTGGAGGGCGAAGCGGACACTTCGCGAAGGGCAAATCCGGTACACCGGTCGAAGCAAAAACAGTCGATTTAGTACCAGAAGCGAAATTAACGTTGTCAGGAGGGGCATATCCGACAAATGACGCCCGCGTCCCCCGTTTCCTTTCCTCTGACGCAATGGCAAGAACGAAAGTGGGTGGAGTTCAGATTCTTGGGAGGCTTCTCTGGAACTCGCGACTCTATAAATGCGGAGACCTTTCATGAACAGCTCGTGCTGTGGAAGATCGTGGGAGGGACATGGCCCGAGATCTTTCATGAACAGCTCAAGAAGACGCGCCCAGAAATAGAAAGGACTCTGTTTTTCCGGTTGAATTTTGAAATTCCGTTACTCCTTGGGAAGCTTTAACGGTCCGTGTGTCCCGTCGGATTCAATGGCGGAGCCGGCGCACGGTCCGGCGAGCTTCTGGACCCAGGCCAATGCTTTGCTTCGCAAGAACTTGACCTTCCAGGTTCGTTATCATCATCTCTGAGCGTCTTTTCTTTTTCTTTATGCCGGTTCTTTTCCGGTGTTGAGTGGCGGGAGGGCGCACCGGTTTGGCGGTAGGGAGCGGGTGATTAGGATCTTGAATGCATCATTTTAAACCTTCTTGATAGTACTTGGATTAGTTCAGTTGGGACTGTGGTTGGGTGTATTTATTGTCGTCTTGATTGACGGATGATGCGCGCAGAACTGATTCTTGCCATTTCAAGTTTTGGTTTCGGGTTTGCATCTCGATATACTCTGTTATTTTCCTTGTTGATGGTTGCTGTCTCCATTAATTTTACTACTATTTTAGTTCCGTATCTCTCGTATTTGATTATGCAGATGGTATTGCAATATTACGAATCTTCGACTCTCTTCCTTTGTGGTACATGAATTGACTTTCTCGTGTGAGTAATAACGATGTGCTGGCCATGTTTCTTCTCGCTTTTACTTTAATGAGCTACTAATTATATCAGGATCTAGGGCTGTATTAAATAGATGGTGCTTGTTCTTTGACATTTTCTATTTATCAATTTTAATCTATATAAATTATTTCAGTATAAGTGATGTGTGGCGTATAGAATCATTTGCGAGCACGAGTCGGCCCAGATTCCACAAGCATGATTTAAGCTAGGATAAAGTAAAAATATAATGCGCAACCAATGTCTGACCTTCTTATCTTCAGTTTAGCCCCCGGGAATTTAATCTTTGTTAGTTAACCCTTTTAGGAGTCCAGAGGCCAAGTCCTCTTTTACATAGAAAGTATAGAGTTAATTTGAAGCCAATATGACATTCACAGTTATCGGTATAACTTCTTTACAGGCCCTGGTAAGACTAAACCAAACACATACCATGCTTTCTGTTACAGTAAGGTCCCGCAGTTTCTACTAAGGACTCGTCTGCTGACATTGTTTATACTATCCATTTGCAGAAACGGAATATCAAGACCAATATCCGGCTCATTTCTTTTCCATTTGTTCTCTGTCTACTCCTTGTTCTCATCCAAAGTTTGGTCAACCATGAACTGAACAAGGCTAGCAATAAGTGTGGCTGTGAATGTATTGATACGAATGGAGATGGGCAGTGTGAGGAGGTGTGTGGGATTCAGTACTCCACCGTTGATCAAGTGGGAACCTGTCCTATGCAAAATCCTCCTGAATGGCCTCCCCTATTACAAATACCAGCTCCACAATATCGTGCAGTGACTAATGATTCCTGCAGAAGGACGGGATCTTGTCCTGCAACCATACTCTTTACAGGAAATAATCAATCTCTTGGAGAAAGTATATTCACTGACTCCTCTATGTGGTTTTTCCTTTCCTTTAAAATTAAGAGGCTACCATTTGATAGCAAGACAGATCGTTTCTAAATTTTGACTTAATTTTTAACTTCATTTTTCCAGTTTTGGTGCGGAATATGGTCCCAAACTCTTCTACTCTGATTTCTTCTACTCCGAATTCTTCTGACGTTTTAGTCAGCTTAGCCCAGAATGTCCTGGTAGGTTTTCCTTTCATCTTTTTTTCATGTTATACAAGGATCAGCAATTAACATATTTCTCTGCTGTTAATGTGGCTAATGTAGCTTCTGAAAATTTTCAGGGTTCTGCTTCATGGCCCAACTTGTACAACTATCTTGAGCCTGCTTTTGCCTCTGACCAACCTGTTTATGAGGTTCAACAGCAGTGCACAAGCAACTCTTCATTTTCTGTTGCTCTTCAGGAATCCTCCATAACACTTCAACAGGGTAGGAAAATTCTTTCTTTACTTCTTTTTGACATGTGTGAAATGCGTCATTTCTCTATTTATAGGAGTGGTGCCAATTCTTCTGATTCTGATTCTTAAGAAAGGAAACAAAAAATTGGATGTGCATCAATGCGACAAAGTTGCAATCAGTGGAACTGATTCTAATTGCTAAGAATATACTTACGCCTGAGCACCAAGAAGAGGGAACGGGAACTTGATCAGAAGCAGGAATACTCACATACATGTGTGTCTAAACGCTCTTTACTTTCTGGACAATGTTCTAGAAGAGAATGAGTCCAATAGAAACCTATCTTGCACTGGTTTTTCTACTGATGCAAATAGAAAAAAAGTGTAAAAACAAGGGACACAGAGGAAGAAATTGAGATCTCTAAGAGTGCCTGTTTAGCTTCACTTCACTTTGTTTAGTGTGATATGGGAAACTTTGCATTCCTTCATAGAGAGTTCTACGAGCACAGGTTTCCTACCTTGACATGAATTAAGATACCCAGTTATATATACAGTCTTGTGTAATACATCAATCCCTCGCTGTGTTATGTGATATCTACCTAGTGACTAATTCCTAATCCTGAATGTACTTTGGCAAAGAGTAATAAACAACTTCACATGTAACCCATTAACCTAGCGTCTTCTTTGACCAAAAAAGATTGCTCCCCTTAAAGTTCCTTGAAATCCAAATGTATGATATACGTTAGACTATTTTTGCACAGTAGTTTTTTATTGATCCATGCTATTTCTGAGAAGCTTAGTTGTTGGGTGAATCAAATTAGAGCAGATTAGTAAGAATAAATAATATTTATCTAGAAAAAGCTTGCGAAAGTTTAGGTTCCTTGATTACATATCTTCTTACAAAATAACTATAAATGCTTCATTAGTGGTTTTTCCTTAAAAAAAATTGCTATTAGGACCGATTAAGTTTGTAATGTAAAGGGTGCATAAGAATGGCTAGACCATCTAGCTGAAAAGGAAAGCCCTTGAATTGGTTGATTGTTATATACTTATTCATGGTCAGTCCGATGATACCTATTCCTCCTCCCCCTCTAAAAACAAGGGAAAAAACCTTCACTTTGATGACTGTTTATCTTTTTGTTGTGCATTTAGATGTGAGTTGTGCCCAAGGTTTACATCTGTGGAGAAACAGTTCCTCAGCAGTAAATGATGAGCTATACAAGGGCTATCGAAAAGGGAACCCAGAAAGGCAAATTAATGAAATAGTTGCAGGTCTGGTTGCTGCTTTTTTTGCTGGCTTCATTTGCTGATTTTTCAGCATGTACAGACAATTCTAACAACAAAGTTTTCTCTCACAGGGTATGATTTCCTTAATACAAATTCCAATAACTTCAATGTGAGCATATGGTATAACTCAACCTATAAGAATGATACAGGAAATGCTCCTATATCATTGCTGCGTGTTGGACGATCTGTCAATCTGGTAACTCTTATTTCTTCCTTTCTATTTTTTAATAATTTTCCTAGATGTAAGCTTGTATAGTTGTTCAGATAAACTAGGTGCAAGGAATAATCTTGGATAAACAAAAGAAAGAGGTGTTTATGGTATATATATGACTACTTTTTTCTGTCAAGGAATCAGTACATGCTTTTCTTGAATTTTCTCCCATGTTCCAGCAGTGTGCCTCTGAGTCCAATGGTTCCTCCATTTGGTTTCAGATCCACCTTGCAATTTTTTTGATTGAGCTCTGTTGACATACTGAAACCAGAAAGCCTGCTTGAACTTCCCTTTAAAATTGCCATGACTCTTGCATTTCATCTCCAGTACTTTGTGAAGTATGAGTACATAAAAATGTTTGTCCTAGGGAAATATCCAAGGAATGAATTACGAGCATTGATTCGTCCAGCAACATCTCTTAAATAAAACTTTAGTTTAAGGTTGTTCTCATTTGAATCGAAATTCCACTAATGTTTCTTTTCTTGTTCAGAGACGTGAAATGTAGTATCTTCTATCATGTGCGTAACCATTAACATATTAGTTATCCTGTCTTTCAGGCATCCAACTCTTACATTCAGTTTTTGCTGGGGCCAGCAACAACCATGCTGTTTGAGTTTGTCAAAGAAATGCCTAAACCTGAAACTGAATTGAGGCTGGACTTGTCCTCTCTTCTTGGCACACTTTTCTTTACATGGGTTATCATTCAACTATTCCCTGTAAGTGTTTATGACAGTGTGCACATAGTTCCAATAGGACGCTTTCTGTCTCTTTCTCAGCTTGATAAATTGCACTTTAACTTGTACGACTCTTTAGTTAAGGGGCTCTTGAGCCACAACATGGAGAAGGCAATGTTAGACAGACTGAACGGGGGAAGAACTTCAGTGAAAGTTAACTCTTGTGATCATTTTTTTTTTGCTATGTTTTGAAACTAGATATATGATCATTCATCACTCTGGTTCCGAGTCTGCTTCCCTTCCTGAGGCAACCTTAATAATCTAGTGTGTTTTTTTTTTTTTCGTTTTTGTCCATACATTCTACTACTAGACCCTCCTGTTATTCCCAAGCTTTAGCCTCTTGTCTTGGTTCATTTTTTTCCCCGATCATTACACCTCTCTAAGCCCCCTTTTTATCCTTCTTATGATGCAGGTTGTCTTGACATCTTTGGTTTATGAGAAACAGCAGAAGCTGAGGATTATGATGAAAATGCATGGGCTTGGTGATGGACCATATTGGTTGATTTCCTATGCTTATTTCCTTTCCATATCTTCAATCTACATGCTGTGCTTTGTGATTTTTGGCTCAGTCATTGGTAATAATCCATCCAGCTTCTTTTTTAGTTTCTCATTTTCTTGAGGTCATTCTAATCGGTTGCAATTTGGCAGGTTTAAAATTTTTCACATTGAATGACTACAGTATCCAATTTGTCTTTTATTTCATCTACATAAACTTGCAAATATCCCTCGCGTTTCTGGTGGCGGCATTTTTCTCCAATGTGAAGACTGCTACAGGTTGGATGATGATGAAATTGGTTTTGTGCAGTTGGTATCTTTTCATTTACCTGACTATTCCAGCTTGCATCACTGACAATTAGATATGCAATGACTGCAGTGGTGGGTTATATATGTGTCTTTGCAACTGGTCTATTGGGAGGTTTCCTTTTCCAATTCTTCGTCCAAGACACATCTTTCCCAAGTAAGTAAAAAGTCGCCATGAAAAGAAAGTGCGATCTCTAATTAAAATTGCCTTTGTGTTCTGGACCTTTCTTGTGAGTGTTACTTACTTCTTGATGAATATGACTTAGTTAAATGATTGATTTCTTAATCAACCCCATCATCCCTTTTTTTTCACAGAGTTGATTCTACTTCCATATATGTATGAGCTGTCCGTATTTTTATTTTACTTGATCCCAGACCTTAGACCCCACACAAGTGGCATTTTCAGCCGTATTTTACATTGGCAGAGATAGGTTCCCCGTGGTGCAACGGCACCATCTTGCCTGTGGCATGCTGCTTGTGTTGGTAGCGAGCAGCAACAACTTGGAAGGCTTATCCCACCAAGTGGGATAGACTGCCCAAATCTTTTTATGACATTGTTCGGTATGCTTTGTTAAATCTTATGTAAGGTCTAACTGCTCTGTCTTTTCCTATAGTGGCGTTGTCTCACTAGAATATTTAAAGGCCGTCATTCCAAACTCTGCAAACAAGCTAACTTGAGAGAGGCTTGGTGTTTGTAGTAAAAATGGAACTTCTACAACAGTTGAGAGTAGTCAATTTATCTTGATGAGCACAAACTTTCTCCTCAATATTTTTGCACAAGAGTAATGTACCTTTTGTGGGAAGACCATGGTTGCTCCTAAGGGAAGGTGTTTAATCAAACATTTATTTGCACAATGTCCATTTAGACCAAGAGAAGGAATAGTTGATGCTTGCAGGATGTCATTTAACTTTCTTTGTGCAACATGTCAATTATTGCATCAGAGGTTACTTCACAGTATGAAAGTCTGCAGCCCTTCTGAAGTCAGTGCTCTGATTGTTTTAACTTTGGCCACCTATGCTTTCTTTTCCTAATTAATTGTGTTGATCTTCTGCAGGAGGTTGGATTATTGTGATGGAATTATATCCTGGCTTCTCACTGTACCGTGGGTTGTATGAGTTTGCACAATATTCCTTCACAGGAAATTTTATGGGGACTCATGGGATGCGGTGGGGTGATTTAAGTGATAGCGGAAATGGGATGAAAGAGGTTCTGATTATCATGGTTGTTGAGTGGTTGGTGGTTCTTTTTGTAGCCTACTATATAGATCAAGTTACGTCATCTGTCAGTGGAAAAAGTCCTATGTTTCTCTTTGACAGATTCCGAAAGAAGCATCCATCTTCTTTCCGGAGGCCTAGCTTGGCAAGGCAAGGATCTAAAGTCTTTGTTCAGATGGAGAAACCCGATGTCAGTCAGGAGGTAAATAGTGCATCTCCTTTATTTGCTTTTGGGTAGTGGAAATACTGCATATTGACATTGCTTTTAAACACTGGCCCCAATAGGCATGATAGATAGGGGACCTTGATAATGGCATCATAGCTTAGACAGCAAATAGTCTGGCTATTTATCTCTTTCACAGGGCTTCATTTGTTTTTATCATCCTACATTTGACAGTCTTTATCCTACATGCTATTTTCAACTGTTGATTATTGGCGGTTGAAGTGTTTCATCAATAATACAAAAAAATTTCTACATAGAGTGAATAGTCCTTACTGGATGTTCTCAAGTTCTGGGTGTGGTTGTTTTATTATTTGAGTTGACCTGACGATGTAAGATGATTGTTTTCCATTTGCATGATTTTTTTCTAGAGGGAGAAGGTTGAGCAGTTGCTGCTAGAACCAAGCACAGATTACGCTATTGTCTGTGACAATCTTAAAAAGGTGTATCCAGGAAGGGATGGAAATCCTGAGAAATTTGCGGTTAGAGGGTTGTCTCTTGCTTTGCCACCGGGGGAATGCTTTGGCATGCTTGGTCCAAATGGAGCAGGCAAAACCTCTTTCATCAGTATGGTAAGTGCAAATTTGATCTCTTTGGATAAATGAGACACATTGGATTAACATTAACATTGGAGCATCTCGAGGGAAATTTCTTTTGTTGAGAAGAATGTTCAAAGATCATTACATGTTGTCCTTAAAACTCAAGAGACATCATTCTATCTGTTAACAGATGATTGGCCTTACAAAACCAACCTCTGGAACAGCATATGTTCAGGGGCTCGATATACGGACTCATATGGATGGCATATATACCAGCATGGGTGTATGTCCTCAACATGAGTAAGCTGGCATTATGTTATCTTATGGAGAAATTTCACCCCTCCCTCCTTTTTCCCTTCTGATTTTGATTTATTGCACGAGTCCTGAATTTTCCTGTCTTTATTAATTAAGCCTGCTCTGGGAAACCTTAACGGGCCGGGAGCACCTGCTTTTCTATGGAAGACTAAAAAATCTCAAGGGCTCTGCATTGACGCAAGTAAGCTGTTACTTTTCTTTCTCATTCTTTTCTAATGTCTGATTCGATCATTGAGAAAACAAAATATTTCCAAAGTTCAGCAATTTTTTTTTGCACTGTCATGCAACTTCATGTGAACTAGAATAAGTGCAAACAATCTCTATTAGCTGGTTATGAATGTATTGTATGTGGATGTAGAATTATTGAACTATGCCCCACTTGTTAATCGTTGATTCACTTTGCACTCTCCTTTTGTTGATCTAGGCAGTGGAGGAATCTCTCAAGAGCGTTAACTTATTTTACGGTGGTGTTGCTGACAAACAAGCTGGAAAATACAGTGGAGGTATGAAGAGGAGGCTGAGTGTTGCCATTTCACTGATTGGAGATCCCAAAGTAAGTCTTAGAGCGTATCTCATTTTAGGAAGCACCAAAGACCCTTCAAGCTAATGCCTTTGTGCTGTTGATTTTTGCTCTAAATTTGGCAAGGTTGTTTACATGGATGAACCGAGTACGGGGTTGGATCCAGCTTCAAGGAACAACTTATGGAATGTTGTGAAGCAGGCAAAGCAAGACCGTGCTATTATTCTGACCAGTATGTTCGAGAACTCCCTAACCACCCCCTCCCCCAACTCTGTCTCTCTCACTGTGCATGCTTTCGTGTGCATGCTACAGACATGGGGCACATTTTCAGACATCGCTGTAACTGGTTTTCCTGCATGTACATTAGGCTGTCCCTGAAAGTCGAACATGTTAGATGGAGATCACAATGGGTGCATACACGTGTAAAGAAACTGAAACATCTTGATTTAGTACCCCTGGCTAAATATTCCATAGCTTTAGCTATTACTTTGATAAAGAAATTCCATTTATATGTCACACCTGGAGGATACATCACTGAAGAACTTTTCTGCTTATTTTCAGCTCATTCAATGGAAGAGGCAGAAGTACTGTGTGATCGATTGGGAATATTTGTTGATGGAAGTTTGCAGTGTGTAGGGAACCCGAAAGAGGTAAATAATGGATAATATGATGTACCATTGGACTGTTGACTGGATTTTTGCCATCATTTGAATATTTTTCCCCTTTTCCCTTTAGTGGCAATACAGAAAGATGTCATCCTTCTTTTCCTGATATAGATTCTTTCCTTTGTTTCAAATTTCTTTTTGCATCTACCACCTAAGATATAATTTTCGGAACCCCAAGAAATATCGGGTTTTTGTTCCTTTCTATCTAATATTTGTCTGCACCTGTATTTGATTTTGGTTCCATAAAAAAAACACATTTTTACTCTGCAAATTCTGTGCTACTTCCCAGTTGGATAACTTTTGAGTGACCTGTCATGACCTTGATGAGGAGGAACCTTCTGATGGCTAGTCAGCCTGCTTTGCATGAAAACACCTGAATGTACATTTTTACCTTTTATGACAGCTGAAGGCTAGATACGGAGGTTCTTACGTGTTCACGATGACAACACCATCCACTTATGAGGAAGAAGTGGAGAATATGGTGCAGCGTCTCTCTCCAGGCGCTAAAAGAATATATCAAATATCTGGAACTCAGAAGTTTGAACTGCCAAAGCATGAGGTCAAGATTGCGGATGTATTCCAAGCAGTTGAGAATGCAAAGAGCAGGTTCACCGTTCATGCTTGGGGATTAGCAGACACAACCTTGGAGGATGTCTTCATTAAGGTTGCTCGTAGTGCGCAGGCATTCAACGTGCTGTCATGATTGTTAGAAATATAATATTCTGACATGATCCAGAATGTTATACAGAATTTTCTTGTCCCTTTTCGTTGTTTGTAGCTACAGTCACATCATTTCTCTACAACTACAATTTGCATAATCTGCCAGGATACTTCTCAGCGGGCATACAGATTAGCTTGCTTTTAGAAAGTTTCCACTTTCTGTATATGTATCAATTACAGTATTTCTTTTGTATAATTGTTACCTCCCTAATGAAAGAAATGTTTCTGTTGTATATATGTAGTACAAGTCACATGCTATCAATGTTTTGAAATCCTAAATGAAATATCATTAGTTTGCACCTAATTTTCTGTTCTTAGCACCTGGTTTTACCAGAAGATTGATCACGGACTCTGCTTTTAGATCATGTTAAGCATCCACTCCAGCTGCCAAATGGTTGTGAGAGTGAGACAGGGCTTGGAGAACAATCCTTTGGGAAGTCTTAGAACAGTTACCACATATCCGAACAAACTGCAGTGATCAAGCAGATTACTCTTAATCAGCAATATAAGTTGTGAAGCACATTTTGAAGTTACCGATGGAATCTGAGTTTTCAACTGAATAAAGTTAGAAAAATCTCCAAGAAATCTTTGCCGTCATAAAGTACAATAATCCATTCAAGACAGAACAAAAGAGTTAGCTGATTTGGGGTGATCCCAACCGAGAAAGACACAGAAGCCGGCAATTGCAGCACATTCATTGTCTACATTTTTCAAAGCTACAGGGAATTACAGTATCATTATAGCACACCAACTCAGAGAAGTCGCAATTCAAATGGTCATGACTCATTCTGAGTTGCAATGGCAAAGACTAGTTTTTATATTATGTTTCTAGTGGAGTTATTGTTAGCTGTCCAAGCCTGTGAAGCAAGCAGGAAGCTAGAGTTTACGAGCTGAAAAGAGGGAACTTTTCTGTAAAATTCACAAACTATGGAGCCACTATGCTCTCTCTTATCCTTCCTGACAAGCACGGTGAGTATTATTTGCCCGCTTTTGATACACTGATTAATGAAAACTGTAGAAATTAATATAAGAGAAGAAAAGAGAGTAATGTAGAAATTGATAAAGGAGGAACAAGGAGAACGTGTAAACTGATTAGGGTTTTCCACGTCTCACACTTTTATTATTAAATAATACTTAATGACCATAATAACCCTATTAGTGTTAATAACCATAATAACCCTCACACTATAACACTCCCCCTCAAGCTAGAGCGTAGATATCAAGCATGCCTAGCTTGTTACAAATATACTCAACCCTACTACTCCCTAAAGACTTGGTGAAAATATCAGCTAGTTGCTCATTGGTCCTAACATGACTAGTAGAAATAACTCCAACCTGAAGCTTCTCACCAATAAAGTGACAATCAACTTCAATATGTTTGGTACGCTCATGAAATACTAGATTTGAAGCAATATGGATTGTTGCCTGATTATCACACCACAGCTTCATCGGCGCAGGATCTTCGAATCCAAGTTCAACTAATAGCTGACGTATCCAAATAAATTCATAAGTAGCTTGAGCCATAGCTCTGTATTCTAATTCTGCACTGGATCTAGCCACAACACTTTGCTTCTTACTCTTCCAAGATACTAGGTTTCCTCCCACAAAAGTGCAGTAACCCGATGTAGACCTTCTAA
Source organism: Eucalyptus cladocalyx (assembly GCA_017140615.1). NCBI lineage: Eukaryota > Viridiplantae > Streptophyta > Magnoliopsida > Myrtales > Myrtaceae > Eucalyptus > Eucalyptus cladocalyx. The sequence goes on from CM029526.1 coordinate 30,893,595, forward strand.
CTATAGTAGACCTAGCCCAATCAGCATTTGAAAATGCTTCCACTCCTCTGTGACCATGATCATCAAAGAAAAGACCACGACTTGGAGTTTTCTTCAAGTATCTCAAAATTCTGACTACAGCATCCCAATGAGAGGTACAAGGAGAAGACATAAATTGACTCGCAACACTCACAGAAAAGAAAATATCGGGTTGAGTGATAGTCAAATAATTCAATTTTCCAACAAGCCTTCGATACCGTTTTGGATCATTCAATAGTTCGCCTTCCTCTGCCATTAATTTTGAGCCAACTTCCATGGGTGTATCTAGGGGTTTTGCTCCTAGCATACCTGTCTCTCTAAGTAAATCCAAAACATACTTGTGTTGTGAGATATGGATACATTTCTTTGCATGTGCCACTTCGATACCCAAAAAATAGGCAAAAGAACAGCCCAAGTACCAAAACTTGGCACGAGGGACATTTAAGTGCCAAAACTTTGAAAATGTACAATTAAATGTCGATTTCGAAATTAAATGGAACACTTAGGTGCCACTCCAGTGAAAATCCGACCAAATGGCTGACATAGCAATTTTCCGGCGAGTTTGGTCCAAAACGGCGTCGTTTTGCACACCGACGTGATGAGAAAATGCAAAATTGACGCCGTTTCGTGTCTTATGTGTAAATAATAATATAAAAATTAATTAAACTTAATTTTATTTAAAATATTCTAAAAATTAAAAAACTAAAAATTTCAAAGGGGGGAGAGGGAGGCCGAGGGCCGAGCCCTTGCCGCCGCTACCTCCCCGCCGTCGCCGGCCCCCAGCCGACCGGCGGCGAGGGCTGCGACCCTCGCCCCAGATCTGGGCGAGGGCGCGAGCCCTCGCCGCCTACCCACCATCACCAAGAAGGGCCGACGACGGAGGGGGAAGGTCGGCCGGGGTCGCCGGGCCCTAGCCAGGGGCTGGCGCCGGTCGACCGGCGTGGGGGCCCGCGAGCCCTTGCCCGGATCTTGGGCGAGGGTCGCGGCCCTCGCCGCCCGATCGGCCGGGGCCGTCGACCCCGCCGACCCTCCCCCTCCATCGCCGGCCCTTCCGGGCGACGCGAGGAGGCGGCGGCGGCGAGGGCTCGGCCCTCGGCCACCCCCTTTGACCTCCCCATTTTTTTTTAATTTTTAGAATATTTTAAATAAAATTAAGTTGAAATTTAATTTAATTAATTTTTATATTATTATTTACACATTAGACACGAAACGACGTTGTTTTTGCATTTTCTCACCATGTCAGCATGCAAAACGACGTCGTTTTGAACCAAACTCACCGAAAAATTGCCACATCGGCCATTTGGCCGAATTTTCATCAAAGTGACACCTAAATGTTTCATTTAACTCAAAAATTGGCACTTAAGTGTACATTTTCGAAGTTTTGGCACTTAAGTATCCCCTTGCGCCAAGTTTTGGCACTCTAGATGTCCCAAACTCCCAAAAAATATCTAAGTCATCCTAAATCCTTTGTTTGAAACTGATGTTGCAAATGCAATTTCAATTCATCAATCCCTATAGAATCATGTCCAGTTATGATAATATCATTCACATAAACTACAAGAAATATCCAACCAGTTCCTAAAACATGATAAAACATATAATGATCTCCACTACATCTAAACAATCCAAACTAGAGCACCACTTCTATAAACCTCTCAAACTAGGCTTTAGGAGATTACTTCAAACCATATAAAAATTTCTTCAAACGAAAAAAATGACCAGACTCCCCCTGAGCAACAAACCTAGGTGGTTGCGGTGGTTGCTCCATATACACTTTTTCATTAAAATCACCATGAAGAAAGGCATTTTTAACATCAAGTTGAAAAAATAGGCCAACAAGCAAAAGCAACCAATGAAAGTAAAAGACAAACAAAGGTCATCTTAGCCACTTAAGAGAAAGTATCACCATAATCAACCCCATAGACCTGTGCATAACCTTTAGCAACTAATCCGGTCTTAAGGCGAGCAAGAGAACTATCAGGATTAATCTTAACAATGAACACCCATTTACATCCAATAGTAGTTTTTTCCTTCAAGTAGAGGAATAAGATCCCAAGTCTTGTTTTCGTCAAGTGCCATTAATTTCTCCTCCATAGCTGTCCTCCAGCCTTGACTAGATAATGCTTCAGCAACAGTTTTAGGAGTAGGATGTTTATCATTAGTGTCTAGACTAACTCGAAAAGAAGCAAACAGACCAGAATATGTGACAAACTGTGCAATAGGGCATTAGGTACAACTGTGAACCCCTTTACGATGAGCAATAAGGATATCAAGATCAGTATGTGATAGGCTTACCTCAGACTTAGATGACGGAGAAGACGAAATAGGCGAAGGTACATCTGTAGGGGGCTCCACATGCTAGTGATGATGTCTACTGTATACATGCTGAACTGGTGGAGGGATTGGAGGAGAATTCAAAGTGGGTTTCATAATGACATATGTAAATGAATTATCATCCACTATAAGAGGCTCCATTGGTTCATCAGAATAAATAGTTGACTCAAAAAAGGAAATATCAATGGTGAAATACTTATGCAAAGAAGGACAATAACAACAATATCCCTTTTGTGTACGAGAATACCCCACAAAAATGCATTTAAGAGACCGAGGGTCTAGTTTGGAAAGCCCTAGATGATGGTCACGAATATAGCAAACACAACCAAATATACAATGTGGTAAATGAAACAAGGATTCCAAAGGAAAAAGAAGAGTGTGGTGTTGCACCCTTAAGAACAGAGGACGACATGTGATTGATAAGATAACATGCGGTCATGATAGCATCAACCCAAAAAGATTTGCCTACCTTCATTTCAAACATCAATGATCGAGCAACTTCTAGTAAGTGACGGTTCTTTCGTTCGGCAACACCATTTTGCTGTGGTGTATCCGAACAAGAAGAATGATGAAGGATGCCCCATTGGGTCATGAATTCAGAAAAAGGATTAGAAAAATATTCTTTAGCATTATCACTTCGAAGAATACGAACAGGAGCTGAAAATTGAGTATGTACTTCGTTAACAAATGCACAAAATAGAGAAAATAACTCAGAATGACTTTTCATCGGATATAGCCAAGTAGCTCTTGAATAATCATTTACAAAAATAACGAAATACTTGAAACCCAACTTAGAAAGAGTAGGACAAGGACCCCATATATCGAAATGAACTAACATAAACGGCTGAGAGGCCTATTTATTGACTCTTGAACAATAACTAATACGGTGCAATTTCCCAAACTAACATGACTCACATTCAAGACTAGATAAAGACTGAAACTGGGGATCTAACTTCTTTAAAATTTCCAAGGATAGGTGGCCCAAACGACAATGGATCTGATGTGGGGAAGATGCGGAACAAACAACACTTGTAGTATCATCAAGCAAGTATAGCCCCCCTGACACATGTCCTTTATCAATCGTCTTCCTCGTTCTCAAGTCCTAAAAAACACAGAAATTGGGATAGAAAGTCACGGAACAATCGTATGCTTTGGTAAGCTGATTGACAAACATAAGGTTTAACGGAAAACTAGGGAGATACATGACTGAAGATAAAGATATGGAGGATGTTAAGGGAATTGTGCCTATCCCCTTCACTGTGGATAGAGAACTATCAGCTAATGTAACATTAGACATAGACTCATGAAAATCATAAAACATACCTAAGACTCCAGTCATATGATCGATAACACCTGAATAAATAACCCAAGGGCAAGAGGCAAAAGAAAGACACGCTTTTGCATTATCTGTCCAAACAAAAGTAGCTGTGGAGAAGGACTGTGAAACTGGCTGGGAAATCTAGAGTTGATTATACCTAGCAAATTCCTCCTCCAACATTTTGATCACCTTTCCTTCCATGGCGGATTGTGAAGAGGCACTAGATTCTACTACATTAGCTACATTAGCTATAACCTGTTAAGATGGCCTTCCATGAACTTATAACAAAATCTCTAAATATGTCCAGTTAAACCACAGTAATGACAAGTTCGAACTAAACTGATATTACTCCCTATGTCATTATAAGTGTTGCTAGCAGAGGGTGGTTGGTCTCTAGCAAAATTACGACTAGCGCCACCACTTTGACCACCACCACGATTTCCTTGAGCTGCCAAGGCTGAGTTCTCACCTACAGAAATTGCATCCTTAGGTGGTCCATATGAGACCCTTAGAACACGAGCAAATGTCTTAATGAGTGAACTTACCCTATCTCCTCCAAGTATTTGGGAACGAACGGTGTCATACTCTTGCCCTAATCCTCCTAAAAAAACTCATAACAGGCAATTGCTCCCATTACTCCTACATTTGCTTAACATTAGAAGTAATGGGTAGTAGAGAATTAAGCTTCTCATACATCCGTTTGAAATCAGCAAAATATTAAGCGGCTGACCCTTTCTATTAACCTTTAAAAAAATCCCCGGGACACTTCATATATCCTTGAAAGATTATTTTGTCCAGAATAAAGGACATTCAAGTAGTCCAACAACTTCTTCACAGTATTAATATGTGTAACCAAATCCACAATTTGAGATTCCATGGAGTTCAACATTTGACCAAGAATTCTAGCATCCACAGTATCCCAATTTGTATCGGAGGTAGATATTTAACCTATTAGATGATTATGTTGTTCTCTCCCGGTCAACACTATAACACGATTTTCCTTTATTGTTGGAAATTGGTGATACCTTCTAACTTTTTCTTTGTCAAACGACTAGAGGATGTAGGCACAACCTCAACTACTACACCTCTATTCTCCGCCATAGTTCGATATGTACCAATATAATGCAAGAACTTTTAGCACAATAATCAAATTCAAATCTCTCCAACTAATTCAATTCAACAAACTACCATGATTTGTTTCAAACAGTCCAAATCTCCATAATACTTCAACCAACTCATCCTATTTCATTAAGACAACACCCAAATCATAGATTATGCCCAACCAAAAACCACATCATCCAACATCAATTTTGTGGCGAACAGAAGCAAGTTGCTGCAATTTAAAAAAAAAAAAAAAAACTTAGAGAACGACGAACACACGAGTGAACCTTAGATGACCACACCAATCAAATCAGCTTACACGGAGGGGCACGAGCTCAACTGACGTCAAATCTTGAATGGATGGACAAGATTGTGTGATGCCAAACAACATCGGATATAAGCCAACAAGGCCAAATCTAAGCCGACTACGCTCATCAACATCAAATCTAGACTTAAGAGGGCTCGCCAACACCATTTTGGGTTAAGTGATGCTTTTTGATGTGGCTATGATACCATGTAGAAATTAATATAGGAGAAGAAAAGAGAGCGATGTAGAAATTGATAAATGAGGAACAAGGAGAACGTATAAACTGATTAGGGTTTCCACGTCTCACACTTTTATTATTAAATAATACTTAATGACCATAATAACCCTATCGGTGTTAGTGATCATAATAGCCCTCACACTGTAACAAATACATCTTAAGTCACCTCATTAGTCATAGCAGGAAAAAAGAGAACCTGAAGAAAATTTCCACCATGATTTCCCTTCTCTAATGTGGGATCTGCAACATCATGCATTGTTTATATCAAAGAATGAATAAAATAAACAAAGACTAAACTTGTGTTTTCTGTATGGAGATTTCTTTTTAGGACTCTAAATTAATGAGTCTAATGGAAACAATCGCCAAACAGGGATTTAATTGGAGATGAAGAGTAAATAGCTTGATACTTTCTTAATTTGGTTGTCTGCCTCATGACTTTGATTCTAACTTCTATGCAATTCGGGTGAATTAGGTGATATTGTTCTTGGATATGATAAATTTGACAAGTACAAGGTCAAGATCAATCTCACTTCCCTTTCCCCCTTCCTCCGCAAAATTTATTTAGCTATGAGGCAACTTTGAAGCTCAAACTCGCTGACATGTACATGCAAATTCGAAACCAAATTTACTTTGGTTATAATTCTACTTCTAAACTTGTTTTAGCAGAGCAATCTTCTTCATAAAACTGATGGTGCATTGCAAAATGATTCAACCTATTTTGGAGCCACTGTTGAACGAGTTGCAAATAGTATTGGCAGGGATCATTTCACTCTAAATGGCACTCGCTACAAGCTCTTCACTAACGAGGGAAACAACACCTTGCATGGTACTCACAACTTCCTGATCCTCATACAACACCCATCACCATTCATCAGTAGTATCAAATTTAACCAAATGAATCATTTCAGGTAGCCTAATAGGATTTGGCAATGTAATATGGACAATGAAGAGTTACAGAGAAGAGAGTCATGTGACTTTTGGTTCCAAGAGCTATGATGGAGAACAAGGTATTTCAACTCCCAGATCCTTGGCATTCTATTTTGAAATCCTGACCTAGTTTACTTGTTGGACAGACATGATCCTTTTGATCAACTGAACATGAAAAAGATGAATCATAAGTTCCGCTCAACAACCATTAAAATCCTACAACATGCTGTTAAAAGTGAAAAGTGCTTATGATTGCTATTGCCTCACTTTGTCCACCTATATACAGGCTTTCCAGGTGATTTATCGATCTCTATAACCTACATGATAATTGAACAAACAAGCTGGGCATGAAAATGGAAGCCAAGGCCCCAAACAAGGCTCCTCCAATGAGCCTAGCCCTGCACACCTACTAGAATCTTGGTGGCCACAACAGTGGTGACATCCTCTCACACACTATCCAACTATTCAATTCCAAGATCACTCGAGTCAGTGAACATCTCATACCCACCAACGGAATAATATGAAAGTGCTAGTACAAACACCTAGAGGGGGTGAATAGGTGTTTAAAATAAACCCAAAATAAATCTCGAGCAAAGTTTAAATAAGGATCAAAGTCTGATAAGCGAGCCACTGGAATTCTGGTAGATGTTCAAAATCTATTATATGATGGAACAAACTTCTGAAATAACCTGTAAGTATACAACATACTTAAATAAGAAGAGTTAAGAGAAGAGAATGTTGCACACAAAATTTATTGTGGTTCGGCATAGATTAAGCTTACGTCCACTCTCTCACGCTAATAGCCTTCTAGCTGGATTCCACTATGTAATCAATAAGAGATTACAACTTTGAGTGCAAACACTTAGTGGTAGATCACATTATCTCACTAAGTCACTCTTTTAATATTTCTCTCATGATCACAAACGTTTAAGCTCACCAAAGACAAGTGTACGATCGAAGTTCGCTTAGACTTTGGAATTATAAATTCTACGCTTCGTCTCTTACTTGCTCATCAGTCATTGATCTCCTTAAATACTCCTCAACTTCCATACTACCCGTTGAATAGCATCTAGAGGATCGTCTTCCAATTTACCCATTGAACAGATCTGTATCTAGAAAATTTAGTAGCCGTTGAATGATAGAAGTAGAATCTCAAATTGATTCTGATCGCCCATACAAACAGAATCTTGGTTTTCATAAGTAGAGTTTCTCCATTTAGAAAATTCTTGTCTTCAAGATCCAATTGTCAATCAATTAGATTGAGTCAATCAAATCTTTCTTGATATAAAATCCAAACCAGATCACTAATCATTATACATTTGGGGCTTACATTCAATCAAGTTGTTTCGTTCTGAACATGCTTCATTCTAAATCTGTTACGTTCTAAACTTGTGTCTCGTTCTGAACCTTGCCACACGTTCTGAACTTGTGTCTCGTTTTGGATGTAAAGTCTAAGAGCGTTCTGTCTGAAATAGAGTTTGAGTGTTTCTATCTGAAGTAGACTTTACAACCTAGACGTGAATCTGAACATATTCTGCTTCTGAACATATTTATCATTAAGGTATGGACACAGTCTAAATGGTTTTTTCAAGTATAGACTTCGACAATATATTTTGCATGTTCTATCATCCGCACAGTCTATTACTCAACCATTAAACGTGTTAGTAGCCTTTAATTTTTTTTATCATCTTCAAAACATCATAAGGGATTTCCCTAACATAATGTACATTGAAAAATTGCCATACGACTTTCTCCAACCACACCAAATTGGAAGCAAAATAAACAAGCTATCCCATGGATATGACATTAACTACGTGCTCGACAACATGGGACACAGACATCTAAAGAAGGTTGCGATTGTCGGGGACAGCGTAACAGGAAGAAAGATGGAGCTATGGAGTAATCAGCCTGGGATGCAATTCTACACGGCTAATTATCTGGAGAATAAGGGAGGAAAAGGAGGATTTGTTTACTCTAGTCGCAGGTCTTTGCTCGGAGACACAGGGATTCCCAGAATGTGAATCGCCCAAATTTTCCTTCACAGATCATTAGCCCCGGATAGACTTATGAACGTTCAATGGTTTTTCGATTCACAGCAAAGTAAAAGATCTAGACAAGCACAGAAGGAATAGTTCGAATACTTGAAATGTTCATTACATTTTAGCTGAGTCTGAGGGCAAAGAGAAAATTGATTTATGTTTTGTATTGGATAGGATATGCAGCAAAATTCCAAAGGAGATCAGTAATTAAATTCAGTTTGTTTCATATAGCTAATGGTTGACCTAACAAGCATTTTAAATAAGTGCCAAAAAAAAAAAAGAGCATGATTTAATACACAAAGTTCCAATCCCAGGAGTGTAACTAATGATTCTTTTCAGACTTCCAGTTCGAAATTAATATCTTAGGTGTTCCAATCCAAGCTATAAGCATGACAGAATTTTAGGTGTTCCAATCCAAGTTATTACGTATAATGGCAGTCAACGAGCAGTCATCGTAGCGGTCTTCATAAAGATGTCTAGTTGCATCTTCACAAATTTTGATTGTAGTTAATTAGGGTGTGTTTGGTAACGTTTTTGTTCAAAAATTAATCTATAGAATAGAAATAGAAAAAACTATTTCTGTTCCGGAGAATAATTTTTTTAACAGAAAAACACGTTTGGTAACTGCACAAAATTTATATTCCTGAAATAAAAAAATAACAGAAACATGCTTGGTAAACTTGTATAAATTTTTGTTTCTTTTAATTTTTTTAATTTTTTTATTTTATTTTTCCTTTTTTCTTTTTTCTTTTTCTTTTTCTCTTTGGCCAGTCGTCGGCCACGGCGGTGGCCAACGAACGACTGGGCGACGTTTGGCGAGCTCACTAGGCCACCGACGAGGCTCGGCCAGGCGGCGTGAGGTCAGCCTCGCCCTGGCCTGGCGAGGCCTGGCCTCGCGCCGGCTAGGGAGGCCGAGCCTCGCCGAGGGCTGGCGACGCTCCGGCAAAGTCACCAACCCTCAATAACCAGTCGCTAGCCATGGCCGAGGCTAGCAACCAGCCAAAGAAAAAAGAAAAAGAAAAAAGAAGAAGAAAAAGTAATAAGTTTTGTGTTTTGTGTTTTTGTTCTTTTGTTTCTTCAAAAAGTGTTCCCGGGAACAATAAATAAGTTTTTATTGTTTCTATTCCAAATTTATTCCTGGGAACAAAAGCATATACAAATGCGTTTATGCTCTTTTTTTGTTCCCCAGAATAAAGGAATAGAAATTGTGTTCCGGGGAAAAAAAATAACACAAACAAATAGGCCCTTACTCAACCATGTGAAGACAACTTTCTCAGGGGTCTTTCATTGGTTAGAGGCCTATCAACAACCGCTCAAGTAAGATCGTAAGAGTAATTGCCACACCATATTCGGTGCTCTCAAACTCTAGGTTATCCAAAAACAAAAACAAAATGAAAAATCGTAGGATCTACAAAAACAAGTGGAAGAAAAGAATTTTACTTTTCCATCCGTGGTTTTTTTTTTTTTTTGCAAAAAAAATAAAAAAGAAAAGAAGGAAGGAAGGGGGGTTGGTTTCCCAAAGGCTAATTGGGTAACTGAAGGTAAAGAGGGTAAAGGGCAAAATTGTCAAAAGGCAAAGATTATTAAAAATTCAAGAATCTGCAGGATTATTAATTCGATCAGTCAAGTCCGACAAAATAATAGATTATGATAGCAGACGCGACAATAGTCGTCCGATCATGTCTCGTCCTTTGATCCTTTCCTCGCTCGTCTTTGTCGCTTCAGTTTAAAAATCGGTTAAACTCTCCGGACCGTTCAATCAACGGTCGAATTGTCATCTGCGCATAGCGTGGCGTCTTTTCGCCGTCAACAAAGCCCGCCATAGCGCCATTTTTTCTTTCTTTACTATCGCTTGTTATCTTTCTTTTGCTGAATTTTTGTGATCTTCATACATCTACTTTTACCCGAGCAATGTCGATTTAATTTTCCCTTAATTGAAAGGGTTTTTTTTCCCCCTCTCCGATAAGCAAGTTTAATAGTATTGCTCGCTACCAAAAATAAGATGAACCGATCCCTATACTGACTCACAAAAATACATCCTTTGCGGTTTGCATAATGGCTGCTAATCCATTACTTGAATGACGTCGATTCAAGTTTCTTCTAGTTAAAAAGTTTTGTTGGTGCGTTTTCAATTAGTCAAGAAGGTTTTAATTATCACCCATTTTTTTTATTCAAAACGAGATGTTTATTACTGTTTTTTAAGGATTTTTTGTGGGTTTGACATTCGAGAAAATGAAGAGGAAGGTTCATGTCCAAAATGGCGTTGCGAAGATGAACTGTCCACGTTTGCCATTTATAATGCGAGAGATTGTAATGACTATTGCACTCGGTTTTACGGTTTTAGGAATGGATGAATCCGGTTGAGAAAGGAATCGAGGCTGAAAAATAGTTGCTCACACGATAAGAATTTCTTTATTTTTCAGGAAATTGACTTTACACTTACCTCATACGTGCATCCCAAGTTCCATATCAATTAAAGACAACAAGCTGTCAACTTTGGATCGAGTTATTTTTAGCTATTCGACATGCCGAAATGGGAGTCTAATGGAGTAGTAGGCTTCAATGTAAAAGTATCTCTACTTAGAGATTATGCTTTTTCCACGTCATGGTAAGGTCGAATTTGGCAAGACTTGTATTCCAAATGCAACTTTGATAATCGGAAAGGGCAAACTAATCAATGAGGACGCGCATATGGTTTTAAGAAGCAGCGTCATGAGTAATTAAAGTGACTTGGCAAAGACGTGTTGACTTGTTTCGATCGGTTTTGGAGGATCGAAATAATGTGGTCTGTTTGTTTGAAGGAAAATTACTTTCGGGAAATTATTTTTTAACTTTTAGGTGTTTTGATGATGGAAAACTAATCAATTTATGAAAAATACGTTTCATAAATCAGAACAACAAGGTTAGATTGTGGGAAAATAATTTCCCCTTCTGGCAAAAAGAAAATGACTTTCTCTAAACTATCAAACAAATTAAAACTAAATGATTTCCGTGGAAAATATTTTTCTTTATTGTGAAATATTATTTAAAGATACTTAGGTTTTTGTTAGTTCACGTAAAATGAATGGTTTTGAAAAATATTTTATTAAATAGAATCATTTATATCGCTTATACAAGATAAATGGACAAAAAATTCTTCGTTAGTCCACATCTGAAGTGTGGTGTTTCGACTCATTCATTGAGAACGTGTGAATGCTTAATGGCTGTTGTTCCAGATGCTGCCGCTATCGTACAGACTTTCGGCTAAGTAGATGAACCATCATTTCAAATTGATTTGGTGACATTAAAAATGTATTCCCCTCTGCATTTCTTGGTGTACGTGGTCGGAATTTTTCATGGTGGAGCTTGGAGTAGTCGCAAGGAATGGGAAGGATGCAGAACTTCTGAAGATGGGAATACCAACTGGTGCTAGCAGTGCCTACAAACCGAAGCTTAAAGCGTTATATATTTGATCTATGTTTAGGCTATTCATCACAGATAGAGATCGATCATAGTGACCGTAATTCGCGGTAACTATGCGTATTATCAAATTGGTGGAAGAAATCTGGACCATATTTTTGCTTTCAATTAGATTTAGTTCGGGTCACGTTTTGCATCGCAACATAAACATACTCAAATGTTTCGGTTCGGTTCGAGTGTTACAAAAATCCGAATCAAGCCGTCAACACCTGTGGCACCTATTAATTTAAGTTTTTGAGTTGTGAACATTCTAACTTCTCAAAACCAGATTTATTTCGCAGTACAATTTCTTATTCATCAAATTCCACGTGTTGTTCCTAATTCTCATATAGTAAATATGTAATTTAGGTACAAACATGGCATGTGGAGAAGGGTATCTTTGAGTTAATGGAAAGTCTCTAGGGTGTTTTTGAACATACTATTTAGTTTGGCTTCGGAGAAAATGTTATTGAGGAAATACAAATGTCTTTTAGCTAAAAGAGTTTTCAAGATGCATATAATATTTGCTAAATTATATTTTAGATATATATTAGGAACCAACTAAACTACACTCTGTAAATGACTTTTGCTAACTTTTTTTTTTTTATTAAAAGTCTCAAATTATTTGCCGATGGAACTCAACTACCGGCCCTCCTCAACTAAGGTTGTTGCAGTAGCTAGCTCGACAATTCAGAGGAAATTGAGGCCTTCGTCAGCAAGTTAGGGTTTTCGAGGACATTTTAAGCAAGAGCAAAATTATAAGAAAAGAAAAAAAAGAAGTTTGTTTGCATTCCGAGAATACTACTTTTTAAAGTACTTCCGGGCATTCTCAATGCCGAACCGAACCGAACCGAGCCCCTGAAAGCGCGTGGACGGTGAAATAGACATTTCAACGAAGGGCAAATCCGGCACACCGCCCTAAAAGCGGAAACAGCCGCTTTAGTACCGAAACGGAAATTTAAGCTGTAATTAGCGGCATATCCGACAACTGGCGCCTGTTTCGCACTCGTCTTGTTTTTTTTCCATACCCGACGCAACGCGAAGTAGTAAAAAGTTTGTAGCGGTTCGGATTCCTGGGAACCCCCCTAAAACTCGCGCGCTACATAAATGCAGAGGGACCCGAAAACCTGCGGCGACGTTGCCCTGCAACCTTCCAAGAACGGCTTCAAGAAGACGCACCCAGAGGACCCAAAAGACTCTGTTTTGCAGGGTGAATTGGGAATTCGCTTTACTCCTCGAGGAAGTTTTAACGTACGTGTTTGCTTCGGGATTCAATGGCGGAGCCGTCCGATGGCCCGGCCAGCTTCTGGACTCAGGCCAATGCTCTGCTTCCGGATTCAATGGCGGAGCCGTCCGATGGCCCGGCCAGCTTCTGGACTCAGGCCAATGCTCTGCTTCGCAAGAACTTGACTTTCCAGGTTGGCTGTTATCTCTCAGCGTCTTTTCTTTACGTGGGTCTTTCTCCGCGGGCGAGTGGCGGGGGAGGGTGGCGTCGGTTTGGCTTTGGTGAGCCCGTGATCAGTATCTTGAATGCATTGTTCGAAAAGCCTTCTTGGTAATACGGAGATTAGTTCGGTTGGGACTGCAGGTCGGGTGTGTTTATCCTCGTCTTGAATGATGGATGATGCACGCGGAACTGATTCTTGCAATTTCAAGTTTTGGTTTGGAGTTTTTTCGTCTCTATGGACTTGGTTATTTGCCTTGTTGGTGGTTGCTGTCGCAGTTAATTCACTACGGTTTCGTTCTGTATCTCTCGTATTTGATTGTGGAGATGTAATTGGACTACTACGATTCCATTGTGGCATTTCATACCGGAATCAATCGTGTCTCCTCCTTTTTGGTGTATGAGTGGACTTCATCGTGTGAGTAACGCTTGCTTGCCTTGTTTCTTTGTGCTTATACTTTAATGGGCAACAAGTATATCAAGATCTAGTGCTGTATTAAATGGTGCTTCTTCTTTGACATTTGCATCTCTCTTGAATTACATGATTTCTTTCAGTAAAACTGGATGAGTCAATAATGCAGCTCAAAGAACCATTTGCGACCACAAGAATGCCCAGATTCCACTAGCATGCTCTGAAGTTAGGATAGAGTAAAAATACCATGCACAACCGTTGTCTGGCCTTCTTATCTTCAGTTTAGCCCTGGGAATTTAATCTTGGTTAGTTGTCCCTTTTGGGATCCAGCGGCCAAATTCTCTTTTGCACAGAAAGTATAGAGTTAATTTGAAGCCAATATGACCTTTATAGCTATCGGTATAACTTCTTAATGGGCTTTGGTAAGGCTAAACAGAACATATACCATGCTTTATGTTACGGTAAGGTCCAACAAATTCTACGAAGGATGCATCTGATGACATTGTTTATATTATCCTTTCGCAGAGACGGAATATCATGACCAATATCCGGCTCATTTCTTTTCCAGTTGTCCTCTGTTTACTCCTTGTTCTCATCCAAGATTGGTCAACCATGAACTGAACAAGGCTGGCCTTAAGTGTGGCTGTGAATGTATCGATACAAATGGAGATGGGCAATGCAAGAAGGAGTGTGGGATTCAATATTCCACCATTAAACAAGTGGGAACCTGTGCTGTGCTAAATCCTCCTGAATGGCCTCCCCTATTACAAATACCGGCTCCCCAACATCGTGCAGTAAGGACGGACTTTATACCATTTAATGACTTGCCTAATGATTCCTGCAGAAGCATACGGTCTTGTCCTGCAACCATACTCTTCACAGGAAGTAATCATTCCCTTGGAAAAAGTATATCCACTGACTCCTCTATATGGTTTTTCCTTTCCTTTAAAACCAAGATGCTACCATTTGATAGTAAGACAGACGTTTCTAAGTTTTGACTTTGTTTTTGACTTTATGTTTTCAGTTTTGGTGGGGAATATGGTCCCAAATTCTTTTACTCTGAATTATTCTGACATTTTAGGCAGCTTAGCCCAGAATGCCCTGGTAGGTTATCTTCATCTTCGTTTGACATTATACTAGGATCAGCAATTACCATATTTCTCTGCTGCTAATGTGGCTAATGTGTCTTATGAAAATTTTTAGGGTACTGCTTCACGGCCCAATTCGCAGAACTATCTTGAATCTGCTTTTTTCTCTGACCAACCTGTGTACGTGGTTCAACAGCAGTGCACAGGAAATTCTTCATTTTCTGTTGCTATTCAGGAATACTCCAAAACATTTCAACTGGGTAGGAAAACTCTTTCTTTACTTCTTTTTAACATGTCTGAAATGCATTATTTCTCTATAAATGGGTTTGCTGCTAATTTTTGTGATTCTAAGAGAAGGAAACAAAATATGCATGTGCATCAATTCGACAAAGTTGCAATCCAAGGTACTGATTCTGATTGCTAAGAATATACTTACATCCGAGGCACCAGAAAGAGAGGGAATGGGAATTTGATCAGAAGCAAGAGTACTCACTTATATGTGTGTCTAAAGTGCTCTTTACTTTCTGAAAAATGTTCTAGAGGAGAAGATAATGAGTCCAACGGAAACCTATGCCACACTGGTTTTTTCTTTTGATGCAATTGGAAAAATTGTAAAAACAAGGAACAAAGAGGGAAAAACAAGATCCATCTGAGAATGCCTGTCTAGCTTCACTTCACTTTGTTTATTGTGATATGAAAACTTTACATTCCTTCATAGAGAGTGCTAAGATTGTAGGTTTACTACTTCAACATGGATTAAGATACCCAGTTATCTATATTTACAAAGCAAAGAGAGACAGTCTTGTATAAGACATCACTCCCTCGCTATGTTTTCTGATATCTACATACCAACTAATTCCTAATAAACAACTTTGTGTGTAACCCATTAACCTGGCATCTTCTTTGACCAAAAAAGATTGCTCCTCTTATAGTTTCCCGAAATCCAAATGAATGACCTTACGGACTATAAATTACTCAGTAGTTTTCTATGAATCCATGTCATTGCTGAAAAGCTTCATTAATGGGTAAATCAAATTAGAGCACATTGGTATAAATAAATTCTGTATAAAGCTTGGCAAAGTTTAGGTTCCCTGATTGCCCATCATCCTTCAAAATAAAGCTGAATGATGCTTAATTAGTGGTTTTTCCCCCAAAGAGTCCTGCTATTGGGACCAATTAAGTTTGTAGTGTACAAGGTGCAAAGAATGGCTAAACCATCTGGCTGAAAAGGAAAGCCCTTGAACTGGTTTACTGTTACATATTTATTTACAGTCATTCCCAACCTATCCCTCCTCCCCCTTCAAAATCAAAGGAGAAATAAACCTTCACTTTGATGACTGGTTTATCTTTTTGTTGTGCATTTAGATTTAAGTTGTGCCCAAGGTTTATTTGTGTGGAGAAACAGCTCCTCAGCAGTAAATGATGAACTATATAAGGGCTATCAGAAAGGGAACACGGAAAGGCAAATTAATGAAATAGTCACAGGTCTGGCTGCTGCTTTTTTGGCTGGCTTCAGTTTCTGCTTTATCAAATATGTACAGACAATTCCACATGTTTTTCTCTCGCAGGGTATGATTTCCTTAATACAAATTTCAATAACTTCAATGTGAGCATATGGTATAATTCAACCAATAAGGATGATGCAAGAAATGAACGTAGGTCATTGGTGCGTGTTGCACGATCTGTGAATCTGGTAATTCTTTTTTCTTCATCTCTTTTTTTTAATCATTTTCCTGTAAGTCAGCTTTTATAGTTGTTCAGATAAAATACGTGCAAGGAACATTCTTTGATAAACTAAAGAAAGAGTCATTCTTCCTTTTCCTGTCAAGGAATCAATGCATGCTTTTCTTGAATGTTTTTCCATGTTCTAGCAGTATGCCTCTGAGTGCAATGGTTCTTCAAATTAATGATTTTCAGATCCACCTTACAATTTGTTTGAATGAAGCTCTGTTGACATACTGATACCAGAAAGCCTGCTTGAACTCCCCTTTGAAATTGCATGACTCTTGCACGTTATCTCCAGTACTCTGAAGTTTGAGAACATAAAAGTTTTTGTCCTTGGGATATACTCAAGGCATGAATTATGAGCATTGATTAATCTAGTTACCCTCTCTTAAATAAAACTTAAGTTTAAGGTTGTTCTCCTGTGAATCAAAGTTCAACGAAGTTTCTTTTCTCATTTAGTCAAATGTGAAATTTGGTATCTTCTATCATGGGCATAACCATTAACTAATTAGTTATCCTGGTATATGTCTTTCAGGCATCCAATGCTTATGTTCAGTTTTTGCTGGGGCCCGCAACAAAATTGCTGTTTGAGTTCATCAAAGATATGCCTAAACCTGAAACTGAAGTGAGGCTGGACTTCGCTTCTGTTCTTAGCACACTCTTCTTTACATGGGTTATCATTCAACTGTTCCCTGTAAGTGGTTACGATAGTGTACACATAGTTTCAAATGGCCACTTCTGTCTCTTTCTCAGCTTGACAAATTTCAGTTTGACTCGTACAACTCTTTTAATTAAGGGGCTCCAACTCCTAACACGGAGAAGGTGGCATTAGACTGACTGAGCAGGGGAAGAACTTAAGCGACAAGTTAACTCTTGTGGTCATTTCTTTCTGCTGAATTATGTTTTGGAACTAGATATATGATAGTTCATCACTCTGGTTCCAAGTTTGCTTCCTTTCCTGATGCAGCCTTAATAATCTGGTGTTTATTTCTTATTGTGCACAAATCCTACTACTAGACCCTCCTATTATTCCCAAGCTTTAGCCTCCTGCCTTGGTTCATTTGTTTTTTTCTCTATTATTACATGGCTCTGATCCCCCTTTTCCCTTCTCATGATGCAGGTAGCCTTGACAGCTCTGGTTTATGAGAAACAGCAGAAGCTGAGAATTATGATGAAAATGCATGGGCTTGGTGATGGACCATATTGGTTGATTTCCTATGCTTATTTCCTTTGCATATCTTCAATCTACATGCTGTGCTTTGTGATCTTCGGCTCAGTCGTCGGTAATAATCCGTATTGCTTTTTTTGTAGTTTCTTATTTTCTTGCAGTTTTTTTTTTTTTAGTTTGTTTGCAACTTTGCAGGTTTAAAGTTTTTCACATTGAACGACTACAGTATGCAGTTTGTCTTTTATTTCATCTACATAAACTTGCAAATTTCTCTGGCATTTCTGGTAGCGGCATTTTTCTCCAGTGTGAAGACTGCTACAGGTTTGACAGTGGTGACATTGGTTTTATGCAATGGTATCTTTCCATTTCCCTGATGATTTTAGCTAACATCACCGACAATTTGAAACGTAATGACTGCAGTGGTGGGTTATATATGTGTCTTTGGAACTGGTCTATTGGGAGGTTTCCTTTTCCAATTCTTCATCGAAGATGCATCTTTCCCAAGTAAGTAAAAGTTACCATTAAAGAAAGGCTAATTACTAATTAAAATTGCCTTAGTGTTCTGGAACTTTTTTGCAAGGATTACTTACTTAATGAAAATTAAGACAATTGGTTATGGTTGATTTCTTTATCAACTCCATCATCCCTTTCTTTCGCAGAGTTCATTCTACTTCCATATGTGTGTGAGCTGCTTGTGTTTTTCTTTTCCTGACTCCAAACCCCTCACAAGTGGCATTTTCAGCCATAGTTCACACTGCCAGAGACAGATCCCTGGTGATTCAAGGGAAGTAAGTACAAGATGATGCCACAGCACCATCTTGCCTGTGGTGTGCTGCTTGGGTTGGTGGCAAACAGCAACAACTTAGTAGGTTTATTCCACCAAGTGGGGTAGACTACCCAAATCGTTTTATGACATCGTGTGATATTCTCTATCAAGTATCTGTAAAGTCTAAGTACTCTATCTTTTCCTATAATGTTCTTCCAAGTCTTTTTAGTCTTCCACCAGCACTTTTGACCTGAATATCACCCCATAATTGCGTCTTCTCACTATAATATTCGAAGGCCGTCATTCCATGTGCTCAAACCACCTCGAACAGGCTAAATTGAGACAGGCTTGGCGTTTGTAGTAAAATTTTGTAGTAAAAGTGGAACTTTTACAACAGTGGAGAGTAGTCAATTTATCTTTATGAGCATAAATCTTCTCCTCTATAGTTGTCCACGAGAGTAATGTACCTTTTGTGTGAAGACCATTGTTGCTTCTAAGGGAAGGTGTTTAATCAGACATCTATTTGCACAATGTCCATTTAGAGCAAAAGAAGGAATAGTTGATGCTTGCAAGATGTCAGTTTCACTTTCTTTAAGCATCATGTTGAGTATTGCATTAGGGGTTACTTTACTGTATGAAAGTCTGCAGCCCTTCTGAAGTCAGTGCTTTCATGCTTTTTCTTCTTTGCCACATATCTTTTATTCTCCTGATCAATTGTGGTAATCTTCTGCAGGAGGTTGGATTATCATAATGGAATTATACCCTGGCTTCTCACTGTACCGTGGCTTGTACGAGTTTGCACAATATTCCTTAGGGACTCATGGCATGCATTGGATTGATTTAAGTGATAGCAAAAATGGGATGAAAGAGGTTCTGATTATCATGGTTGTTGAGTGGTTGGTGGTGCTTTTTGTAGCCTATTATATAGATCAGGTCACATCATCTGGAAGTGGAAAAAGAGTTATGTTTCTCTTTGAAAGATTCGGAAAAAAGCATCCATCTTCTTCCCAGAGGCCTAGTTTGCAAAGGCAAGGATCTAAAGTCCTTGTTCAGATGGAGAAACCTGACGTCAGCCAGGAGGTAACCAGTGCATCTCCTCTAGTGGTTTTTTGGTAGTGGAAATAGTGCACATTGACATACTGGCCCCAATAGGCTTGATAGATAGAGTACCTTGATAATTGCGTCATAGCTTGGAAAGCTTATAGTGAGGTTATATTTCCCTTTGAAAGGACTTCATTTGTTGTTTTCATCTTACATTTGAGCGGTCTTTGACCTATAACCTACCTATTATTTTTGCCTGCTGATTTTTGGCAGTTGCAGTGTTCCATCAATAAAACGAGAATTTTTCTACCTAAAGTGAATGGTCTATACTGGATGTTCTCAAGTTCTAAGTGTGGTTATATACTGTTCGAGTTGGCTTGACTATTTAAGATGATTGTTTTTCATTTGCATTAATTTTTCTAGAGGGAGAAGGTTAAGCAGTTGCTGCTAGATCCAAGCACAAATCACGCTATTGTATGTGACAATCTCAAGAAGGTGTATCCCGGAAGGGATGCAAATCCTGAGAAATTTGCGGTTAGAGGGTTGTCACTTGCTTTGCCAGCAGGGGAATGCTTTGGCATGCTTGGTCCAAATGGAGCAGGCAAAACCTCTTTCATCAGCATGGTAAGTGCAAATTTTCTCTTTGGATAAATGAGACTCGATATTCATGAACCTTGGAGCATCTCAACAGAGATTTCTTTTGTTAAGAAGAATGTTCAGAGATTGTTGTGAGTTGTCCTTAAAACTCAACAGATGTCACTCTATCTATTAACAGATGATAGGCCTTGCAAAACCAACCTCTGGAACAGCATATGTTCAGGGGCTCGATATACAAACTCATATGGATGGCATATATACTAGCATGGGTGTATGCCCTCAACATGAGTAAGCTGGCATTATGTTATCTCACGAAGAAATTTTACCCCTCCCTCCTTTTTCCCTTCTGATTTTGATTTATTGCACAAGTCTTGAATTTTCCTGTCTTTATTAATTAAGCCTGCTCTGGGAAACCTTAACGGGGCGGGAGCACCTCCTTTTCTATGGAAGACTAAAAAATCTCAAGGGCTCTGCATTGACACAAGTAAGCTGTTACTTTTCTTTCTCATTCTTTTTGAATGTCTGATTCGATAGTTGAAGAAACAATGTATTCAAAGTTCAGCAATTTTTTTTGTACTGTCATGCAACTTCATGTGAACTAGAATAAGTATAAACAATCTCTATTAGCTGGTTATAAATGTATTGTATGTGAATGTAGAATTATTGAACTATGCCACACTTGTTAATCATTCATTCACTTTGCACTCTCATTTTGTTGATCTAGGCGGTGGAGGAATCTCTCAATAGTGTTAACTTATTATACGGTGGTGTTGCTGACAAACAAGCCGGAAAATACAGTGGAGGTATGAAGAGGAGGCTGAGTGTTGCTATTTCACTGATTGGAGATCCCAAAGTAAGTCTTAGAGTGTATCTCATTTTAGGAGGCACCAAAGACCCTTCAAGCTAACGCTTTCATGCTGTTGATTTTTGCTCCAAATATGGCAAGGTTGTTTACATGGATGAACCAAGTTCGGGGTTGGATCCAGCTTCAAGAAACAACTTATGGAATGTTGTGAAGCGTGCAAAGCAAGACCGGGCTATTATTCTAACCAGTAAGTTTGGAAAACTCCCTCCCTCTCTCCTGCCAACCGCGCCCCCACCCCCCCCCGGCGCAGCAGGTGTCTCTCACCATCCGCATTTTTGTGTGCTTGCTGCACACATGTGCATTAGGCCATGCCTAAAGTTTGAACATATTAGATTGAGATCCCAACCAGTGCTTCCGTGCGTAGAGAAGCTGAAATATCTTCATTAAGGACGCCTGGCTAAGTACTCTATAGCTTTAGTTTCTTCTTCTTCTTCTTCTTCATCTTCTTCTTGTTTTTTCTTTTGGGCTAAAGATTCCATAACTTTAGTTATTCCTTCTCTGATGAAGGAATGCCAATTTTATTTTACAATGGAGGCGAAGTCACTCAAGAACTTATTCGCTTATTTTCAGCTCATTCAATGGAAGAGGCAGAGGTACTATGTGATCGATTGGGAATATTTGTTGATGGAAGTTTGCAATGTATAGGGAACCCTAAAGAGGTAAATAGTACATGATATAATGAGCCATTGGACTGTCAACTGGATTTTTGCTGTCATTTAAATATTTCTCCCTTTTCTTCAAGTTGCGATACAGAAAGATGTCATCTTTCTTTTTCAGATATAGATTATATCATTTGTTTTCATGTTCTTTTTGCATCTATAGTGCAAGATATAATTTTCTGAACCCCATGAATTATCTGGATTCTGTTCCTCGCTATATAATATTTGACTGCAAAATTTGGTGCCCAAAGTGATATGTTCTTACTCTGCAAATTCTGTGCTAGTACCCGATTGGATATCTATGTGTGACTTGTGAGTAACCTTGTCGAAGGGGAACCTTCTGATGGCTAGTCAACCTGGTTTGCATGAAAACACCTGAATGTACATATTTACTTTTTATGACAGCTGAAGGCTAGATACGGAGGCTCTTATGTGTTCACGATGACAACGTCATCCACTTATGAGGAAGAAGTGGAGAACATGGTGCGTTGTCTCTCCCCAGGCGCTAAAAGAATATATCAAATATCTGGAACTCAGAAGTTTGAGCTGCCAAAGCATGAGGTCAAGATCTCGGATGTATTCCAAGCAGTTGAGAATGCAAAGAGTAGGTTCACGGTTCATGCTTGGGGATTAGCAAACACAACCCTGGAGGATGTCTTCATTAAGGTTGCTTGCAGCACGCAAGCATCCAACGTGCTGTCCTGATTGTTAGAAAATACTATATTCTGACGTGATCCATAATGTTATACAGAATTTTCTTGTCCCTTTTCATCACTTGTAGCTACAGTCCATCGTTGCTTTACAACTACAATATCCACCGGCTCTCCTGGGTACTTCTCAACTGACATACAAATTACCCTGCATTTAGAAAGTTTGCCCTTTTGGTATATGTATCAATTACAGTGTTTCTTTCGTATAATTGTTACCTCCCTAATGAAAGAAATGTTTGTCGTATTTACTTTAACAAATCACATGCCATTGATGTTTTGAATTCCTAAAC
The DNA here is from genome assembly GCA_017140615.1 of Eucalyptus cladocalyx. Classification (NCBI taxonomy): domain Eukaryota; kingdom Viridiplantae; phylum Streptophyta; class Magnoliopsida; order Myrtales; family Myrtaceae; genus Eucalyptus; species Eucalyptus cladocalyx. The sequence goes on from CM029526.1 coordinate 30,916,080, forward strand.
AAAAAATCATGAACTTACGCCTAATTTTCTGTTCTGAGCATCTAACAGTACCAGAAAATTGATCATGCACTGCAATTTTAGATCAACATTGAGCATCCACTCCAGCTGTCAAATGGTTGTGAGAGTAGGACGGGGAAGTCTTAGAACAGTTACTGCGATATCCAAATAAGCTGCAGTGATCAAGCAGATTATTCTTACTCGACAATAAGTTGTGAAATACATTATGATGCTATCAAGGGAATCTGAGTTTTTAACCGAATATCTAGTTAGAAAAATCGCCAAGAATCCTTTGCCGTCATAAGGTACGATACTCCATTCAAGACAGAACAAAAAAAGAATGGTCTTAGCTTTTGATTTTGGGTCATCCCAACCGACAAAAGACACAACCGACAAAAGCCGGCAATTGCAACACATTCATTGTTTACATTTTTCAAAGCTACAGGGAATTACAGTATTATTATAGCACACTAATTCAGAGAAGTCGCAATTCAAATGGCCATAACGGCACTCTGAGCTGCAATGGCAAAAACTAGTTTTTACCTTGTGTTTTCTAGCGGAGTTATTGTTAGCTTTTCAAGCCAGCGAAGCAAGCAAGGAAGTTGGAATTTATGAGCTGAAAAGAGAAAAAATTTCTGTAAAATTCACAAACTATGGAGCCACTATGCTCTCTCTTATCCTTCCCGACAAGCACGGTAAGTATTCTTCACTCACTACTGAAACAGACTAGTGAAAATATTTCGAGTCACATCATTAGTCATAGCAGGAAGAAAGAGAACAGGAAGAAAATTTCCCCCATGATTTTACTTCTCCGATACGCGTGTTGCGTTGTTCAAATCAAAGAATGGGAAAAATAAACAAACACTGAACTTGCGTTTCCTGTACATGCAGATGACTATTCAGGAACCTGAACTAAGCAATCTCATGGAAATGATAGCCAAACATGAATTTGATTGGAGATGGAGATTAATTAAATAGCTTGACCCTCTGTTTAATTTGGTTTTCTGCCTTATGACTTCCTTTCTAACTTCTATGCAATTCAGGTGACTTAGCTGATGTTGTTCTTGGACATGATACCATTGATAAGTACAAGGTCAGGATCAATCTTTACTTCCCTTCTGCCCCATCCTCTGCCAAAACTTATTTAGCTATGATGCAACTGTGGGAGCTATAACCGAAAACAAGCTCCCCGATGAACATGTAGATTCTAAAGCAAACTCCACTCTTTTTATAATTCTTCGGGTGAATCTGTCATAGCAGAGCTACCTTTTGTTCATAAAACCGATGGTGAATTGTAGAATGATTCGACCTATTTTGGAGCCATTGTCGGAATGGTGCAAATAGAATCGGTGGGACTCAATTCACTCTAAATGGAACTCGCTACAAGCTAGTTGCTAATGAAGGAAACAACACTCTGCATAGTACTCACAAGTTCCTGATCCTCATACAACACCCATCACCATTCATCAGCAGTATCGAATTTAACCAAATGAATTACTTCAGGTGGCCTGATAGGATTCAGCGATGTCATATGGACAATGAACAGTTACAGTGAAGAGAGTCATGTAACTTTTGGTTCCGAGAGCTATGACGGAGAACAAGGTATCTAGACTTAATTTCAACTCCCAAAGCCTCAGTATATACTTCGAAATCTTGGTCTAGTTTGCTTGTTGGGCATACACGATCCTTTTGATCAATTAAACATGAAAAAGATGAATAATTAGTTCCCTTCAACAAACAAAAAAATCCTGCAACACGCTGCTGAAAGTGGAAAGTGGGAAGTGCTTATGATTGCTATTGCCTCTCTACTTCCACCTATATACAGGCTTTCCAGGTGATCTTTCTGTCTATGTAACCTACATGATAATTGAAACAAACAAGCTGGGTGTGAAAATGGAAGCCAAGGCCCTAAACAAGGCCACTCCAGTAAGCCTAGCCCTGCACACCTACTGGAATCTCGGTAGCCACAAGAGTGGTGACATCCTCTCACCAACTATTCGGTTCGAAGATCACTCAAGTCGATGAACACCTCATACCTACCGGCAATATCCTGAACATTGAAGAATCGCCATACGACTTCCTCCAACCACGCCAAATTGGAAGCAGAATAAATGAGCTACCCCATGGATATGACATCAACTACGTGCTCGATGACAAGGGACACTGACAACTAAAGAAGGTTGCAGTTGTCAAGTACAGCAAAAGAGGAAGAAAGATGGTACTATGGGGTAATCAGCCTGAAGTGCAATTTTACACGGCTAATTATCAGGAGAATGAGAAAGGAAAAGGTGGGCTTGTTTATTCTAGTCATGCAGGTCTTTGCTTGGAGACGCAGGGATTCCCAGATTCTGTGAATCACCGAAATTTTCCTTCATAGATCATTAGCCCCAGACAGACATTTGAACATATAATGGTTTTTTGATTCACAGCAAAATAAAAGATCTCAACAAGCAGAGAAGGAACAGTCCGATTAATTGAAATGTTTAATACATTTTAGCTGAGTCTAAGGGGAAAGAGAAAATTGATTTATGTTTTGTATTGGATAGGATATGCAGCAAAATTCCAAAGGAGATCAGTAATCAAATCTAGTTTGTTTCAAATAGCTAATGGTTGACCTAACAAGCATTTCAAACGAGTGCTCCAAAAAGGCATGATTTTCACAAAGCCACAAAAATCAATTCCCATGAGAGTGAAACAGATACTTCTCTTCAGACTTCCAGCTCAAAATCAGTATCTTCAGCAAACCCAAGCAGTAGCATGACAAGACAAAGCTCAGCAACAGAACGAATAATCTGGCAACCCAAACGAGAAGACATACTCCATGACTTTTAACTGTCCATATTCATATATCAAGACACCCACTTTTGCATCGCCCTAAGTATGACCCATCAGTCAGGATTTAACTTGAAAGATATATTACAACTAACCAAAGTAGATGCTGAGCATCAGTTTATCAATGCAGGAACCAATTGCCCAGTCAACTGCAAGCACATCTACTGGAACATGGCATTGACAACAATCAAAAAAGAGTTCAAAAACAAGTCTAATTCTGCGGAAACCGAAAACTGTTCATCAAACTCTAACATGAGGGTGTACATGTACAAGAAATTCGATAAAAAAAATATCACGAGCTATCTAAATTATGAAAATTCCAACAAGTGAGTCCATCGGTCATTTGACAATGACAAAGACGTATAAGCTAGGATTGCTTCAACAAAAAAAGCATGACAGAATTTCAGGTGTTACAGTCAAAGCTATAAGTACGTAAAATTGGCAGTCAATGAGCAGTCGTCGTAGTGGTCTTCTTAAAGTCAATCTTATCGACCTTAACTTCCCCATCAATGAGTTCATAAACATAGACCACCACACGCAGGCCATCAATATCCATGAGCACAAAGCTAGGATTCACGTCATAAGTGATGCTGCTGTATGCACCAGTAGCAGAACCTGGGTTTATCACGACCCCTCCCTCATGCTTGTAGGCAGTGAACTGGTGGGTGTGACCCGTCACAAGGATATCAACGTCCAGCTGCCTCTGGAGCATCGCCAGAGAGTCCAGATCTCCCCAAGGAACAACCTACAAAGCACCGAAGGAGAGGGAGTGAGATAATTAAGATCAATACAAGAAACTTTGGTGTCAACTAAATAAGACACTTCTGATTTATTTGGGCTCCGACTTCCAAGTGCCTTCCAAACTAATATAATACTATGACACTAGTGCAGGAAGCGGAATTGACTTTAATCACTGCACAAGCAGCAATGAAGCTCCGTGATAGGGTGGAGATAGGTTCCACAATAATGTCTTCCAACAAGCGAGGGAGTAAGATGGACTTCATACCATGCACTGTGATTTGTAAAACTATTTGTCCATATCAACTAATATAGTACTATGACACTATAACAGGAAGCAGAATTGACTTTAATCACCAGCAAGCAGCAATGATGCTCCATGGTAGGGCAAAGATAGGTTCCGCAGAATGTCTTCCGAGGAGCAACAAAGTAAGATGGAATTCCTAATATGCACTGTGACTTGTAAAACTATTTGTCCATCTCACTCGTAGCTAGCAACAAATCACCAGTTTAATGTCCATATTGTCAAAACAAGTTTAGAAAGCTTCCGTGCTTGCCAACTTAAGCTTAAGTTTCCCAGGGACAATCAGTATAGAGAGGCAGTGATATATCAACAACTTCCTGGTGATTAATCTAGCATCGTAATCCCTTAGGCATTCTAAACTTTACTGCTCGAACCATCTCTTCTCTGGTTTCATGCCACCAATTAGTTTCGCAATCAGTTGCGTCGTTAGTGGTTGAATATCGATTAATGAAAAAGCTTCAGCCCTCAGGAATTAAAACTTTTAGATTGCATAATAAATAAATCAGATAAAAATCTTTGGGCTTTAAAAAAGTACAGATAGAGTGAAATAGTAGAAGCAGCCAACCTGATGACCATGGCAAAGTCCAAGCTTGAATTGGCCAATAGTTAATGTCTTAGTCTCTGGATATCTAGTTTCCTCATCATACTCGCCTCTAGTGATATGCAGGTCTGGGCAGAGAGTTTTCAGGTAGTCATGAACTTCCTGAAACACATTTCAGAGAGCAACTTTGAGCCAGTAACAATAAAGCATGCCCACCTAATGGAAAGATGATTTGCCCATGTTCCAACTCTAGACAGAGACCGCTAAAAAAATGTCGAAATTAGGTTAAGAAATTGTGAATACACCATTTGAAAAGGTAAAACAGGAAACTCATCTAATGACACAAGCAATAAATATTGAGTATTATGGCAATGCAAATGCCAGAAGCCTTGTAGACAGCAACAACCAGGATTTCAAGAAAATTGGACAGTTAATGATAGAAAGAACACCACCTCACCAAGCATTCACATCGGAGGGAAAGTGGTTGTTCTACTCTAAATGGGTTTACTGGCCGCACATACCAAACAGCTCATTGAGAATGTACTTCTTGAGCTTCATTCAAGATCAAGGCAGCTCAATAACATATTTCTAGATCCCAATTTTTCATTTCCATAACCAAACTACAACATGCTATAGCTGCTATAGCTGATCTAAGTTCCTTCTAATTCATACACACCAAAAACGCGAGGCACATGGTAACTTGGTAGTCAGACTCTTTTTGAAAGACAAAACCCTTCGTCATAGACATTCTACGTGCAAGAATTCTTCATACTACAGGCAGCACCCAAAACTTTTCAATGCGTTATTTTATTAGAATTCAGTGGAAACAATGGAGACTATGACAGATAAGACACGTTCCTATCAAATAGCATGCCCAACAGAGCTCTCCTTGCAACTCGCATGTAAGTAAACTGTCATTTGCAACACAAGCAAGAAAATTTGACACGGCAACTGCACAGCAGAAGTGGCAAAGAGCATTGTCAATTTCCACAAATCAAAGAACCGTGCAGGCCAACCGGTAATTCCACAAAGCAGCGCTCGAGGGACGGCAATCAAAAAGCCTCCTCTGACACCCCCCCTCAAACCCCCACTTTCCTTCCCCCTCCAGAAAGAACCAAAAAAAATCCCCACAATATGGTAGACTATAACATGACCCAAAATGAAAATAGCAGCAAGATCAACCAACGCCACCATCGCTACATCACTCCATGGGGAACTGCAGCCGGAAACGAAAAAGAAAACGAAAGACCCGGCATTGACCGAGCGACACGAAATCGACAACCAAAATAAGATCGCGACCGCAAACGGGTCAAGGAATTAAACCAACACGAAGAAGGAGGAGGAGAGGAAGAAGAAAGGGGACCCACTTTGATGCACAAATTGCCGGTGCAGATGATGTGTTGGATCTTGCCGGGGACGAGCATGGACTTGAACTTGGCGGGTAGATCGGGCGCCCGGTGCGGGACGTGCAGATCTCCCAATGCCAACACCAACACCATCGTTCCTCGCTTCTTCCCCTTCCCCTCAACACGACTTCGCTACTCCCTATCGATCACAGCAGCAGCGACGATGAGAGAAAAAGGGCAGGCAAAAAAACGAGAAAAAAGTCAGTATCTTTTTCAAACCCAAAAGACGATCCTTCCTCTTTCTCCCTCGATCGAGCTTCAAAAATCAATCTTTGCGCGAAGAGAGAGAGAGACGTTGACTCGAACATACCCTGGAACCGAAGCGGACATGGAAGAGAGACCTCCGTCCCTCGTTCTTGTCGTGCGCTCTGAAAATGTCTGTCCCCTTCGTCTTTGGGTTCGTTTCTTTCCTTTCTTTCGACACTGATTGCGAATGTATGGAACAGTGGCCCACTCTGTGCGCTATAATACGACGTCGTGAGCCTCCACTTCTTAATTTTTTAGATAAATGTACTAGAAGTCCTAAATTTGTCACAAAAGTACAATTAAATCTTAAAAATTTTAAAAATATATAATTAAAGCTTAAAACTTATCATAAAAGTATCCTAAATTTTAGAATTTAATCACACTTTTAAAATTTTTAGGACTTAATTATACTTTTATAATAAGTTTTAGGATTTAATTACACTTTATTAGCAAATTTTGGAATTTTCTATACAACCCCCTTTTTTTTCCTTTCTGTAAAGTCAACGGATAAGTGCCTTTCTTATTAAAACTCAAAATATTATTCAAATTTTAGAACTTTTATATAAATAAATAAAAATAGAACTCGCATGCTAATATTTATATATACTGTAAAAAGTGTGGAATCGATATTTCACACTAAATCAAAATCAAAATTTATACGTGTCGTAAGAATTAAACACTTGGAGATAAAAAGTCATTTTTAATTTTTTTTTTCTTTCCAAGGTTTACTTGTCTTATAGTGGTACTATTTCTCCCCTGAATGCGTTAATGACTCATGGTATTTCTACGAATGAAGATATACTGACAGATGAAATGTGATTTGGAGCATAACTCAGAAGACAAACAAAAAGTGATTTGGATTATGAACCCCAGAGATATTTCAATTCTCCCATGGAAAATGAAACAAGTGAAGTCTAGCTCCAGCCCCATTCAAAATTTTCCCTCTTACATCTTTAGACTGTTACAAAACAAAAGCTTACAATGGCTGATCCAGAGTACGGGATACAGAAAATGAGAAGGATGTACATTGCTGTTAAACGTGTGAGGTACAAAAGAATCTGCCGTAGCTCTTCAGTGACGAGGCGATCTCATGGTGGAGGGTGGGGTTCTCGGCGTTATCAATGGGGATGATCCTCTCGGCGTCCTGACAGCCGGCGAAGGGCAGTTGCGTTGCAATGGAGATCTCAGTCCTGGAGATAAGGAGCCGAACTGCTTCTCCTGTCTAGCAGTGGCCGTCGACTCTTTTGGCACCGGAATCTTCTCTAGTCTTGCCAGGACCTCGGTCATTGAAGGTCGATGTTTGGCATCGCCAATACACTCAAAGGCAAGGAATGCGGCCATAAATGCTCCCTTTTGAGGATACTGCCCCTCCAATTTCACGTCCATTATGCGGTATAACTTCCGCTTATCTCTTAAATATGGTTTAGCCCAATCCACAAGATTTTGCTCCACCCCGACTTTTGATTTATCGACAGTGCGACGTCCTGAGAGCAACTCCAGCAGCACAACCCCAAAGCTGTACACATCACACCGCGCAGTCAAACGCCCTGATCAACAGAAACAGTGTATATCAGAACACAGAGAACGAGAAAAGTTCCCCAGAACAGGAATCAAGCATTTCCATTCACTGAAATAACCATTCATCCCTCATTCCTCCCAAGTTCCAAACTTCCATATTGATGATATTTACGATATAAAAACCGCCTCATAGGCCATGTTTGGCTTATGGATTAGAGTGATGTATGATGTTATCAACCACTTCAAGAATTTGATAAACAGGGATTTGCTAATGCATGCAATTCAAATGAAATGCATCAGCATGGTTGCACTTTGAATCTAGTTCAGTAAACATCCAATCACCGTCCATGTTTGGATACAACACCCTAGGTCAATTCAGATCTCGTACTTTCTTCGGCAGTGATAGATATGCTAAGGCCATTTAAATCAGCAACTGTAAATAATTCTGGTAGTATGTATCATCCTGGTGATATAGGAGGAATGGCCATTCAAAACCCAGGTTTGACTTCCAAGTATTTGCATATTGCTGCCATTAAAATGCCAAAACAATAACCATATCTTCTGGGATTAGTTTAAGTATCAGTTCATGATGACTCATTAGTAAAGGATTACCTCACAAACATTATAAAAGACCAATGCCAATCGCACCTGTTGCTATATATTCAGGAGCAGCATAACCTTGAGTACCCATCACTTGAGTTGAAACATGAGTCCGATCACCAGTGGGGCCTGCCTTTGCCAAGCCAAAGTCTGAAAGTTTTGCATTATATTCCTGCATCATTGACAATGAACATTACATGCAGAACTAATTTAGCCTATAGAACAGAAAAAGGAGCAATTTCTTAATCCAGAATAAGTGGATTGTTTACACACATGCACTCAAGCATGTGGCCAAGCACACACGTGCAACATGTACAAAACAAATAGATAGACAGAATCTCTCCGTTTGATATCAAGTGTATTGGCAGTTGCTGGTCTTTTGAGTGCACATACCAAATCCAGCAGAATATTGGAAGCCTTAAAATCACGATATATGACTTGTTGCTCTGATTCGTGAAGAAAGGAGAGCCCCCGAGCAGCACCTATAGCAACTTTGATTCTTATTGCCCAGGAAAGTGGCTGGGCACCCCCTGCATTCATATATATATATATGTATAACTCAATGAGCTCAAATACACCTCCTTTTGCTGAGTAAGATATGAAGTACCAAAAACATAGACTCACTCCGGAATAGATGATTTTCGAGACTTCCCCTGGGCATATACTCATACACTAAAAGTCGATTATCACCATCCAAGCAGTACCCGATAAGTTTGACCAGATTTGGATGATGAAGTTGACCAAGGTAATTCACTTCTGCCTGCAGCAGAAGGCAACAACAGTGCTTAGAGTTTTCCAAAGAGAAAATCTAGTCCAATAAATGAACTTACCAACCACTCTTTGTGACCCTGAAAACCCTCAGGCTTTAGCTTCTTGATAGCAACAACCATTCCACATCCTGGCCTTGCAGGACCAAGGGTTTGCACATCAATCCACCCTTTGTACACGTAGCCAAAGCCCCCTTCTCCAATGAGGCTATCATTACGGAAGTTTCTTGTGGCGTTCTTAAGCTCATTGTACGTGAAAGGTTTTAAATGCGGAGATGATAGTATGTCACCTTCAGATCTTGGAGTGGGGAGACTTACAGGTCTGCACTTTTCACCTCGAGGTTGAACACTTGGACTCAAAGCAGTTGAAGAGTGGATACTGCTCTGAGTAAGGTTTAAACCTCCTGAAAGAAGAATCTTTGTTACAATTCAAAGAGTTGAAAGCAGGCACAATAAAAATGTAAAACCATTCACCCAGTGACACTCTATGGCTTCATGACTCCTTTGTCGGATGATTCGCTAATAAATGAGCACAAATTCCCCAAAAGAAGAGATGCAACTCAAGAAAAAGATGAAAAGAAAAAACCAAAAGGTCCAAAACACCAAGTCTTATTCCAGTGAGTTCTTCCAACTTTTGGCAATAAGCAGTCAATACATCTGAGCAATCGCTACAAGAGAAGCAAATTTTTTGTTTGTATTAAGAAAATGGCAGTCGATGACTAAACTTTGGTTCTAACAGAAAGCACCAACTTATCCATAATATGTCAAGGTAAAGTCTTTCTGGCTTGGACAGAAAAATAGCTATATGCCTGAATGCAGACTGCCATGTCCATGCCAAAGCATGTGCAGCCCAAGGTCAATGAGCAGGTGACTGTGTCTTTGTTCTAGTTGGCCAAGCAGCCCCATCTTTCGTAGACAGAACTGACTCTGGCACCAGGGATAATCAGCATATATATTGAGAATTTGCACTCCGAAAAACAAAACTGCAGGTTTAAAACATTTCTTTGTACAGAAGAACCAAAATCAACTCCAACATAAATGGAATAGCTAACTAAATTCATAGGAAAGTCGTAAATCAGTCAATTATATGCCTGTCAAGCCATCTATTAATTCAGATCAATCTGGAAAAATTAAGGAAGTATCACAAAACAGGGGTAACAATTAAATTATTTCCAATAAACAAGAGTTGCCATAAATAGCTGCTAGCCTTTCAGATGTGAAAAAGTTACAAAACTGAATCAACAAAATCTATCAAATGATCTCCCAAAGCACTCTCGGCCATTTTTCTCTTCTCGAAGCAAGATAAATGATCCGTTGCCCACGGTTAATATATCCTCTGTTTTCATACTCATCAATGCCTTGTGCCGTTATAGGTGTGTCAACTGCGGTACGACAAAGTACAAACATTAATCTAACACCACTCTGTGAAACAAAAGTCAACCAATTCACCAACACTGCCACCATTATCACGGCATCCTCAAGAAGCATGGGTATGGGGGAGCAACCTCCAAACACCAAGCAGCTATCTCGGGCAATCACTCTATAAAAATCCACGAGTCAAATCAGTACACTGAAATCTTGTTTCTAACTTGATCAAGTGATTCTAAGCTAAAGATATATATTTCTTTGAGTAATTACTTGAAGAAATTCCTCCTTATGAGCCATGTAGTGACAAACCAAGTATTGTCAACTTGTTTTGACCTCATAACAGTCCCACCTACCATAAAAGTCAATTTTATATCCATTCTTGCCAAGTGAATTTGCAATTGATTTTAAGATCTCACCAAGACCACGGTAGTGGTTGGGGGAAAAACGTATTCAATGGAGCAAAGTAGGAATCAATAAGCGGGACTAAGACGGTTCAACAATATCGATAAGTGACTTCATGGGAAGAGTGCAAAGATCTATTCAATTCTCTAATCACTAGCAAGCTCAAATCCAACTACATACTGAATATTCTTGTAGCTGCATCACTTGAATGAAGCATAATGTCTTACCGATGGATCAAGTGATGCTGACTAGAGACCAGTAGTTCTCCTACAAACATCCAAGTCCCGCCCAACAGATAAAAAGTGATGGTAATTTATCACCAGAAATAGTTCACATGTCAAGCCAAAGGACGTTATAAATGCTCATGAAAAGCTATGCTTAACAATTACAACCAAACCCAACCTGGCGATAATCGTACACATGGAAAAGCACAAGTGCAGCCAACAACTTCGCAATAAGTGCCGCTCTGCTCTCTTTTTTTCACGCATTTTAAAGCTTGGACACTTCCAAGCGCAAAATTACCGACACTCTCCTAAGCACCCATCACTCTTGGACAATAAGCACTTGATATTCGATTATCTCGATACATTCCAGTTCATCGAAGCAGACCAGAGCATAAAAGCACGGCGAGTTTCTAAAATCCATGTCGGGAAATCATCAAGATTTTAAACACCACCCCTGTTTCCGCATATAAAGAAACGAACATTGGCCTAAAAAGCGTTCAAGTGTTTCCCAAGATTCAGAAATCGCATTGCGCTCGAAAACACCAATACCGGAACGACCACAGATAGATCCAAGAACAACCAATACAACAACCTCAGGAAAAAAAAAAACTCCAAAACCCAAGTTCCTATTGTGATAAACAAAGAAACCCAAAGCAAGAAACCGGAAGTATAACAACGGAAACGACCGAAAGGGAAGCCATTTCTGGAGCCAAAAAATCTTGCAAAACCAAGAAAACGAGCTAAAAAAAAAAAAAAGGCAAGCCCAGTGGCGCTTGACGTGAACATCCAAAGAACTACGGCGAGAATGGTTTACCAGAGGTGGCAGTTAGCGGCGTCTCCGACTTCTCTTCCTTCTTGCGCGAGCCGCAGCAATTGCCCATTTGCCAATCTGTATCTCCCCCGCCGCCCCCCCCTCAAAATTTGTCCTTCTTCACCAACCAAAAAACAACAAAAGAACAAGAACAAGAACCTCGGGAGGAGCTAACCAAAGAGGACGAACGTAATCGACAGACACCTACTCCCCCAATGGGATTTCGGGGAGGTCGATGTTGACGCCTCTCTCCTCCTCGCTCGCCTCCATCGTTCTCCTCCTTGCGCTGGAGAGAAGGAACCAACGCGACGCGAGAAGGGACAGAGAGAGAGAGAGAGAGAGAAAAAAAAAAAAAAAAAAACAGAATTTCCTATTTCTTCCATTTCTCTTTCACATCATTTTTTTTTTCTCTTTTTCTCTTTTTTTGTGATTTTTCTTTTTTTGGGTTTGTGGAAAACGAGGAAAAAATGACGTGAACTAAAAGACAAGACAAGCAGCCCCCCGACGTGTCGCGACGTTGCTCGCGATGCCGGGAGAAATCTGCCCTCGCAGCGGCGGAAAAAATCGGCCCCTCCTTTTGCTCCGTATTTACGAGGCGTGCCACGCGGGCCTCGTCGTAAATAAGCGGCTCTTTCGGGGGCGAGGAAGCGAGACCGGCTCGGCGGCGAGACGTCTCGGGCCTCTCCGGTGGCCCACGTGGCGTGCACGAGCCTCGGGGGCGTTGGGGGAAGGGTAATCTGGACTATTCCAGTGGGAACGGACAAGCAAGTTGCAGCAGCTCGCATGCTCGTAGGCTCGTGGCGTGATTCCGAGTGCACTCTATTGGAACCACTGTCCGTACATTTCCATTGACTTCATTCGATAAATAAACGCCAATGGTCCTCCCACAAACGCATTTAATAATAAGACCCCCTCGCGAAATTACGAATTATTTCCGTCGACGAACATGTGTCGTGCACTAATCATGACCTCAAAAGTGAGTTTAAAATATAAGTATCTGAACTAACTTTGACCCTGCATTTCAGATCGAATTATCTCGTACACTAATTTATGATTATCATGACCTCAAAAGTGAGTTTAAAATATAAATATCTGAACTAACTTTGACCCTGCATCATCTCCCTTTGATTACATCTCCTCGAGACAGCAATTTGCACCATTCAATCTCGTGGTACTAGAGATATCAGGTCATTTGTCAACCCATTTAATTTGATAAGCCCCACTTACGTTAGATATTGAGTTTATCTGAGTCGATGGTTTGAATATCAATGGGGTGCGCGTACTTGGACCGCGATCATTGTGCACGGAGACGTCCATGTCCATTTCGGAAGAGCGTGTCGAGAAGTAATTGGTCGGATAAGAGTCTACGAGATCCGGATCTCTATGGTCATTGATCTCGCTTGAGTATACGTAGTCGCTACCATGAGATTTCGGGTTGGGATTAAGTCCTATCGACAAATGGAAAAGAGGCACGGAGCGACAGGCGAGCCGAGGGCAAGCGAACGCGTAATCTTGACACCAAGTGGCGAGACGGGCGTGTCGCGTCGGCTAGGTCATGCACGAAACGGAAAACCCGCCCAAGAAATTTCCTCGATGCAAAGGAGGGACGGTAACATTGAAGCAACGTGAAGGCGACACTTGCAGCTGGCTGGACCGCCACGTACGCTCGTTTCCATCATTTTTATGGACCCGCTCCGACGTCACTGCTTCTGCTAGCATTTGGTTTCGAGACGGTGGACCACGACTTCACGGTACAGTTGCCGTTATTCCTCCTTCATCCGTTCTTGGAATTCAACTAAATTCGCTATCGCCATCACCTTCTTCTTCTTCTTTTTATTTTATTTTTATCCTTCCTTTAATTGACTGCAAGACTAGCCTTTGAGATCTAGGCTAGTTCAAATGAACTTTCGAACGCCGAAAAAGTTAGGAAAATTTGCAAAGCGCATTCCGCGAACAAAAGAAAGCACGATCTCTCTAACATCTATAAGCAAAAGAATCATGCAAAAGAAATGTTACCTCATATGATAACTTATCCCAAATCAAGGATGCTGATAATTGAGCTGAAATTGATTGTGGGTGCCCTATTTTTCAATGGGTTAAAATTAGAAAAACTTTAAACTGATCCGATTGTAACAAATTTACTCACAAACTGGTCACAAGTGATAAATTTACTATTTATTAATTTCCATTAAATTTTATCATCAAAATTATTTAGTTGGATGACAATTGACAGTTGATAAGTATATCAATTTAGACTTTTACATTTTGTTTATCATAAATGTATGGTATTAATCTAATTCAACAAAAATTAACATATAGTAAATTTATCACAATTATACCAATTGACAGTTTATAGGTATATCAGTTTAGAGTTTTACCATTTTGTTTATCATAGATGTATGGTATTAATCTAATTCAATAAGAAACTAACATATGGTAAGTTTATTACAATTGTACCATTTTACATTTTTTGTAATCAAAAAATTAATTTTGGGTGAATTTATCACAAATATACCATATTAGGGTTGGAGATGGTTAAAAAAATTAACTTTCAATAAATTTATCATAGATTTATTAACTTGGATTTTTTCGTAATATTAACCCATTTTTGAATTTGCTTAAAGTAGGAATTATTTCATGTCACCCTATACATATAGAAATTAATGCTCTAATAATGAAGATTGCCAAAGGGGTCAAATGACAAAGTGGGTCGACGTCGTGGAGTTTTCCTCGGTGGAGAGGAGAGGCCTTTTTCTTCGTTTCTCTTCCTTCGGTTCTTAGAAATTCCCCGTACATTGACATCTTTTGATTATTAATGGAAGTGCTTTGCGTAGGGACTTGACTTTTAAGACACAAAAAGATTATAAATAAATAAAAACAGGTTTTTGGCCCACAGTCTCTAAAACAAGACTTTCATTCAAAGCACGATGCATCTAGTATATTCAATCGTTCGATCAAAGGATGAGTTCGGTAATGTTTTGACTCGACCTCGACTCTTTGCGCTCCGGAAAGAGCCTTGATTCGAAGGGTTTTCACTCGAAGCAAGCAGTGCTCGATGAGCACTATATGGTGAAGTGCACGTTGGAAAGCGACTTCCCAAATGAGAGGTGGAATTAAATACTAAACAGAAGGACGAGGAGCAGGTAGAGATGGAGAAGTGTGAACGCCATTGCCCTTCCAAGAGGAGTTGCGCCACCCCCAGACTGCACGACGACCACACAAACCCATGGCCAGACCTCCCCGGCCCACGCGACCCCATGTGATGCGATGCTACACCATCCTATGTTTCGTTGTGCCACGGTGGACTTACGGTCGAGGCATGTGCAAAAGAAAAAGGATTGTCATGTTGTGACGATAATATAGATAATTGGTCCGCCGAGTTTGGTAAGCTCTTAGTCCTTTGGACAACCGTTTGTGAAATTATACATACATAGATATGGCGACTCTATGAAATTAGAGAAGAAACTTTATCAATTTGAGTGTTCTTTTTTTTAAAGAGTTCGAAAGAGAAGTAAGGTTTTCACGATATTGAAGAAAAATCAACAACATTTACATATACAGAAGCAAAGGTCATTGTTAGAGTTGAGAACAAAGCGGAAAATAAATTTGAGGAATTTTGTATATATTTTTGTGTGTTATATTGAAGAGTACATGCTATTCTAGATGACTATTTAAAGTCAAATAATATTACAATATCAATTACAATTAATTAGAAGCAATCGATTAAGATAATTATATCTCAAACGTTTTCCTTAAACTCGAGGTGATGCAGAAAATGTCGACTAGTGTTTGAAAAAAGGATATTAATGGAGACGACGAAACGTGAGACCATATGAATAGAGTGTACTCTTCAATATATAGACGTGTAATGCAATTTTTTCTTGCACTTAATGATGAGTTTGAATCTATAGCTTCACTTTTACATCAGCATCATTTACCTTACTTGAGGCGGTTGTCTAGAAAATGTTGACTAAAGAGACTCGACTTGCCACTTAATAGGCATATTATGCTACTTTATCAATCTCCACTCCTATAAATACAGCGCTTGCCACTTCTACGTCCTTCTCATGGAGCAAGCTATATTGTACTCACCGTTGCCAATCTCCTCACCATGCATCCAATTGTCATCAACCACCACCTAAGCAACCTATGAGCATCCGCCACCGCTTCTGCCATGGAGGATTCCCCCAACAATTGGTCTATTATTCTATGCACAGTTCGTTTCATTATTCGAGAACATGGTACTTCTGACTCCTCTATACCTTGTCAATACCAAGTTAAGAATAAAATAAAAAATATAGATTTGAGGAATTTTCTATATTTGCGTATATGAATGACTATCTAAAGTAATAGAATATTACAACAGCAATTACAATCAACTAAGGAAGATAATTTATCTCTAACACATTTTAAGCAACGCTAATTATGATGGACAAATTATTTATTTTTTCAACAAAAAGAGTAGGGATATTTCAATTCATTTTAGAAAATGAGGTAACTGATTACTGTGGAAGTAAGATGAAGAGATTAAAAAAAAATTAAAAAAAAATGTGAATCTAATTATTTCCATCTAACTTGACGAATAAGCTAAAGCACCTTACTTTATTCCATGGACAGCGAAATCCGGACTTTACTGGCGGTGGACCGTATGATGGAAAAACTTCCCATGAAATTAGCAGAGTATAAACGCAAAAAATCTTAGACCAGGCTTCGCCGTGGCCAAGTCATGCATGAGTCCAGAACCAAAAAGCGGGGTTGACTTTTGAAACGCGAGACTCCATGCGTCATTGAAACTGGAAAAGCTACGTTTCCCACCCCTTTTTCTCCAATCCGAGGAGCTCGCACGTGTTTCCAACCTCGTGTCCATATGTGGGGTGACACTGTCAAATTTCGAGGCGGCTGATGTGGGAATATGTAACATGTAAATCTGCTAAAAAAAGTCGGGGTTGTTAGGGTGGCAGTCTGGCAGATGCTGTCGTTTGCAAAAGAGACTGGACACGTGTCTTTAGGTTCCTCAAAAAATTGAACAGTTATTGGTAGATAAGGAAATCTAAGGGGCAGCTCCTTTTCTGGACAAACCCTTCTTTATATTATCTTTTCCGGACCCAATTTTCTCCATCTAAAAAGGAATAATGACATAAATAGTCCATCAATTTTGACTCGACATATAATGTCGTTCTTCATATGTAATTTCGTCCCTGAAATTTTAATTTATTCAATACGGTCCATGAACGTTTGATACATATAAAATCTAGTCGTGAACTACTATATCGAAATGTTTAATAATGTCCCTGAAAGGATAACATCAAGCATTTCACATTGTCTAGTGACTTAGTTGAACATATATCAAAATTTTATAGATCACATTGAATAAATTAAAATTTATGGACAACATTACATATAAAACTAAAATTCATATATTACATTAAACAAATTTAAAATTTAAAGGCCACATTACACATCGAACCAATATTTAAAGATTATTTGTGTCATTATCCCTTCCAAAAAAAAGAGAAATCCTTGCGATATTTCACATATTTTTGCTTTTCTTCTTGCCTGGAATAGTTGTTTGTCCAGGGATTCCGAGTAGAGACATAGGAAAATAGCATATGCTTTCTTCCCACATTGGGCTTTGGCTACTTGTTCAGTTCACAAGGGAAGGGCCAAGATATATATATGGACCTACAGCCCAAAACCAAAGCCCACAACGATCGCCTCGTCGACGTGCACGGACCATCAACAGAGTCTCCACAAAGTCGAGATCGATCCTAACGTTTCTGCCATCATCATCTCCTAATTGCTGCTCCAAAAGTCGTAATTATTCAGAAAGGAAATCACACAAAAACCCGATGAACATCGGCAGGAGTACGCCTTTGCCCTAGAAATTATTGCACGATATCCCGGAAGTAACAATTTTTCTGTAAAAAATGCGGAGTGACTATAGGTTTCAAGCTTTTAATTTGTCGCCAAGCTTGACAAGGCCCTCTTCCATTTTTGTTATTTAAATTCCTTTTTCTTAATATACTTCATTAGTGGTATTAACATATTCATCGAATTGTTTTTTTAATTATCTTTCTACTTTTATTATTTTCATTTATTAAGAAATTAAGACAAAAATAGATATTTCCTTGGAAGGATCGATGAAATACAGATAGCAATCGAAAGTATAGGGACAAAAGCGCATCGCCCTCGAAATCGAGGCGGCTCTCGAATAATTTTCTGATTATTCATTTTCTAGGGATGGAACGGGAATATCTTGCATAAGAAGAGGCTCCCCTTTGTATAAAAATATGTCCCCATTCATTCGCACACCCTCACATTTCCCTTTGGACAGTGCTAGCGTGACAGTACTTGAGTAACGGCGCAATATTGGCCGCCCATTTTAGTTGTTTAAGAAGACGACTAGTTTCCATATTTAAAGAAACAAATGGATGAAGTTATCGTAGGGAAAAGAAAACCATGTGGTCATCGAGCCGTACTTTTTTAATGGCGGAGATTGGTAAATGGTATATATATATATATATATGAATGAATTTAAGAATTTACGATGAAAATTAAATGTCAAATGTAAAATTTCTCTCGATTTGAAATAGGAGATTCACTAATCTTTCTTGATTTCGATTTTGATGCCAAAAAACCAAAAAGAAAAATCAAAGTACAATGCGGCGAAGGGAAAAAGAATGAATATGAGTCTGATAACAGTCCTCGACACCGTACAACACGAGAACGCCACTCGAGAACAACAATTTTTACTCTTTTTTTCTCTTTTGGAAATTTAATATCTTCAATAGTCTCTTGAGTGATACTATTTTCATTTTTCATGCTTGTAAATTTATTCTACGTTAAGAATTGAAATCGCGCATGATAAAATTTTCGCTTTTCGTTCCCAAGCGGGTTTGGAATAAATCCGTTTGGTAATTTGATTTGATTTCTCTATTTAAAGCAGATTTCATTCCGTAGAAATAGATTTGAAGAAGAAATCGAAAAGTTTAAAATTTTAGTTTACCGATTTCGAAATAGAAATTGAGAAATCAATTTTCAGTAAATCAATTTCTATTTGAAATTTTTTAAACACACCTGTTTTTAATTTTCTAAAGGAATAATTATGTCCCTTGTTTTGTTTTTCCACATAAATGAAATCTGACTCAATTGAAGTGGAGTAAATCCCGAGTGAAAATTATTCTTCACGCTTTCTAAAGAAATAAGCGAGAGAGTTGGCGGTGCAGATGCTGCGACCGTCACTACTCGATCAATTCCCCATTTTCCTTTTTCTATTCTTCCTTCGTTTCAGCATGCGAATATGGAAGATTTCATTCATGGAGGATAAAGAGTCAAACAACAACTGCTCAGCGTGCTCATCTGATGTGATCTTGACACGTTTGTCTTACGCTTTGTTCTTTGAGCGCGGGAGAACAAGAAAAAAGAAAGATAACAAGGAACGGCAAAACTTGATCGATTTATTGCATCTGCTCAACACAGATTCCCGAAAGGGAACTACCCATCCGCAGCTACATCAGAGCCTCTTGTCTAATCCGGTGCCGAAAAAGAAGAAAGAAAGAAAGAAAGAAAACCCTAGAATAAGAGCTCGGAATCGACGAAAGGGAAAACCATGGAGAGGAAAAGGAGACACCACCCGCAAGAAAAAGGTTGACACGGAAAAAGACCTTAGACAGGACTGATAGCATGCCCACCAGAAAAACTTTTAGCTCCTAAATTAATCCGTGATCTTTGCTGTTTCTCTAGGGTCTGCTACTGCATGAGTAGGTTCCTGATGACAGCAGCTTGGTCGCTGTCGCTGTTGGCCAGCAGCTCCGAGAGTCGCTCGCTCAGGTCGTCGACCTCTCTGTGCAAGCTTCTGATGTGGTTGCACGTCTCTTGCAGAACCTTCGCCGCTGATACCTGCACAGTTTCATGAACCCCTCCATCAGCCATCAATCAAGGATCGTGCTAAAGCTTGCCGCTCGGAGCACCTTCCTGATTCTCAAAGCATTAATCGCACCGCGAGAAAAAGAAAAGGAAGCCTATTAAAAGATTTCACGTATATTTAGCTGTTTAGAAAGATCAATTATTTAACACACCTAAAGAAGTCTGATTAGCTTTTTCCGGTCTAAAGGAGTAGGAGAAAGCAACACGAAGGAGAAGACTTTTCGGACAACTACTGACTTAAAAATCTTCGTTGTTTTTCGAGGAATTAACTCCACAGGGTCTAAAATCAGATTAGATACCTTATCGGCTTGAATTAGACTGCAATAATTTACGTTTGCCCCTATAGATGCGGCAGCCTTTTTTCTTTTTCCTTTGTGAAGGAAAAAGAGAAAGATCATGGTGGATAAACTTGGGCACACTACTTTTTTTGGAATACAAGTCTACACATTAGAAAATCCAGTGCCGCAACTTTCCACACAAGCTCGTGTTCAGTCAGTTAAACTTGATCGTCTTAAAAGCATTCATCAGGTCATGAGATGTGTGCCTTTTTCTAGCTGAACAATGACGTGTATCTCGAGAGATGTCGCGGATGGGGGTTACCTTGTCGGAGCGACGGTTACGGATTTCGGGGAGGAGTTGCTGCAACTTGGAGACGAGGTCGATGATCTGGTCATCGCTGATTCCGGAGCTTCCGGATTGTCTCGATCTTGATCTCCTGCTAGACATGATAAGCTAAACGATTCTTCGATTCTAAAACTGAAGCTCAGACACCGGGTCTCTCTCTGAACTGCTGTGGTAACTGAAGCGGGACAAGTAATGGGTCGAAGAAAGCCCTTTTGTCAGAAGGCGAACGAAAAGAGCTGATCTCACTCAGGAAGCTATAGCCAAGAGAAGTGCCTGAAGGGGATGCAGACTAGCGTCAGAAGAGAGACACACATAGACAGCACATGCACTTTAGCTCGGAGGAGGAGTGGAGTATAGGTGGGGAGAGAGAGGGAGAGAGAGAGAGGCACAAGAGAACACAGGGAAGTGGGTTTTGTGGAGTGGGAGAAGACAAACTGCATGGGAATGGGATGATGCAGTGGGCTGAAAAGGTGGTATTAAATAGAAGTCGAGAGAGAGAGAGAGCATGGCGATGCCGATGCCAATGCCATGCTGTCTTTCGCTTGTGTACGTTTCCCAGCTCGGGCGTGATTTGCCATTTCCCAAGTGGTTTTCTCGTTCTCTCTTGACCATGTTTACTCGAGAGAGAGACAGAGAGAGAGAGACAGAGAGAGACAGAGAGAGAGGTTCGTGCGTGCTTTTGTGCCAGCAATGTGATGTCTGTGTCTGTCGGACTTTTCATGCAATACCATGTTATTTTAATCTGATTCCAGTACTGTTGCTGACTCGCCTGTGTTTTTCTAGCTAAGTCTTATTGATTATCATTAGTAAAACCCTACGAAATCTCATAGCCTATCCAACAATCTGTAATTCAAGTGTTCATAATCTCAAATTCGAGATCCTTATTGCTTGATAGTAGGAATGATAGTAAGATGAACATGAAAGGAGTTATCCGTGTCCAAAAATTAGATTCGACCGATCCCGAATGTTGTCAAAGGCCATCTTGACCTTGCGAAAGGTCCATATTACTCTTCCTATTGTAGTACATTCAAATCCAGAACCACGCTTGAGACCTAATTTTATTCCTTTTGATTTTTTTCAATTAATTGATATCTGAATGAAAATAAACAGCCTTACTGTTAAATGACATACTATGCCCATCAAATTATAATAACTACATATCAGTATCTTGACTAATTGAATTCAGGAATTGGGTATCGGCTAACCAAATATCATATATTTTTTATTTATTTTTAAATAGGATCCCCAACTCATCCTTTTGTCCAAAACCAATTATTCTATTCTTATCCAAAGGATTCGTATGTTAGGAATCAAATCTAAGCCACAGCACTTTGCTATTTTCCTAAATATGATATCTTGTATTACTTGAGATAATTAGTCAATGACAAATCTTTCATTTTCGATAATAATTTATCTCTAAACATCATCGTTGATAATGAAATTCTTTTTCGCTCATTCATTTTTGTAAACAATGCAAACAATTAATTTTTAGAAAAATTTGTTTTTCTAATCATTTATTCACAGCGAAAATCAATAGAACGGAAAAGCATTGGACAGGCAAAACTTGGTATACACAAACATCGTAACATAGTTGATTGGAGGACCGTTTGTCAGGGTGCATATTTTGGTGCATCGAGCACATGTGTGGAGCTAGACACACCTAGCCAGGCTAGGAAAGAATCAAGTCGTGCATCCACGTGAAATTCACACCATCCTTGTTGACTAGGATTGGTGCATATGGGCAACTAGAGTTCCACACGCGCATTCAAGTAGGAGACCAAAACCTAGTTTTCGACGGAGGTGAATACCGCCCTTGTTTTCTTACATGGTAATAGTATAGCTCGATTTGTACATTAATTGCCACAAATTATGCCGCAGATCCCATCTCTATAAATGCACGAGCACCGAATTCACATAAGAAAATTCGAACCAGGTTCCTCAGAAATCACGAAGCTTCCCAGCTGCAAGAGAGGTGAGCGTGCTTTCGAGATTGGGAAGGGGAGCTCTTGGGATTAACGTGAATCATATGGTAGGAACATGCCCGTCATTTTCCGCCGAAACACTTGAAATTGATGGGAAATATTCGCGTGCCGAACATGTAACCATCTAATCGAGACGTTCCTTTAAGTCAATCTGGCTGCTCAACTGATTCCGAGTCCATCTCGACCTCCAGCTCGTGCGGAAGTCAAGTTGGACCTCAACAACACTTGGCCGTCTAATCGAATTCCCATTACTTATTCAAAAGTTATATAATTAGACACGAAAGAGTAGAAGTGAGCAGTTCCAAATTCCATTATAGGGGTGTGTTTGTTTTGCAAAAAACAATTTCCGAGAAAACGTTTTCCTCGTTTTCCAGCGTTTGATTCATTTAAGAAAATGAGTCAAGCGGAAAATGTTTTTTCCTTCCAAAGCCTTAAATTCGGGAAAACGATTTCCTTTTGAAAAAACCGGAAAACGTTTTCCAAAATATTTTAAGGTCCTTGTTTGATGAAAAAATTATTATTAAAAAGAATTTCTAATTAAAAATTATTATTATTATATCTTTTCTTTTCTTTCTTCTTTTTTTTTTCCTTATTCTCTCTTTTCTTTTTTGGCCTGTGAACATAAACCCTAACTCCTCCTCCCCTCTCTCCTTCTCCTTCGCCCCCTCCTTTTTGTCACCGCCGCCTCCTCCAACCCTAGCCCCTCCTGTGCTCCCTCCTCTTCCTCTTCGTCGGCGTCTTCTACACCTTCAATCATTTTTCAAATGCAATCCAAACACCAAAAAATATTTTCAGTCACGTATCACCAAACAAAAGAAAACTAACCGTTTTCCTAGAAAATGGTTTTCCGGAAAACATTTTCCAAAAACGTTACGTTTTCCGTGAAACAAACACACCCTAGGTTTCATACAAGTTCCACCTAAAATCTAGAACCAACACGTTGGAATAGGATCCTTATTTTCGAGAACCCGGAACCACCCTACCTACCTTAAAATCTAGAACTTATTTTGTCACGGGTTCTAGAGTAAATTACAGGTTCTACATGTATTATTAATTAAACGATTACAATAAATCATCACCTTTGATGACCACTACTTACTGTTATAATCTGCTGAACACAACTTATATTCAGACACACAAAAAATATGAAACGATAATAAAGTAAAAGTTATTAGTCATAAAATGGAAGTTTAAACTAGTAGATCCAAATTATGTACTCACCATCAAATGTCATAGGATACTGCAAGATCGTACAAAGACATAAATCAAGAAAAACACAAATCTTGTTTTAGGTTTCACATGAAATTTAGAAGTTGCTCGTTGAAACAGCTTCCTTAATTTTTGGAACATGAAACTTACTATACATACTTTGAAATTTGAAATCCAGCAAGTTCCCACTGGTCTAATTCTTCGGGTCCACGTTTTACCCTAGAACCATACTTATCCCTACCAAAGGCTTTAAAATAAAAAGGACACAAAACACCAAATCAGTACACTTGTAATATATTTACCATTCATTAGTTTCTATTAAATTTTATTATTAAATTACTAAATTGGATAACACATGAAGATAGCTAAATGGAAATGGTAAGTTCACGTGAAAATTTATAAATGTTTGAGATAAATTTATCACAAGCATACCGATTTAATATTTTTAGTGGTATCAACTTAAATTACCATGGTAAATTCACGTGAAAATCCATATCGGTTTAGGATAGATTTGTCACCAGTGCACCGATTTAATATCTTGTTAAAAAGTCAAAAATAAATAAATAAAAATTATGTTACGATTCGAACGGCGAGAAACGATGAACGGGTGTGTACCTCAACGCTCGACGCATTCACATTCGAAACTGAAAGGGCTTGAAATGGGATGACCCCCAGTCTGTCGGTCGACGAATTCCCGCAAAAAGCTAGATCGGAACAACTTTCCAAATCGATAGATTGACTGGTCAAAGCTGACTCCTCTCCTCGCACAACACGTTGCCATCACGACACGTGGGCTCAGCGCCTCCGTCCCACCGAGCCGCATTCTGAGCAACCGGGTGACGTCGGCGATGTCGTAATGATTTCAACCGACAGCATCACCTTTCTAGGTTCTACTTCTGGCAACCCAAATGAAAAAGTTCCAGGTTCCCAGCTTCGGATTAACAAGAGAGATTAGCTCATCCTCTGCGACTACATACACACATACATATATACATAATACATATTTAGCATTAAGACGGAAATATAAAGTATCTTTCTGTAGAGAAATATAAATTATTAAATCAGATTCTAATTGAACGAATAACACTCTAGATTATCAAGTGATTTATCACTGTCATGGTATCATTATTGCCAGACAAGCGTCACCCTAAATCTCTTCATCAACACATGATTACCTTTTAAACTAGATATTATCTTACAGATTCTTGATTCACACACTCAATTATCACAGGCATTGATACTTAACAGACAAACCATAGCTAGCTTGATACAAGAGTGTTAGCAGAAAACGTTAATCTCCATCGTTGGCTCAAATGGCTTAAGACGTACTTAATATCTTCTTTAATCATTTGCAAGTGTTAGAATCAATCGCTGGCCCAAGTTGGCACAGACTATATAATGCGCACGGAATCACATTGCATGTTGCAGGAGGGGCGAAGGAAAGATTTTAGATTTCTTTTATCTGCAGAACGCCCGCCCCAAGCAAGATCTCCCTCGTTCGAGTCCGATTAGATTAGTGACGAGTACCTGAAGATGGATTAATCATAAACACGTGCTCCTTCCTCGACCAATGATGCTTAGGGCGCAAGATTCAAATCGAGATTAGTTTAATCTCCCCCATCTCTCTCTAACCAGTGCCAACCTGAACGATCTTTTCAGAAAAAAAAAAAAAAACCAGTAATAATAATGCCTTGCAAGTTCAGCCTTGTTGACGGGAATTCATTTAGTTTCGTCTCACGTCATCTGTGTAGAGTGCAAGAACTCTCTAATCATACCACCCACTTGCAGAATTTTCAGAGCCTTTTTCATGGGTTCCAAAATTGGTGGTCCCTCGCGGGTTGTAGCCGCCTTCTTCTTCTTCTTCAACCAGCTATATATATATATTAATAATATCTGCACCAGCTGCGAACTCATGCATGTTAAGAACCTTAATTACATCTACTTGATATGTTCAATTATACAACTCGACTTGACTCAGACAAGCACTCGTCGGGTCGGTGCTGAGCTCAAACATGGTTGATGAAGTCTGTTAATGACTTACGAAGGGATCGAATACATGGATCACGGTCGATGGGACTTCACACGAGCGAGATTCTCCGTGCATATAGAAGCGATGTACACAAGATGTTTAAAAGGACATATCTCATGATCCTCGCTAATGTGAGATTTTGCGAAACCACAATCAATTGTTTTAAAAACTAAAAAAATTTAAGACGAATCAACGTTTATTATTTAAGTATTTTCATAGATAAGACGGTCCAATCACATAATATTAGCTTATTCGTTCCGAGTTTTGGTCTCGGGTCATTATATCATATGATGGGAAGTTAAATAATTTTGGAACTTTACTAAGGAAGAAATTAATTATGGAGGGGTTGCTCAGCGTGCATCTCGGGACACATGACCTTGATCCAATGGACAGCGAGGTCTGTGCTCGATGTCACGAGGGACGCCCACTTCTTTAATCTGTCGAATTCAGTGGGCTTGTGTCTTTATTTATTAGGGGGAAAAAAAGGGAAAGAAAACAGATTAAATGAGTAAAGAAGAACAGGAGCAGTACTTCTGGCCCTTGGGAGACTCCAAGAAAGATTATAGATGGTGATATGAAAGTGATCTTCTCAGCATATGCTCTCTCTCTTTCTGTACTTAAAAAATGAATGATGTGCAGATGTTGCTGCAAGATCTTTTTCAGCATTTTGAATAAAGATTATCTCGCCACATCTCCAGGTCGGTGCAAAGTCGCCCCTTGGAACTTGGAAATGCAACTTTACATGAGGCCGCTTGAGGTTTTTCTATGAAAGGGATGCGGTATTCATGACAAAGCTCGATGGCAATACAAGATAGATGAGCACCGACCAAGATGGGCGATGCTTCGTGGGATGTACATGATCTTTCTTTATGAAATGCGGACCGTAGAGAGAAGTAAGCCTTGTCCATACTTCGTTATCCAACGATGCAAATGTTCATTTCCGTACGAAGATGTGAGGTAGAGATATGTCCATGAGTAGGTCGCCAGATCGATAGAAAAATACGCACATACGGTTGGATATTCTATGCTTTCAAAAAGATATAGCTACTTGTCCAAATTCATTAACAAAAATGGTCATATATAGTCTATGTACGGTCGATGCAATAGCTAAATGAATCACGACTTCTGATTCATTGTCTTTTTTGTGGAGTAATATGCATGACTATGAAGTTCACCAAGATTTACGTGATTTGATTGAATTCACTAAGTTTTTTTTTTTTTTCCTTGGCAAGAAGCTTAAGCAACTTTTGCATGCGAGTGTAATTCTCGCCTCAACGTGATCCATCATGGATCAAGTGAATCTTCGTTATAAGCCTCACGTGGGACTCACTTCCTTCATTGAATTTCAATGATATCAATTATATACATAGAATTCTCTTAATTTATCATTGATATAGTAATATTAAGTATATTTAGATTAATTTAATATTAATATACCACCCAAAATAATTAATTGTAAGTGGATCTTTAAACAAGCGTAGCATATCTGAGATTTAAATAAATTCTGCCTTATCGCTTAATAAATTGATTTAGCAAATGGATTTCTTAAACACCTAATTAAGGAAATTTTCTTATATTCAATTCACTGACTCTCTTACGTCATGTCTCGCGCAAGCTATGTATAATTTCTTTTTTTTTCTTCTTTTTTTTTTGGGTCTGAAAGCAATGTATAATTGAAATATATCATTTTAAAGCGTTCCCAAATTACTTGTTAACAAGATACCATCGTTCGACCCGGATACGTCATCCTCTTGGATACTCGCATAAGTTTTGTCTTTTGTAGGTTCCTCCTTCCGATGTCGGCACGTCGGTGATCGTGCTCAGGCTCTGAGTTAAAGTCTCCAGCTAGCTAGCTTAGGATATGATTTCAACACCTGAATTCAGATACCATTCATGAACCTAAGCTAGGGTTCGATTCCCCGTACCAGTCGAGCTAATTATGAATTCAGACCCATGCATTAATTGTCGTTACTCACCTGTTAGGACTTGAGTATTTTATCTTGGGAAGCTCTTGGGTTGAGTACGAACAATAACAAGCTAGTAAGTAATGATTTAAATACTTTCTAAGTTTTAGTGCAATGTATAATGTAATCTTTGAATATCTAATTTGTGCATTATATTCTCTTAATTTTTTATACATATTCAACTTAGTCTTTAAACTATATCAAAATGTTCCTGAGATGAGTTGTATTAACGAAACACAAGAAACAAATATGCTTCAATTGAATTTAATCGACGATGACATCTGACGAAAGTAAAAGCTTTGTCGAAATTTAATAGACACCAAAGTATGACACTGGGATTTAATTGACGATGAGATATATGAAAACTACAACTAAAGTATACGAATTGAAAGATAATTAAAAGGCAACATTGATAAAAGATCACAAGTTTTTATGTTCATTCATTGGCCTTTACTAAGAGTATAATGTGGCTATTTAAAGCCTACAATCAACATTTACAAGCAGAGGTTCACGAATTCAAATGAATAAAATAAACTTCCTTGTGGTTATGAGAAGTTACATTATCCACAAGGAGTTACTCCATGATATTGAGCTATTGTTCTTCTTGAAGAAATTGATGAAAGGCGACGAGTTTGTGGTCATAAGAGTGGAAGATTCATGCAAGTAGAAATGTATTACCACGTTACAAACAAATAAATCATGGCAATAAAATATGACCACAAGAAGTTTGAATTCCATCTTATAGGCCATCATTTCCTTGGCGAGATAGACATGTCCTCATTTTCCCAGGTGCTAAAGTTCAAGCAGAAACATATTATGCATCCTCAATTTCTTAGATAAGTAGAATGTTTTTCAAAATATTCCTTTGAGACCAAATATATTGCAGAAAAAAAGAATATACTTACTGATTTTCTAACCCGACCAAAAGAATTTACAGCTATCACATCTATAAATATATATATGTGTGTGTGTGTGTGTGTGTGTGTGTGTGTGTGTGTGTGTGTGTGTGTGGTAAGGAATCCAAGGGGCAATTTCAAGGCCCGAGAAATAAAACCCAAATAGCTTTCATATTCATACACATAGGAAATCTTTGAGCTCATCCAAGACAATGTTCTCTTTAAAAATCTTAGAAGACTTATGTGGCAGTATCATTTCCATATTTTCAACAATTATGGTGGTCTTGCTTTCATACGGCGGGAGTCATTAGTTCAAATCCAATAGTCAAAGTATCTAATAATTTTTTCTGACCACCTTCTCTTATTGATTTTGTATCTTTTCCATCCTATTCTATAATAGATATTGGACAGTCTAGAAATAGAAAAAGCATTTCACAACCCATTTACCGAAGAATAAATTGGAAATCGTCTCTCCTTCGCTCCAGCTTGGGTATCTACCCCAACCCGACATTCTAGCAAGTTTTACTAATGTTCTCACAGGCTCTTATACATCATCCAAAGGACAAAGACTATCTAAAAAATGTGCTCCGAAAATTGAAGAAGTGGAGAAGCTCCTCAAAGTACTCGGGCAACGGTAGAAAGATAATCTGACGAAAAGTATTACCGATATCCCATCCAACTCTAACCAGCCCCTAGAAGCCATAGACACTCGCCATTTCAAATCTCTCGAAGTTGAAAGACTCATTAGAGAGTACAAGAGGCAAAAAGATGGGGATAGCTTTGATAGTTAGACGATAACAAACAAATCCATAAGTACAATCTATGGAGTATTTAAAGCCATAGAGAAAAAGGAGTTTGAAGTAACATGAAAATTTATGAAGAAATCTAAAGCACCAAAGAAAAAAGAAGTCTGAAGCAAACACATGAAGAGAATATATATGTGTGTGTGTATGGCATAGAAACACTACTTGAACTATTTGGCACTATTTGACACTGTTTAGCACTATTCATGTACTATTTCGTACTATTTTGCACTATTTGGTACTATAGTAGAAACGAAAGATATAAAATAAAAGTTTGCTAGAAGCAAGATCTTCGTTTGTCAATATAAGAGTCAAATAATTGGTCATTGTTGGCCGCTAAAAGTCTGCAAAATTGTCTTGAGGACATTATTATGAGCCAAAGTATTTTATGACTCCCAATTTAGAACAACCTCAATAGATGTCACTTTCTTTTGTCTCCCATGATCATCAACATTTGTAGGGTTTGGGACTTTAGGCATGTGACGGAATCGATTTTGACCATCTATAAAGTCTTCTAATGCCAGAGTTGGGGCACTAGAATTGGGTCTTTCTAAAGGTGGAAAGTCTAAAGATTGGAATATACAAATAGATGGGAGAACGAGGGGGAGTTCTAGCTTTAGGAAACATGAGGGTTATGGTGTTTTGGGTACTTTTAGAGGGAAAGAGTTTTTTTTAACCCATATGTAAAATGGGTTTGTAGAAAGGCAAGACAATTGACTTTTGAGGTAAAGGTTTCTTTTTTTGTGGTGATTAAGGAGGTGGAGGAAATTCACATGGTTCAGGGACTTTTGGAGGAGGACATGGTCAAGGTGGTCCGTCCAAGACCATGAACTGATATTTGGGAAAAAATCACAAAAAACCCCAAACTTTGCCCAAAGTAACAAATTTACCCCAAACTTTTTTTTGTGACGTGAAAATTTCTGAACTTTGCCAACCATCACACTTTTACCCCAAACTTTTTTTGTGACGCAAAAAACCCTAAACTTCTATCATGTGACACATTTACCCTAAATATAGGGCATTTTGGTCTTTTTACATTTTAATTTTTTCTTTTCTTTTTTTTTTCTTCTCTCTTCCCTCTGTCGGCCATGGCAGAGGGAAGCCAGTGTCCAGCATCGGGTGAGGGTCCGCTCGCCTGGGCTGGCTAGGGCCGCCCTCACCGACGTCAAGCGAGGGCCTCCCTCGTGCCCTCGCCCAAATCTAATGAGGGAGGCCCTTGCCCGACACCGACGAGGGCTATTCTCGCTTGACACAAGCGAGGGCAGCCCTCGCTTGACACCGAAGGAGGGAAGAAGAAGAAAAAAAGAAAAAAAAAAGAAAAAGGAAAAACAGAACAAATAAGATAAAAATGCCATTGATGGGGTAAATGTGTCACAATTTGAAAGTTTGGGGTTTTTCACGTCATAAAAAAAATTTTATGGTAAATTTGTCACTTTGGGCAAAATTTGAAGTTTTTTGTGGTCTTTTCCCTTGATATTTTCCTTCGTCTTCACCAAGCGGTCCGATAGTGAAGCCTCCATCAACGTACCTCTAGTAAAGCTTGTCTTTTTGCATTTTTCTTTCTCCTGGATGGCCTACCATCTTCTTCTTTATCTAGAGGATTGGTGCAAAGAGAGCACCAAGAATCAAGATCCCAAAAACAACGTCTTATTCAAAGGTCTTTGTAATAATGAATGGGCCATCCCTGTTGGTGGAACATCATAGACTTTCGGTTTGCATGGCCATCATCAGGTGGAACATCAACTACGCAAGGTTGCATCATGAAAATAGTAGGAAAGATAGAAAACACGGTTTCCTCCTTTTTCTTATTAAATTTAATGACAATTGTGCCATCTTTTTTCTTGGTGAGCTGGGACTTTGTGGATTGGATCGATCTAGAGTTTTGGTAGATTTTTTCATAGTTAGTTAACCAAGTGTCTGGAAGTAACTTAACTAGTTGATCTCGAGGAATCTATTTGGATACATAGATATAAGAAGTTTGATCATTATCCATTGAAATGAACAAGGCATCTTCAAAACTAGAGAAGTTGAGGTCAATAGCATGATTATGAACCCGATAAAGACTTTGGTAATGCAAGGTAACAACAATAGAATCTAAAGTTTGAGGAGTTCTAGTAATATGTAGCTAAATCTTAAGAGCTGAAAGAAGTTGGGGATCCAAGAGTGTCATATTGAAACTTAGAAATAGTGTCACAAACATTGTTCTTGCATTGAGTGTAGTTTGGATGGTACCAATGCAAGTATGCTGATAATCCAAAAGACAAGTATTCAAAAGAGCCATTCAGGCAATCATGGGTAGTCCCAACTTTCCATGAAAGGATAAAGCAAGTCTAATGTCACCAAAATGAAGGTGCATATAACCCTACTGTATCCATTGTTGTAGAAAATTAAAAGGGATTTGAAGGGTGACAAAGCATTCTTGTTGAGTAGCCGAAATAGGGTGTTGGTCAAATTTCGATGACTAAACATACTCCTTAGCCTTTCAAGGAGTATGCTTAATGAGTTGCTTAATAGAATGAACAAGAGAGAAAGATGATGGTTTAGCAAAAGTAGAATATGGATTTATAAGTGGAATATGAGTCTCTGAAATTTTACTATTTCCATTGAGATAAGAAACCTCATAAAGATAATCGATCTCAAAGACATTAAAAGTATGAAGATCTAATGGTGGGCTAAGGGAAACAGGGGCATTTACAGTGATTGGTGTGGAAATTTCAGAGGATTCTATCATGATATAGAAACTCTCCCCTTTTGGCATTGGATAATTAACTTAGAATGTGCTAAAAAATGTCATGGCTCTGATACCGGAAGATGAGCTAGAGAAAATGAAAACAAAATTTATGGCAAGTATGCTATCCCACATACACGACCCTTCCTATTAGCCACCAAATTCATTTTTTCATTTTTTTAACTCATATCATTGAAAATTTTAGAATAACAGAATTCAGGTGCACAGATTTCACATTGTGGCAAGTGTAGAACATACTACCAAAATTGATCGAAACATTCATAGTTTTAGAGAATCATACTAGGCATAAAGAAAGAGAGGAGAGAAGTTTTGGGGATTCATAGCAAATCACGCAATATTATTTCTGGAGAGAGTGTGTTATGCCTCTTAATATTTACAAGCACTACCTTATATAGGCAAACATTGAAAACAATTTTATAGACTCTTAGTGGTCAACAATGGCCAATTATTTGACACTTATCTAAAATAGTTTAAGCTACTTAGTAGTTACGCATCAAAGTTGATGTCAATGTTGATGACTTACGATCTTACATATCCGAAAATATTGTTGCTTGGTAGTTACATTTCAACGTTGATGACTTCATCCTCAAATAATTCGCTTTCGATAACTTCATTGGTTGTCGATGCTCTTCAAGTTATCAACTACTCATTTCATCGATGATTTCAATTGTTCATAAAACTACTATTATCAATTGAATGTGTCACTTGTCGATTATAACCAAAAGTTTGTCACTTTTTGGTGTTAACATATACCCTCTTAAAAGAATGGAACAATTCATCAATCATTTGATTCTTTTAATAAGATAAGAGTCATTATGCCCTTTTGTCATCAGCAAATTTTATTTTTGCATGTTGAATTTTATCTTAATTAGGTTCATCATTTGAAAGTTTTTTCCTCGAAAGCCACATATTGTATAAAGTCTTCATGCGGTCCTTTACTCTATTCTTAAGTAGTTGCTTATACTTGGGCACTTGTATTGCCAAATAAAATAAATCAGCAAAGTTTTGGCCTTCAAATTTTCCTCTTAAATTGAATTTCAATCCATTAAAAGCTAAATTTGTGAATTCTTTCTCTAAAAGTGAAGTAAGGCATTTGTTTCTAACCTTTTTCAATTGAGTAACAAACTAATGGGCCGATTTGTTATTATATAATAGAGTATGGCCAAATTAGCAATCGATACATTGGGTATAGTTCTATAAAATTGAGAATGGAATCGTCTCTCCACCTTTGCCCAATTACACTTGGACAAAAACAAAGGAGATACTCAACTTCTCTGCACTGGGATGTAAATCAACTAATGTGTTCAATAATCAATTATTCATTTTCTCTAGTACAGAAAAGGAAAATTTAGGAAATTCAAAACATCTTGGCAAGGCTCGTTATCAATCCATTTGGGATGTGCTTTCTAACAAACATGTATGATAACACTCATGTCTAACCCTAATCATTGTCGAACTTCTTCAATAAACTATGCTAAATTCAATAGTGGATTTGATTGGTCATTTTGCCTCATAGGCAGTAATACTGGTCTTGTTAGATTATCACATTAATCGTCATGTGAGGTCTAATAGGAATATTCACATTGGGTAGAACTAGCCTGATATCTTCAACATTTGACAATTAACTAACCTGTTGACTAGTTTGATTTACCAAATATTGTCACCAATTTCATTATCTTGACTAACATCATCCTAA
Organism: Eucalyptus cladocalyx; assembly: GCA_017140615.1. NCBI lineage: Eukaryota > Viridiplantae > Streptophyta > Magnoliopsida > Myrtales > Myrtaceae > Eucalyptus > Eucalyptus cladocalyx. The sequence goes on from CM029526.1 coordinate 30,949,712, forward strand.
TTATTCTCATCGTCGTAACATTGACTTCAAGACTTGGGCCTTTACATAATTTTTACAAATGATTGACTACTCTAACAACATTATTGGCATGAAGAGAGAGTAAGAACGTACCATCTTACCACTAGATTGGATAGTCGGGGTTGATTGGACAATCTCGACCTTAAAAAACATCGATAATTACATATGTGCCAATTGGCTTGATCACTTCTAACATGTGGCTCACAATGTAATTGGCTATATCATTCCACTGTTGTTCGAACAATCTCTTTATGGTGGCCATTATATGAGGATTTGGTGCAACTTTTCTTGATTGTTCCTTAGTGAGACATTCGAGAGGTCTACTCCCTCACGTTGCATTCTTCTGCCGCTCGATTAACAGTTGAAGATATGGAGTGCACAATCCTATCAATGCCATTGGGATTGTTACCCTTGGCATTATCAAGCTTTGGATGATTCATTATTGAATTTCTTCAAATTGAACCACAAGTTGTCCCATTAGATGTACCAAAAAGACATTTCGTCAGAATTTAATTGACGATAAAATACCTTTCATGAAATTCGTTCTTCAACTTTTTAAGATTGAGTTCAGAATAGAGATGTATCAATGGAACATAAGGAACAAATATGCTTCAACAGAAAATTAATGATGAAGCCCAATGACATAAAAAAAAAAAACTATGCTAGAATTTAATAGACGATAAAGTGCAATGATATAAAGATACATCGTTGGAATTTAATCGACAATGCATATCAGAAAACTACAACTAAGATACACATCGTAATTAATTAATGATGAGATATTTGTTACGACTACAAGAATTTCTAGATAATTGAAAGATAATAGGGTTTTTGTTGATTGATCAGGGGATTTACAAAAAAGAACAATATAACTATTTAAAACTTACAATCGATGGTTACACAGGTGAAAAAATTCAAATAAATAAATAACTTCTTAGTAGTTACTAGAAGTTAGAGCTTAAATATCCAAAAATATTATTATTTGGCAATTACACGCCGGCATCATTTTTGTTGTTGATGTCAATGACTTCATTCCAAATAACTATTGTCAATAACTTTATCTTGTAACACTTGCCTAAAAGATTGCAGTTAAGCGTTGCATATTGATAATGTTCATGATTGTCAATACTCTTCAAGTTGTCAATTGCTAATTTGCCTTTTTTTTTTGTGTGAACATGTACCTTTTATTAGTACACAAAAATTACAAATTATCTCTTTCGCATTATTCTTATCTTGATATCATAGCTAGATGATCCTAAAGGTGTGTCGAGTGCAAAATGCAGTTAGCGCACACCCGAGTCCGGCTTTGTGCACACCTAAGTGCACACTCCAAGCACACATCTTATCGCCATTATCAAAGTTGATCTCAACATTGCCCATCTTATTCGATAGCCATGTCAACCTATTTAGTTGTCGCGTAGCCTACATTATAGCCATGACAAACCCCCTGCCATGATAACAACCTAGTCATCATGTCAACAAACCTCTCACCCCAACAAAAGTCTCCCACTTGATGGCAGTTTCCCGTTGCAACAATAGCCTCTTACCTCGATGGTAGCATCTTGAGCAACGACGGCCTCCTACTGCTATGTAGCTTGCACAATTCTCTCTTCAACACCGGATTGCTTTGCGCAATCCAACTAGTTGTTTTTCGAATCTTTATCTAAACTCAAGTTGACGACTTCTACATCACTTTATTGTTTAAGAGGATATTAGAGATATATAGGATATTTCCCTTTGATTTTTCAGATGGCCTAACGGTGCATATATTTAAGAAATTCTTCATTTTTCCATTTGAGTATGCATATACTTGATTGATACATCACATAAATAGTCATCTAATAAAATATTAAATAGGCTCATGTACTATTTATCAGAACATAAAATTACATAATTTTCTGTACCGCATTATTCTCATCTATAATTAAAATTATTCGCTCCAATTTAGGCACTAAGCCCGTCTCTTCAATTAACAAAGAGATGGCTTGGCTTTTAAGAGGACTGTAACTTAAAAAACGGTTGTTGAGGTTGGTCGTTAATTAGAGTTAGTAAAAAAGAATATAAATTTTAGACCCTATGCTTAGAGTTATAGGCTTAGCAGCTAGGTTAGGTATAGCATGGAAGCAAGAGTTTGAATTGCACAGCGCACGTGCATGGGACTTGGACCACCAAAGTAGCATCTCTCTCTCTCTCTTTATCCCATGCATTGAGGGAAGAGATTGATGAGATTAATCACAATCACTAATCTCCAAATAAAAAAAACTAATGTATTGATCAATGAATTTAACTTTAGCTATACTATTTTTCACCTGGGTGGCTCCACTTATCTAGGTTCTGGATAGAAGACAAAGTTATAGGTCTTTCGAGGAGACCAAATTTCCCATGGTGCAACTCCAAGTCATGTCGCTTTTCTTACCCCTCCTATCGATGTCCTCCTCGCATTGAATCTACTGTAAAGCCAATCCTAGTTCTAATTTTGTAGAAAAGCTTCTTCTCGAGCTAGGTATGTTGACTAGCAATACTAGACATGAAAAAGAGATGGGTTCAAAGACCAAGCTAAGTAGAGAATTACAGATACCAAACAAGAGCTCATTGGGTTTTTTGTCATGACTCGACGTTGTAACCTAGTTATTTACATAATTTCTAACGTTGTTCAAGCATAATATTGTGCAATATCGCTTAAAGACAACACAAGGACAAATAACACAAATAACACAAATGATCTCTAAAATTTGGTCCGATGTGCAACATCATCTCTAAATTTTAACTTTGTTCGGTATATAATCCATGAATTTTAGCTTGATTTGTAATATCGTCTTGAACTTTTAATTTGTTCAATGCAATCTCTGAACTTTTTGTACATATTAACATAGTTTCTGAATTTTATGAAAATTTTTAATATTATCATTCCATTAATTCAAATATAGGGTAATATTAAACATTTTCATATAAATTAAATATATACCAAAAGTCTAGAGATCATATTAAGCAAATTAAAAGTTCATGGACAACATTATATCATATAGAACATATTAAAATTCTTGAACGACGTTACATATTAAACCAAAGTTCATGGACTATTTTTGTCATTATCGCCAACAAAAACCTCGTAATATTTGTAGAAACATCCATAACAATTAGAGAATCAGAACCAAAAGGGGTTGATTAAGAGAATAGAAGCTGGCAAAACAGCCATTAATCAAATTCTAAAAAGTGGTATGAGCACATTAGAGGCTCAGAATCTCCCTCGGTTAGGAAAGGAGCAACTAGGGCTTGGCAGTAATGTTCAACTTGGCCACATTGCACAACCATCAATTTTCTATCAAACTCAGAGCACAATCCCCATCACTCAATTCACCACCTTTGACTTCCATAGTTTATATAGTCTGAGCAATTTTGATGATGGTGGCACCCACAGATGCGTGGGCGAATCTGGTCCCCACCCCCATCGAATACATTTTGCTCGTTCTCGAGTAATTTAACCCCCAAGTTGATGTGGTTATTCAATGATTCCTCCCAAGATTCTGAAACATGAAATAAACTATGCATTAAATTGTAAAAAAATAATCGAGGTCGGTCCAAACACACTCCCAACTTGGGAACGATGCAGTTCTGCAGGCCCTGAGAAGAGGGTGTGCACATCTTTTGAGTTTCGTATGGTGAGCTGCGATTATTTTTCAATGTGCAAGTTGGAGAAGTACCTTCCGACAGTTGATTGCAATTGGCTTTTGAAGATCTGTGTTCAGACCCTTCTTTATTTTCAACTATTTTTGGTGGACGGTAAATATAAAGGAATAATCGGAATGACTCCAAATTGGAAACATTCATTTCCCCTGTAACTAAGACATGCCAACATGTTAGTCTATTTATACACCCCCAACCTCCTTCATTATAATCCTATTTGCATATACTTGCAACTTTTTTAGCGCGGCGGAAGGATGAATGCTCTTATGCATTACCCGTTCTCCCAATTGACGAAATGAAATCCTTACATAATGCTCGGAACGATTGCTGTGATATGATAAAAATAGTTGGAAAAGAAAAAAGAAAGTGAATTGCAAATGAACTTCATGATCAATAATGCGTGCTAGGTTATTGCACGCGAGTCGGTTTTGCTAGTAAGCGGAACTCGTCCGCGTGTTGATTTTATCGATAACTAATTTCGATGAAACAAATTTAAGTTACTCGAAATTTGCCTCCGATTTTTATTACGGCGCTGTTTTATCTACCGGCACGCTCTGTCACAAGCAAAGTTAGACTTTGCTAACAACTATGAGAAAGGGCCAGCAATGTAAGCCCAAAGCCCAAATGCAGGGAGGCTCCAAGTGACCTCAGAACATAATGGGCCTTCCGGGCTATTTTTGGGCCTCAACTGAAATAATAAATGGGCCTATTGGGCTCGGCTGGCCTCAAAGTCCATATGAGGAAAGGAAAATGACATAAATAATCTATGGACTTTGGTTTAGCGTTCAATGTCATCCGTGAAATTTTAATTTGTTCTATTAATCATTAATTTTTTATATATATTCAATTTAGTTCCTCAAACCATCCTTGAACTTAAATTAATGAAAAGATAATATCAGTTTAGCGTTCAATGTCATCATGAATTTTCAATTTGTTCTATTAATCATTGAATTTTTATATATATATTCAATTTAGTTCCTCAAACCATCCTTGAACTTAAATTAATGAAAAGATAACATCGAATGTTTATATATAATTTGAGGACCAAATTGAACATTTATCAAAATTTGAGGAATTATGTTAAATAAATTAAAATTTTAGGGATGAAATTTTATATTGAGCTAAATTTCATGTATTATATTAAATAAATTAAAAGTTCATGGATGAGATTACGTAAAATGAAAGAATCCACTCATCACGTCGGCCCTCACCCAGAGGGCCTATGACCGGGTCCGAAACCCGACCCGAATCCGACTCGATCATGAACCCGTCGGGTTACCTTCTCTGTGGAGAAGCAAATGCTCTGTCGCTCTCTCTCTCTCCCCACTTTCGAGTGCTGAAATCCCCCAAATCCCGGTCGCCGGCGAATCACATCGGCGCGCCCGCCGGCCTCCGTCGATGGCTTGATCCATGGATCCGACGCCGAACGCGCCGCCTCTGCCCCCGGTCTCCGGCCTATCGCGCGCCGTGATCTCCTTCCTCGACGGCGAGCTCCACGAGCCGGGAGCTCTGTCGCTGGCGAGCGGCCTCGCTGCGGACCTCGAGACGCAGTGCCGCGATCTGGACCGGAGCCTGGTGGAAGTGAGGTCGAGGCTCGAAGTGCATCTCGCGGCTTACAGTTCGTTCTCCGATCGCGTTCACGGCTCCCTCGGTGGCATCACTGCCAAGTTCGCCGAGCTCCTCTCGCTGGTCGCCGCGTTCGATCCTCTGTCAGGTTCGGCTTTCCGTCGAAATGAAATGGACGTAAAGTTTTATTATCTCTGCCGTGTATCGTATGTTGCATTAATCTGCAACTGGAAGGAGTCGCTGCATCGCTGCATTTTGTGAAGTGTAATCGAGGTGGCGATGCTGATGAAGTTGATAAATTGCTTTTGAATTTGTGCTGTCAAGTCTTCAAGAATTGTTGCTGGTCGTATATAAAGCACTATCTAGATCGAATGGTTGGAATTGTCTTGAGTCCTTTGTTCTGGCCAATTGTGTGTAGATGGAGGAGGAGGGAAGAGAATACTGGGAGAAGAGTTGCCAGCACTGGCTAAGGAGGTGGCAAGGGTGGAGACGGTGCGAGCATATGCCGGTGAGTTTTTTCGATTTTCTTGAGATATTCGGGTGCATTCAATGAGTTTCAAGATTTCTCCATTAAATTTCAATCCCTTCTATTGATTATGGTGCGAGAAAACACGGATAACCTTATCAGGGATTTGTTATTGTAAGTTCTATGTAGCCAAAGAAGGCCAAGTTGTAGAAGTCTTAGCGGTGGTGATGGTGGTGGTTGTTGTTGTTGTTGTGACATGAATACTTTAGTACTTTCATTAGAAAGATATAAGAATCTGAATTGGGCTATGTGCCATTGACAGTGACAACCAAATCCAATAGTTCATATGAGTTTATATTCGGAAGCATATGTTAAATAAATAAATCATTAAGATGAATCAGAGGTTGTTGAGTACGATCTGTGTTAGTATTTGTTTGTTGATGTGGGATTTTCCGAATCAACATTGCTTGGGATTCAGCCTCAAATCTAGGACTGGAATGGAGCCTTATCCATGGTTATCAGTTGAGCTTCAATGCCAACAACGACTGTTTAATTTTGCCCTGTTGATAATGAGCTGAGTTTCTCATCTACTATTTGACAATCAAAAACTAAAAAGATGATGAATGTTCTCTGAAGAGTTTTGAGGCCTGTTTTGTTGCAAAAAAGGTCTTGAGATGTGTTTCAGACCAATAGTGGGTCTCCATGTATTTTGCTGCTACAATAGAGTAGTATGTCACCTTTGCATGACAGTATGGTTTTGGCCCTCTCGCGAAATATCAATACTAACCTGGTTTGCTGGTATCATCACGGAATCCCTTAATTCATCAGGGCTTGCTCCTAAGGACCATTGCTGACGTGAAATACTGATGTTAGCCTTTAAAAGATTGACTGTACGGTCCTCTTCAGTCTCATAATTAATGTTCTATCCAAAAGTCATTTATCGACATTGTTGCTAGCAGACTTCAGGGGCCACACAACATGGGAAAAAAAATGGGATGAACTGCATTAAAACTTCTGTTAGGCATCAATCTTTTAAGTCCTTAAACTTTTTGAAATTACACAACCATGGATATCCAGTGGTTTCTCTCTTGGAAAGTGACACGTGGCATTTTCAAAGGTATGCCACATGTGATATTCCCACTAGAAAAGTTGCCAAAAATACTTGATTAAACCATTTTAAAAATGTGTGATGGCTAAATGATTGATTGAAAAGCTTTAGGACTTATATATACTTGTATAATGGTTTTAGGATTTCTAGCGCACTTCTACCAAGTAAAATGGATTGGAAACATTTGCTTCTATCAAACTTTGTTTTGCCAAGAGCTATGCAGGTAGTCTTTAGAGCATGAGATGTACCATTTGTTAAGCAGATCATAGTTTTTAGCTGGCGCTGCTGAACATTCTTCCAAGGAAAGGTCCATCTGCAGGCCTTCATGTCCAAAATCTACAAAGAGAGAGATAGTGGGAGACAATCTTTGTCCTTTCCGTATGGTTTTCCTGCAATTTGAACTTTTCTTCTTGGAGATGGCGGAGGGTGGGTCATTTGGGCGTAGATAAATTTGAGAAATAATAGATTGCTGCACTGATGCATGTAGTTATTTGCCCCAGCTTACCAGTTTTACAATGGTGTTTCCATTTCATAAGAGCATGTCTCTTTCTTCTATTTCTTTGTTGGGCTCTTTACGGCTGGCCTTTCTATGGTCGAACAGGCGACCCTCTGTATTAGTTGGCCAGTGCATTTTATGTTATGCCAAACAAAGCAGTCCTCTCTTGATGTATCTCTAGTGGTAACACTCACATATGCTTTTTGTGTTTTGTCTTCCAGAGACAGCATTAAAGCTGGACAGCTTGATCGGTGATGTTGAGGAAGCTGTTTCTTCGACTTTGAAAAGAAAGCATTCATTTGCACAAAGTTCTGAAGTGAGAACCAATCTCGATATAGATATTTAATGGTGTCAGATTCATACAGAAATTATGTGTATTCCCTCAATTCGAAAATCCTATTCCAGCTCCTATAAAGTTGAATTTATCACATGAAAGTAAGTGAAATAGGTAAAATCTTGTCATTGCAGGAAGTGCGCATGCATGCTATAAGAACACTCAACGAAATAGAAGATGTTATAACTCAAGTCTCAAAGCTACGCCCTCGATGGACACATCTTGTGTGTGCAGTTGATCACAGAATCGATCGGGCTCTAGCCATTTTGAGACCGCAGGCCATTGCAGATCACCGGGCCTTCCTCTCTTCACTTGGATGGCCACCACCTCTTTCCACTTCGAGTTCGGAAAATCCAGATGCAGGGAGATTACCAGCAGTCCCAAATCCTCTATTAACAATGCAAGGGGATCTCAAGCACCAATACTGTGAAAATTTTCTCTCCTTATGCCACCTTCAGGAGTTGCAGAGAAGAAGAAGATCTCGCCGACTTGAAGGACGTAATCGGGAAATCGCTCTCCATCAACCACTTTGGGCAATTGAGGAGCTTGTAAATCCTGTATCACTTGCATCCGAACGTCATTTTTCGAAGTGGATTGATAAACCAGAATTTGTTTTTGCTCTTGCTTATAAGATTACAAGGGATTATGTGGATTCTATGGATGAATTGTTGCAACCGCTGGTTGACAAAGCAATGCTAGCAGGGTACAGCTGCAGAGAAGAATGGATCGCCTCAATGGTTTCTGCCTTGTCCACATACTTGGTGAAAGAGATATTCCCCCTCTATGCCAGCCAACTGGAAGAAGAGAGCGTCCCTGGTGTTAGATCGAAAGCTAGAACATCATGGCTTCATCTCATTGACTTGATGATTTCTTTCGATAAACAAATAAGATCCCTCATAGCTAATTCTGGGATCTCATTCTCTCTTATGGATGAAAGCAACGTGCGGAAGCTTTCCTGTTTATCTGTCTTCTGTGATCGATCCGATTGGGTTGAGTTATGGGCAGAAATTGAGCTCAGCGACACGCTGGACAAGTTGAAAGCTGATGTTGATAATGAGAGAAATTGGACAAAGAAAGTTCAGGGAGCTGTTCTTATGTCTGGTCCAGAAGATTACAAGTCGCCCCTTGTTTCAGATTTCTTTCTTCGACGTCTATCATCTGTTGTGGATCGCTCACGGTCACTACCCGACGTTCCTCTCAGGTCTAAGTTTCTCAAGTTAGTTGGTGCACCTATAATACAGAAGTTTTTGGATTGCTTGCTTGTCAGGTGCCAAGAAGCTGAAGGATTGACTGCATTGACGGATGACAGTGCCCTTGTTAAAGTAGCCAATTCTGTTAATGCTGCACGCTATGTTGAATCTGTTTTGAGAGAATGGTGTGAAGATGTCTTTTTTATCGAGATGGGGTTGGGGGAAGGTGATGAACCTGGAAAGTCGCAAGCAGAAGAGGCTGATTTTGATGGAACGGTGTATGGACTGGGAAGTGGTGTTTTCGACAAGGAGATTAGGAAGTTGAAAGAGTTTGGAGTCGAATGGGTTGAGAAGATATCGGTTGTTGTCTTGAGGGGTTTCGATGTTAGCTCTAGAGATTACATGAGAAACAGGAAACAGTGGCAGGAAAAGTCTGAAGAAGGTTCGACAGTGTCTAGGACTTTGGTTGATGCCCTGGATCATTTGCAAGGTAAAATATCAGTAATAGAGGACAGCTTAAACGGGATGGACTTTGTCACGGTGTGGAGGAAAGTGGCTGAGGGGGTGGATCAGTCTATTTCAAATGGTCTTCTACTGAGTAACATGAAATTTTACGACGGAGGTGTGGAGAGGCTAAGTAGCGACATGGAAGTCTTGTTCGGGGTATTTCGCACTTGGTGTCTACGCCCTGAAGGCTTTTTTCCGAGAGTATGTGAAGGTTTGAAGTTGCTCAGGATGGGAGAGAAACAACTGAAAGATATCCTAGCAGGAGGACTCGAAAGGTTTAGGGAGGAAGGCATTAGTCATTTGAGGGTCTTCGAGGCAGAAAAGATTGCGAAGAACCGGGTCTTCATGAGCTGAAGTTTCTGAAGCACAATCTCTCATCAACCCATAGGATTAGAGAAGAGACCAGAACAATGTATTTAGGCAACGACACACACTCTTGTATCATATTCTTTGAATTCACTCATTGTTTTCTCGAAGAAGTTTAATAAAAAAAACGCTCGGCAACTTGCTCTTTTGTTTGTTTGAACTATGGAGAAGTGACTGTGCATGAACAGGGCTAGCATACTTTGATGGGTTATTGCTTCTGCTCTCTCCTGACGTCTGTTGTTATTTATGGTCCCACATTCTGTTGCTTTGATGGGGAATTCGTTGATGCCCGAGAGCTTCCCAAGTTGGTACGAGATTCACCCCAGAAAAAGCTGAAAAGTGAGAGATTAAGCAATGACTTCATCGTGACTAGCTTCAACGATCTGTTGAACCTACCATTTTCTTTAACTTTGATAACGCGAATGCTGATTTCTTCCCCGAATCATGAGGGGGCGAACCTTCGTCATCAAATTTCGGTGCTCGCTCTACTGTCGCAACGCAAGAGGCCCCCTGAAACGTCGTGGTCTGGACAGCAGGGCCACGTCTTTTCTCACACGAATTTCTTTGGGCCCGGCCTGTCCATGTCAACCAACACAGGGAACAGGGGGCGTGACGTGTCGGGGGGCAACGCACCCCTCGGAGCGCGCCACGTGGCGGGTCAATCATGTGACCTTAGCCGCGACAGGTCCCCGAGAATTTCGGGACGAGACGGGGGGGTGGTTCGGTAGATGAGGCCAAGAGCTCCAATTATTGGGCTTTTCCCCATAAAAAGCCTTTCCGTGTGTAGGTTTAGTCACTCGTCTGCTTTTCCCAGATGCATTGTCACATCCCCAACTTTTTTTCTTTAATTTTCATCGGATTAAAAAAGTCCATCGAAAGATGACCGGCCAAAATTCAAATGTGTCATAGCGATGCAGAACTATCTGTACTTGTGCTTTAAAATCGCCTTGATTGAGCCAATTGGTTCTTGTTTTGTACCATCTTTGCTCAAATCTCTTTCTTTTCACTATGCAGCACTAGGGACCGGCAAAACGGAAAGCGAAGTTTCATGTGTTGATTTCTGCCCCTGCCCCCACAATCATCCGGATAATCGTGCTTTTATATTCATGCAATCCAAACCAAGATGGAGATATAGGGGCTAGTTCTTATGCAACAGGGCATGGGAAAACAAAAGTTGTCATTAGCCCCCTTTTTTTAAAGAGTTAATATCTTGAAAAACTCTAAATTAGTACATGCGTGATAAATTCATTTCAAATTAATTTTTTGACCATGAAAAATTCCAAACTTATACGCCCGTGACAAATTACCATAAAAAAAAAAACCCCAAAACTAGTATATTTGTAACAAATTTATCATCAAACTAATTTATTTACCGTTAAAAACCCTAAACCGATGCATTTATGATAAATATACCATATGTTAAATTTGATTAATACCACAAAAAATTATAGAAATTGTATGATTATGAATCGCAAATTGATATATCGATCAACTGTAATGTGTCATTCAACTTAATAATTTGATAGTAAAATTTAACATAAAGTAAATTTATCACAAATATATCATTTTTGGATAAATTTGTGAAAGGTGTATCAATTTAGGAATTTTTATGGTCAGAATATTAATTTAAAGTAAATTTGTTACGGATATATTAATTTAAGATTTTTAATCAATTTTTAAATGGGTTTGGTCCAATCAAGACGGCTACAGGAGCTTGGAACATGAGCTCTTTGAAAGCCGCTACTTTAAAAAAAAAAAAAGCGGCTCTTCTGACGATTTGTCAAAATATATGTAAGCAGAGGAGGTCTCCCTGTTCCGAATTGAAGTTTGGGAAAGATTCTCTTCTTTTCAGGTGTGCTGGTACACGAACTCGTTTGTCCTCATCCCAAGTCTTGCGAACCGCAATTACTATTTCAATATGTGCGGTCGCATTGGTGTGAAGAAAAGGCCAACGATGGCACTGCGCAATAGGAGAAATGGCAATTGGACAAGAACCAAAAGTTTATATAAAAGATTAGCAAGAAAGCTATGCAGAGACCCTGTCCTGACCCTAAAATTAATGCGGACATGCAAACAAGGTATCTTTTTGGTAGCATGTAGACATCCAGACACAAATTAGATTGCCGAACTTAAGCTCACGAAATGACACGTATCCGTGCACTGCAAATTATAAAGAGGTGACCTTACATTAGATCATGCTCTCGAGTGGCTTTCTTGAGGGCTTTTGTCCGTTACCTGAATTGGCAAAAATTTGGTGGACCCGTTTGCATGTCAAGATGTGAGACAAGTTGGGCCCTTCTCAGGTTTCTTACTAATACTCACCTGTTCCTGGTGTGATGTATTTTTCCAACTACCATCGGTCTCTCCCTCTTCATCACTCCCTTTATAAGCTTCCCCCTCGCTGCCATTTACACTTCCCCGGTTAGTATCTGAAGCATTTGTGAGAGGCTTGAGTGAAAGAAGAGAGTCGGGTCGGGGGGTTGATTAGCGATCGGCGATCATGTCCGCAAGAAGATCAAGAACCTCTCAGTTCACAGATGACGAGATCCATAATCTCATCTTCAAGTTACAGGCTATGCTTCCCCAGCTTGAGCAAAGGAGAAACGATGGAAAGGTATAGGACTAATAGGACTCTTTCTTCCTCTTCCTCTTCCTCTTCCTCTTCTTCTTCTTGCTTTTTTCTCCCCTTGCCTTCTACTTCTAATTCCTTGTCAGTACCCCAGTTCAAAAATGAAAATGACTTATCTCTTGAATTTTGCAGTAGCACCTATCTGTCAACACGAGTTTGTCTTTTCCTTTTCCTTTGCTTCTGGTCAAAATTCGCAGCTCTGATTTTAGTGTAGATGGGTCAAAAACACCTTGTTGACCAGAAAAAGGGCCAAAAGGAAAAGGAACAAGAAAATGGAACCAAATAGAGAGGGAAAAAACCTATGGAAGAGGCAAAAGGTCGTAATTCAGCCGCAATAATGCCGAGTGCAAGAAAGAGACTATAATGATGAGCAGCTTCAATGAAGCATTTCAGTATGATGTGAAACTGTGTGCTTTCCATGCAACTGTTCTTGGGTCTTGGTTTATATATACAATGATCATTAACTTTTGGCACGAAAAAATTTTTTATTGTTTCCTCTTCTCTTTGGTATATAACATAAAAGGTTTTTTCTTTTTTCTTTTTTCTTTTTTTTTGGGTTTGGCCACAGGTAGCCCCATCAGAGGTTTTGAAGGAAACATGCAGTTACATTAGGAGCCTACACAGAGAGATGGATGAGCTGAGCGAAAGACTGACTACACTGTTGGATAATATGGAGATATCTAGTGTTGATGCACAACTTCTTCGAAATGTTCTTCTACAATAAAGCCTCCTTGTCTTGCTTCTCTCTCTCTCTCTCTCTCTCTCTCTCTCTCTCTCTCTCTCTCTCTCTCTCTCTCTCTCTCTCTCTCTCTCTCATATGTATGTTGGTTGGTTCGAAGACAACTCTTCGGAGAGAGATATTTTGTATCTTCTATCGCTAAACTTAAGTTTCTTCTTTCCCCAAACTTTCAGTCTGAAGTCCACTTATATCTGATTTCATATCAAACCCGCTCTCTCCACCCAAAAATAAATAAATGAAGTAAGAGCAGAAAGAATGAAAGAAAAACTCAATCTTCTTTGTCGTTTATGTGTTTAGATGTTCTTAACTGGTACTAATAGCCTAATAGTTGTGATAAGAAAATCGAAGCTTACCCCACATTTTTCCTTGAAAGATTCAGTTAATGACCAGAAGCATCCTCTTGTACGAATTGATAATTATAGCCGTCGGGTGATATAGTTTAATGAAATTTTAGGTAGTGAGAACACTAGCAGACAAAACAAAGAAGGCCAACAGAAGAGGCTTGTTGATTAAAGGATTAAATTAATCTGCAAAACGGTCAACTCAAACTACAGCATCCGCCCCTTATGCCTTAACGTACGCAATGACAGCCATTGAGAGTGCTGTCTTCCAGCTACAGAAGCCAAAACCAAGACCTCTCACTCCAACCAAGCAAATTTACTCATCCATGAAATCACCAAAGAGAAGTAAATAGATAAGATTAGAATACGAACTTCGTATCTGTGAAGGTCGTCATGATAATCTACTAAAGGATGACATAACCATTTATTCCAATCAATGCCATATTCTCATGCTGGATATTGCAATCATTAGTTTTGTGGGACAAAATCAGAATGATATTTTAGGCCTAGTGATGTAGCATGTAAATGCAAACAGTAGGAGTTGGTGGCACATCTACTAAGGAGACCCCAGGAATGGTTCTAGATCAGGTCATACCAAGTAGTCGAGAAAAGGTACGCCATTAACTGAGTTCAAATGAAGATGATGTTCCTAAAGACAATTTCAACTAAAGTCTTTTGAGCAATTCTGGTCAAAAGGGGAAAGAGGAGTTACTAAAGATTTAATGGAATAAACTCGACAAATTACAGTGCAAAAAGCACGCAGATTGTACAAGAAATTCAGAGGGAGGGAGGGAGGGAGGGAGGGAGGGGAGCGTGGGGGAATGTCTTCAGAGTGAATACTTTGCACCCGTACATGTCTTTTGCATAGAGAGGGGGGCATGGCCCGTCCGAAGTAAACAAACGAATCCTCGCATGTTCTTCAGCTAAAAGTCACAACAAACTACGCAGCAATCACTCTGTATGGTACTAAGTCAATCAACCATGTTGAGATCCATGCACACTGCTTAACATGGTAAATCAGATTCTTAACCACAAACAGGCCTTAGTTAATTGTGGAACTCAGGAGACATCACCACAATTCAACTGCCCTCATCTCCCAAAAACAAGTGGACCAAACGGTACTTTCCCAATCAAAATTCTCAGCCTCTATTCTAATAATTGAAATATCTTTCCAGAGTACAAAAGTTCAGACCACAAATAAGGTGTAGGATCTCGAAACAAGATGACCCGGCACTTGAAGTCACATGGGTAATCAGCCAAACGTCAACAAAACTCAAGGTTCTCAAACTAAAGCAACAGCACTTTAAGCAAAATAAAAATAGAAGGACGAGGATGGGCAAACAGATGATTCACTAAGCTCCACTCGTTCTAACAGAAAAGCCCCTAGTTTAATCCTCATCCTCTTCATCGCCATCGCCACCAGAAGCCTTCTTGGCAGCTGACTTAAGGTTCTTTCTCTTTACTCTTCCAGCTCGGCCACCACCGAATGGACTAGTCAGCGAGAAATCAATATGTTTCTGTGAATCAACCCTCACCATGAAGGACGGGATGTTCACCACTTGCCTACCAACCCTGCCAGCCCAAAACGAGATCCAACATCAAGAGAACAAAAGCGTAGTCAAAAGCATGATAGTAGGCTGAAAGACTGTGACACAATAGGCATTAGTCTTTTCATTTCTTTGACAAAAATAAAAATAAAAAAAACTACAGCATATACCACAAAAATAACACAAGCCAGATAATTCTCATCACAGTAATAGCTCTAGATGGGCATGCCCAATAACCACATCAACTGAGAGAAATACCATCACTTCAATCTAATTGACTAGTCAAAGCTACTATCATCATCATTTGACCAAATCAAAAGCACCTTGCAATGCATGCGATGTTAAATTGCTTAACCTAGTGGCATCAAAGGACATTGACAGGAAGCTTCAGAATTCTAGACTCTAGAGCTGATAGTAAGCATTTTTTGTTCTCACCAGGCGATCGTTGCCATTAAGAGCAAGATCCAGGATCATGGTAAAGTCAAAACACAAGCTAAAACCAGTGATAGGAACATATCGGCATGAATTAGCATCACGATCAGTCAAATTATCCACACATACAACATATAACAAAACACTAGCATCAAGATACGTCAAAACAGCTTTACCTGATATGCCTCTGCCTAATGAGCACCCTGGCATGGTGGATGGATTTGGCCATACCCGACTTGAACACCAAGGTCTGAAGGCGGCGCTCGAGGAAGTTCTCCACAGTCAAGGCCAAGACATAATCAAGCTTATTCTGGCTCTCGTCCAAAAGCCCATAGCGGTTCATCCTACGGAGAAGGGCCTCACCTTCAAAGATACGGCGAGGGTTCTTCTCGTCGAGGGTCAGAAGCATCCTGGCGTTGTTACGGATCCTACTCAGCACATACTGAACCCTCCACAACTCTCGCTTGCACCTCAACCCATACTCACCGACAAGTTTCAGCTCAGCATCCAGCCGCTCCTTCTCGTACGGACGGCGAGGCTTCTTGAACGTCTTCCCATCTGCACCAAATCAAAAACAGCAGCACCCACAAACCAAGCATCAGCCCACACTTCAATCATCAGTCAGCAGCAAAAGAAGACCTTGTGAATTCAAATCAGCACCCTAACCAAACACAGTCTATCTCGTCCCCACTCGTTCTTGAAATCAAACTACGCTTAAAAAAACGAACTTTCTCACTGATCCGTCGACAAGCACAACGCCTCCGCTCAGCCGAAGAAACGCGCACTCCAGAAATCCGACACTCATGCCCAAAAAGCAAACAGAGCAAGGCGTCACTCGACATGCCAAGACGGTTCCCCCATAAACCCTAGAAACACGCACGTCCTCACAGCGGAAGGAAGCTCAACCTCCGCCCCTCGAGACACCCGCGACCGCAGAATTCACGTCATTCCAATCGATTCTCGGCCCCCAGCAGATCCCGAGCGGAAAGAGCGGCGATCATGCACAAGCGGGTCCATCCAAAGAACAAGAACCGAACCCACGAGCGAAAGGAAGGAAGGGAGGAAGGAAGAGAGAGAGATAGAGAGAGAGAGGAGGCTTACAGTTGCGGTAGAAGGAGACGTGAACCATGGCTCTGGCTCGGGCTCTGCTCCGCCGGCGGCGCCTCCTCCGTCTGGTACCTTCGTCTGCCTCCGCGGAATGAAGGGGAAGGAAGGGGAGCTCTGGCAGAAACCCTAGTAGTAGTTATTGGCTCCAATTCTCGCTGGGCCTGCCTAGAAAAGGGCCTCCTCTCACACCTGTTGGGCTCGGCCCATTTTTTTGAAGCCCAAGACCAACTTGGGCCGCCACTTTCAAAGCTGGTCCGGGAGCTCGCTTGACTCATCTGCCGATAATATGCGTGTGGGTGCGATCCATGCTTTGAAAAGGGACAATGAAACAAATAATGTAGTCTCAATGTAGTCTCTAAATTTTAACCTAATATTTATTATGGTCATTAAGCTTCTAATTTATTCGACATGATCCCTAGACTTTTGATACATGTTTAATGTAGCCCATAAACTGTGCAAAAATGTTTAATGTAGAATTCAAGTTCAGCAACCACAATATTCTAGTGATTAAAGTGCATATATACCAAAAATCCAAGAACTACATTGAACAAACTAAAAATTCTGCGACCACATCGCATATTGAGCTAAAGTTATAATCATATTAAATAAATTAAAAATTCAAAGACCACATTCCCCATCAGATCAAAGTTTATGAATCTTTTTTGCCATCATCCCTTTTTTGAAACTGAACATTACCCTCATTTATCTTTAAACAAAGAACATATATAGTCTTTATTAAGTACGTTTTATGAGTGCCCTAATTTGATGATTAACTCAATTAAATACCAATTCAGGAAATAGAAAAATGAATTGAAAAATTCCGGCTTTGATCGAATTATGTGTCCCCCACTCTCGATCCACGACAACAGACTCGAAATCAAACCAAACCACAGCGCTTCCATTAAATAAAAAATAAAAAAAAAAAAATGCTGTTATCTTGCCGGACCATCAAACCCTAACGCGAAATTTAAGGTGGTTGATGTTCTGACGAACTTAGATGAACTAGGATATATCGCCGGACCACCGAACCTAACGCGAAATGTCAGTTAAAGCCCCCGCCCCTTCGGCTCTAGATCGACCTTTAACTAATTTGGCTGTACTCAAATTAAAGCCTTATGATCCTATCGCCGCCCCGTAACAGTCATCTCTTGCGCCCCAAGGTACCCAAGATCGAAGACATAGAGATCGCGATGCGCTCGAAATCTTCCATGTTAGCACTGCAATTCTTGCTAGTTTTCTGCTGTCGGCACTGCACTTTTCTTTTTGAGTACCGCAACAAATGACCGTGCTGTGTAAACAAAGTTGCAAAGGTACACAGAAACAGCTCGACGAACATGTCATGTTGCTTGGCTAAGAGTTACCATCGAATTTAGAATACAGCATCAAACATTTGATATCGATCTGTGCTGTGCATAAATATGAGCCTTAAGGGGAAAATGACGATAATTCTCGTTAAAACACTCAGGCAATCCACAGAGAAGAGATTACAGAAAACGAAAACAAAAGGGATACTCTTACTCGCTACGATAGCCACTAAAAGGCCACCTTACCCATGTCCTACTATAGCGGTAAAATTATACTAATGTATGCCAGGGGAAAGCGCACTTTGCCATCTCAGTCCTCATCCTCCTCTTCTTCGTCTTCATCGTCTGAGCCATCACCGTTTTCCTACAAGTTTGGAAACAATTCAGGAAGAGTTCATGTGACCTTGTGATATGGTGCCATAAAGAACTTAACTATCCCATTCTCTTCAATTGTGGAACAGACAGAAATCTCATATTAGGAAGGGATCCAATCTTCATACACTCATATAACATGCCTGAGAGGATTCATGCATCTGCATGATGTATTAATGGGAAACAGCCAAGGGACCAAGCTGGTTTTCACCTCAGACATGATTAAAGCGAGATACAGTGCATCAGAAAGGCAGGTCTCAAGCATATTTAGTGAGATGAGGAACCACTTAGTTTCAACTTTCATGATTGAACTAAGGGATTATCCCATTTACAGAACAGGAAATGGTTCTTGTGATTTAGAAAACCTCACATTGAACTCGCACACACGAACTAGTCGAGGAATTTTGAGAGATTCTGTGATTAATTGCCCGTCAATAACAACTATATCATCACAGGTCATATTCCCCCAGAAAAATTTCTTATTTAGAAGAAATCAAGATACTAAAGAAGCATATTTACAAACAATCGGAAAAAGGTGTGGGACAGCGTGGAGAGGAGGGACAATATTAGCCAGAAATAAAAAGTATAATTATAGAGCAATGCCAGATATATCCATTGGGAATCTAATACAGGTTCATTTACCTCATCGTCATCGTCTTCACCATCAAAATCTTCCTCGTCGGCATCCTGCGTCAGAGCATTCGCAAAGTACCAAACAACATGAGAGAAGGAATAACAGCTTCAAATTATAATTGGGAAAGAGACCAGCAGCAACATGAGGTTAAAAAAGAAAGGGGAAAAAAGAAAGTTACGTTGTTGAAATAAGTAAGCGGATTGGGCCACAAGTCCTCCTTGATGATCTCAGCTATCTGCAATAAGTCAAATCAGCTCACATTATACAGATGTAACGCCTGAGTGGATTGGGAGTTGCCAACCTTGACAAAATAAAGCTTCCACATAAGCTAAAAGAAAGTCACCTCATCACTTATGTCCTCCATTTCCTTCTGCTGACTATCAGTAAACCAATGAAAGAAGCTGCACACAGGATGGCATTTGCAGATAATTAGTAAGAAAGCAATGGATGAAGTCATCCAGAGTAGATCTTTCACTGAAAGAGAGGTCATTTTGTCATGAATTCGATGATTAAGAAATGCAAGGGCAAATAAGAAGAAAAATTAATACCTACACTAGTGCACTTCTATATCTCAGTTTTCATACCCCTATTTGGAGCAATGGCTTGGCCCAACTGTGGTCCAAGCTCACCAGGATTAAGATTTCTCAGGTTCGAGTCTTAGCCTCTCCATCACACTCATAACAATATGTTTAAAAGAAAAATCTACTCTGAACCAGAGCAAACCAGACAAGAAGGCATGAACATAAAGCAACTTCCAAACTATTGTACTTTGAGACGATAATGCAAAACCAATTTAAAATGAAAGAATAATGAAAATATTTGTCAAAACTAAAACCACTCAAATTAAGGAGGAAGAAACATCCCGCACAGGGTTCATCTTGTAACTTAGGAATGTTCCAAGGAAAAAAATGTGAGGAAACTGATCACTTTCATTCAAATAATTGATACATAGGAGTACAAGCCTCACCTTTCCTCAGTCATAGGACGCTTATTTCCTTTCTTTTCATGAGAGACGCCATTAGGCAACCCCTGTATATCAACAAGAACTACTGAGAAAAATCACAAATGTAAAAGAACACTCCAGAAAAAAGTACATGCATAAGTATGGACATCAAGACTTGCGAGCACCTACCATTCCCTCCTTCCACTTAATTGGGGTAGCGGTAATTTTTGTTCCTTCATCATGGAAGGTAAAAGTCTTCGTAAGCTTGGCATCTTCAAAATAAGGATTGGAATTGAAGTTCTAAACAGACATTGAGAAAACAATTAGCTAAATCGTCAGAAATAAAAACAGGATGCTCTTCCGAAGTAAAATGAAGAGCAAGAAGGCTGAGCAAACTCACAAAGGTTATAGAGTATCCCGATTTTACGTCCTTAAAATCCTCCACTTCAAGGGAGCTTAGATACTTGAATATCTATCAAGGGATATGAAAAAAATCGACTATGAAGTCAGCAGTGAAAAGAAACAAACGACGGTTGAGACCTCAATAATCGATACTCAATCTCGCTAGTCCTGAGGAAAATTGCATCTGAGAAGCTCATAAATTTCACTTCTGATTTTAAGTCTAGAAAGAATGCAAGACAAACCTTTTGGTCATCCTCAGTCAAAAGCTCACAGAGTGCAGGATGACTCAGAAACTGCAAACAAAAACGGGTAAGTCAAGACGAGACCCTTATACATGTAATGCCAACACCATATTGTAGCAACAACAAAGTTAGGGAGAGATTACTGACAGCGGTCAGCCAGAAATCAGGAATTGATTTTATGATCTCGCCCCTCTTATCATAGACAGGCCTTCTTATCTCATTATACTTCTGCTCGACTTCCAAAACTTTGTCACTGGCCTCCTCATTGATCTGCAAACGTTAACATGAGAACAGGTGAGAAAATATGAATTAGTTCTGCTTAGACAGGTTCTTGTTGGACTGACAAACTGTCAAAGACTGAATCAAACGGCAGTAACAAACAACTTCCCAGAGACAACCCTGCTTCTGTTAGATAACCTAAAAATAGAGGTAACCACAGCCTACATAACCCGAACGGATACAAAGGCGCGAAACCAGCCAACTAGATAACAAGCAGGCTATAATCCAAAATCTACATATTGAATCAGAATCAGCCCATCATAATCTAAAAGAAAAGCACACGGAAATCCCATATGTAGTCCTCGCAACTAAATTGCCTAATTAAAAAGAACAATTCTTTCTTTCCCACGAATAATTAAAAAGAACTAAATTCTTTTCATCTCCGTCTATCCACACTAATCCAACCCTATAGAAAGAACCCCTGCAAGAACCCCCGACGAAAGATTCCAAATTTCTTCACACGCCAAGAAACCCGAAACAACCCAGATCAGACACGCAAGAACCGGAAGTAAAGGCTACATCTTTAGGGACGCATTGACCTTCTCGAGCTCGTCCTGGATCTCCTGCAGCTTCTCGATGGAGACGACGAGCTCCCCATCAATCTGCTCCGAGTTGTCCTCCGACCCTTTCTCCCCGACCTTCATCTTCTTCCCCTTGTCTGCAACCATTCTCGCCGAACCCAGAAACCCCCCCGCCTCCCTCTCTCTCTCCCTCTAAAACGTCTGGAGAACTGAATTTGCTTCCGGCAGTGGCACACCGTTCTCACCTCTGCTGAGAGGAGAAAGAAAGAGAGAGAAAGCCTTGAGTCAGGAGCGGTTTGTGTTAGGGTTTTTGGTGGGTTTATGTAACGAGGTTGAATTAATATTTTTTTTTTCTCTTTTTTCTTTTTTTTCAACTTGCAGAGGAGGGTGATCCAAATTTTGATCGAGGAATAAAATGTAATTTACACGTGGACGGACGGATGTCCGACAGCGCGGACGGAGGGATCTTGAATTGAGTCGTGGAGTGGTCGGGGGTATTCTCGACATTTCAGCGGCGTGGCCTTAATCTGGTTGGTCGGTTGTAGATTTTTTAGGGGAAAGCGTCCTCACGTTAGTGAATCTACTCGGTCGGACTTATCTCGGCTTTTTTTTTTTTTAAATTATTATCATTATCTATAGCAAAGGACAACTGCCACTAGCGAACTCTTTTAAGTGTCAGAAAGAATATCTAATCATCTATTTTCTTAAATAAAAACTTAAAATAAAGTTTGTATTGAATAAATATTCAAAATAAACATCGTTTAAATAAGGATTTGAAATGAATATGCCAATCTCAAAAAACCCCCCACCAACTGATCAAGGTCATTACTGTCATCTCATTTTTTTTTCTTTCATTTATCCATTTTTCTTTCGATAAAATATACAATCTCAAAAAATAAACATAAAAAATGCAAGAATTTAACTAAAAAATGAATAATCATTGGCCCTCTGACGGGGCATTAGCCATGCCTAGCTAGGCAAGGTTGCCAGCGCCTTGTTGAGGACCGTCGACTAAAGGTGATGGTTGCTAGTCCTAGCCCATATGTGATTAGGCAACGACCCTAGGTAGGGGAGGGCAACCCTCATTGCTTGTATTTGTTTTTTATGTTTAAGTTGTTATCTTTCTTTTTTTCTTTTTTTCTTTTTTGAGTTTATTTTTCTACTTGGAAAGAAAAAAAAAAGAGAGTAAAGGATAAATATGCCATTCACTAGTCGATGAGGTCAAGCCTTTTTTTTTTAAACGAATATTCCTGCTTTAGACCCATATTTGAAACAAAATCTATTTTAGATCCTTATTTTTTTTTTTTAAATTAGGGCACTCTAGACACTTATTTGGAAAAATGATAGCACTTCATACCCTTATTTAAAGCATAATCTAATTCAAGCATTTATTTGAGAAAATAAAAACATTCAAATCATTGTTTAAAAATTTCCCTAAGTGTTGCACATGTTATAAAATTTTTTGTTTAAATCATAACCATTACTTCCGACCAAAAAATGGATAATAATACAAAGACCGCAAAATTATGTATACTATGACACACATGCTCGAACTTTTTCTTTGTCAACAGAGACACTAAATTTCCTAATTGTGACTTTAAAATCCTATACTTTTTTTTGGCATAACGAAAAAATCCAAATGAATACATGTGTACACACTAGTGCAATAAAAAGTTTGGAATATTTGTATCATAATGGATATAATTTGAAGTTTTTTGTGACGCGAAAAAATTTGGACTCCCCAATTTATGACTATTACTTTGGACGAAAAAAAAAAAGAAAAAGAATCATGACTACTTTGCATATCTCAAGGTACAAAAATTGGGGGTTGCAAGCTCATCACCATTACCCTGTCAAAATATTTGTAACGAAAAAGTCTCATCACATGAGGTACATCGCAATTATGCAACGTATGTGGGACCATTCAAAAGTGAATGAGAATTGAACTCAAGTGACCTATTTATTATTACACAATCACCTCAGTGATGAAATGTATTGATTGAGGTAAGTTCTTCATATGTAATACAAACCGGCAATTCTAGTATGTCATGCATAATTAGTAATTCATATTTTTGTGTCATGTCGTAATTGTGTCATTTTAAGTTGGAATTTGGCTCAAACTTGACACGTTTATTGTTTGTGTTGAATTTTACGAAGAATATCAACTTTCCACATTTGCTCCCTTTCTATTTATAGTCGAATTTAAATGTAACTCGAACACCACACGGAAGCAGGGCAACTTTTCTTACTGATATTGGGTTGTATAATCCTCCACCCACTTTGACTTTGTTGCGAATTATGTGCAAGTGAAATTTTCGTGAGTGTACGTCACATAACTAAAATAGGCTTAGGATGAGTGGTAAATGAGTTTTTTCACGAGAGAATTTGATTTATGTTGTTCGGACATTTGATCCTTTTCTATTTATAGTCAAATTTAAATGTAAGTCGAACACCACACGGAAGCAGGGCAACTTTTCTTACTGATATTGGGTGTATAATCCTCCACCCACTTTGACTTTGTTGCGAATTATGTGCAAGTGAAATTTTCGCGAGTGTACGTCACATAACTAAAATAGGCTTAGGATGAGTGGTAAATGAGTCACGAGATCACTAATTTGATTTATGTTGTGTAGGGACATTAGGATGAAAAATCAAAAAACAAAAATTTTATATGGAGAGATTTCCTAACTGCTAACACATCGATGGCCTTGCTAGCATGTTGGCGAGTATAATAAAAGTAACCAAAACTAAAATCAAACACTTCATATTTGATGGTGTAAACCATTAGGATAATGCCTGCAAGAAATCTTTAGCAATTGATCGATCCTCCCCAACTTGTTACCGCAATGCCTTTGTCATAATCATAGTGGATGGGTGAGGACCATCAGGCCTTTGCGGGACTAATTAAAATTGGAAAATGCAAAAACATGTAAAAGACTACCTTTTGATAAGTGCAACGGAAATTGCAAAACTTGCCAGAAAAGTGTTCTCGAATTATTAAAAAGTGTACTCAAGTTTTAAAATTTATCAAATTTAAATAGTTAATCATGTCAAATTTAACTAATGAAAAATTAAACGCGGTTTTTTTTTCCCTCTCCTATGTGGTGTTAAGGTTAATTGAAGCTCTAAAAGAAGTCATTTTGATCAGAATCTTAATCTTTACACAAATTTTAATTAACTTAGGTTAAAAAATCTCAATTTTTTTTCTAAGAAGAAGACAAACTAAAAAACCAAAAAAAGAAGCTCTAAAAGAAGTCATTTTGATCGGAATCTTAATTTTTACACAAATTTTAATTAACTTACGTTAAAAAAAACTCAATTTTTTTCCAAGAAGAAGACAAACTAAAAAACAAAAAAAAAAAAGAGATAATTTAAAAAAAGATAACTAATAAGGGCCAGCGACCCTCACCCCATCACAAGACCATCATGCCCTCAAGCAGACATGGGTGAGGGCCTTTGATTCTTGTCCAAATTCAAACCCTTGCCTATGGAGGGGCAAACTCGCTAATGCCCCATCAGCAATGGGAGGGTGGTTATTGGTTAGGCCCTCTCATTGGTATTTGTTTTTCTTTTTACAAATTTTTTCATATTAATTTTTTTAATTTAATTTAACTAAAATCTAGGTTTTTGTTTAAAATTTAACTACAATTTTTAGGGTTTTGTTTATCGAAACTAAAATTCAGGTTAAAAATTTGAGATTTTGAACAAAACGTGGATGCCACGTCACTTATCCCTTTCCTTTTTTTGAGAGGAAGACCAAAAATTAAAAAGGGAACGAAGGATGTGGAGAGTGGGATTTGAACCCACGCCCTTTCGGACCAGAACCTTAATCTGGCGCCTTAGACCAACTCGGCCATCTCCACCCGGTTGCGTCTATTTTCCAGATAATCCTTTATATCAATACTCCTTATTTCGTACACATAAATCTCCGTCCGACCTTGTATCAGTCTTCGCTTTCGTTTCATGAGACCTTCGCTGCGCCATCAATGGCTGACCCCCTCCTAGTCCTCCACGCGAGAATCACTCTCCCCTCCGTCCCACGCCAATCCCATCTCTCCACTTCAAGCCCGTTCCCTCACCTCCGTCAAGGCCCCTCTCGCTTCGCTCTCACCGCATCGCCCAGACGCGGCGTCGCCACCGTCTCCGTCCCCGTCCGTCCGAGCACCCGGCGGACCCGCCTGGAGTTCCACGGTCCGGAACATCGATCTCGAAGAGGACCCTCTTCGGGTGATTTCCTTTTTCAGCGATGCCCAAAGGTTCAGGCGAAGTGGGTACCTCAGGGACCCTTACGTGTATGCTTCCCTGATCAAAGCCTGTAACAAGCTGTCCGCCACCCTGTTGGGAAAGTCAGTTCATTGCTGGGTTTTGAGGCGTGGTTTGGGCGACAATGTGAATGTGTCGAATAGCTTGATGCACTTCTACATGAGCTCGACGAGGTTCGCGGGTTACGCTCGTGCGCTGTTCGATGGAATTCCTGAGAGAACTGTCGTCACGGTGAACTGCATGATTTCCGGGCTTATGAAGAATGGGGATTTCGCTGCTGGTTTGAGTTTGTTCAGACGAATTCTGGATTGTTCTTTTGGGGCGGTCTTGAGGCCAAATCATGTCACTTTGGTGACTGTGATAGGCGGCTGTGTTGAATTCGGGCAATTTAAAGTGGGGACGGTCTCTCATGCATATTGTTGGAAGGTGGGATTGGTTGTGATGATCGAGGTATCTAATGCTCTTATGGATTTGTATGCAAAATCAGGGTTTATGGATGATGCGGACATGATATTTAGTACTGTGATGTGCAAGGATCTTGTTTCGTGGAATACTATGCTTGCAGGGTATGCTAGGGATCATAACTTCACTAAAGCTCGGGCTTTGTTCAAAGAGATGAGAGCCCAATACATGCTGTGTGACAAAGTGTCCTTGATTAGCATGCTCGTGGCCTGTGCTAATAGTAGGAATTCTTATACAGGGAGGGAATACATGCTTTTATAAAAACGAGGGGAGTAGAGGTGTCAGGTGCTCTTGGGGCCACGCTAATTAGCATGTATTCAAAATCTGGATTGATAGACTGTGGTAAAAATGTCTTTGATGAATTATCGCATCATGATCTCGCATCTCTGAATTCCATGATTCATGCTTATGTAGAATGTGGACGAAATCTCGAGGCAATTAGTTTCATCCATGCTATTCGTTCTAGTAAACTAAAGCCAGATGAAATGACAATGCTAGGTCTTGTCTCTGCTTGCCGAAATTCTGGAGAGATGTGTCACAGTATTGACGTGGAATCCTTTTTCAATCAGAATGATCATCTCCACGGAAGTATTGTACTGCAAAATGCGTTGATAGATATGTTTGCAAAATGCGGCTGCATGCCTAAAGCTAAATCTGTTCTCCGGAATATGGTCAAAAGGGATATTGTCTCGTGGACATCAATTATATCGGGTCATGCCATCAATGGTGAAGGAAAGGAAGCTCTTGCTGCGCTTCAGCAAATGGTTGCTGAGAATTTAGTGCCAAACTCTGTTACATTCATCACAGTTTTGTCAGCATGTGCCCATTCTGGCTTGGTTGATGAAGGTCAAAGGTTGTACGAAACTATGCGTCGCGAGTACCATATTGAACCCGAGATCGAGCACTGTGGATGTATGGTCGACATGTTTGCACGAGCAGGTCTGTTGGAGGAGGCATACAAGTTTGTGACCAACATGCCTGTAGAGTGTAATGCTGTTATTTGGAGAACTTTAATAAATGGGTGCAGAGCTTATGGTGATTTTGATTTGGGGGTAGACTTGGTAAGTAGGCTTATGGGTAAAAAGGCACAGAAGGATGCTGAGGATCATGTTGCTTCGTCTAATATTTTTGCTGAAGCAGGGAGATGGAACGACGTTCTCAAGGAGAGAGGCTCAATGGCTGCACGAAAAGCTCATAAAACGCCAGGGAAAAGCTTGGTACCGAGTTCAACATAGGTGTACACATGATGAGCAGAGGTGGTCACGGTGAAGTAGTAGAAGGGTTGGTGCTAGTGATTCAGTATGCTTATCGAGATCAACAGCGAGCGCTACCAACTTTCTACGAGCAGCTTACATACATTGTGTTCGATGTGCAAGAGCTTTTCCAGATGCAGGAACGACCAATGCACTTGCTCGGGATGAGGACTTTTAAATGCTTTCAAATGTTCCATCCGGAAAGTGTAGATGTTGGGTAACGAATTTCAACGGGCGACCCCATAATCCGCGGTTAGCTTGCTTGAACCAGCGCAAATAGTGACATTCCATGGGAGGAGGAAACGCCATCAAATGCATATCAAAGAGTTGACTATGTTCCCCTATCTTAGCTCAGGGAGACAAAATGATAAGTCGCACCAGATTACAGAGGATTTGTATATTTGCGACTCGAGCAAACATTACCGTTGAATATCTGACATTTTCCAGCACTATCTCAGTTTCTCGCTGATTAATGTGTTGAATATGGTGTGATTGTGACACGAAAATAGGAGCAAAGACCGCTCTCTCTATGCTTGAATCTTTGTAATGGATTCCCGAGTAGAAGGAGATAATGCCTTTCTTGATTTCTTGATTGCAAGTACCACTTTAATCTCTTGAAAAGGAAAGTGATGCAGTGAAGGCAACTTATGCGCAGAACTCGACGTACGTATCTTCTGGATTTGAACTCTGTTAAGAAGTGATGAATGATAACTTTGGACACGCGAGGCCTATAATTTTGCTGAAAAGAAAATTATACGTTTTCAAATATTTAAACCATCGGGTGGGGAATAGTAAATGAGATGATGTTGTCGTTTTTGAGGACTTTTTTTCTCGGGGTTTACAACTTTTCAGCATTATTGTTCTTTTAGATCAAATGAAGCGAACGAGATTTAATTACGAGTGGGTTTAGAGACCCCAAAATATATATAATGAATACGACCAATTTCGCATCGAGTCAAGATGGCCGAGTTGGTCTAAGGCGCCAGTTTCAGGTACTGGTCCGAAAGGGCATGGGTTCGAATCCCATTCTTGACAACCCTCCTTTTTTTTCCCTCTCTCTTTTCTTTTTTAATAATAAAAATTGTAATTCTAATGATAAATGCAGCTTTCTCAGTAAAATTAAGCGGAGCAATGAACATTTGGCCACAAAAGGTGATATGACCATTTTTAGTTTCTTTTTGCCATCGTTACGGTTTGCTGTTTTTTCTTGTCTAGAATGATCTCCTTCCTCATTAATATAAATACGCTAAATAACACCGACACTAACACGCGATACGACACGCCGACACTCTTTTTTTTCCCTCTCTCTTTTCTTTTCTAGTAATAAAAATTGTAATTATAATGATAAATGCAGCTTTCTCAGTAAAATTAAGCGAAGCGATGAACATTTGGCAACACAAGGTGATATGAATAGCTCACTTTAATTCCTTTTGACCCTTTTTAGTTTCTCCTTGCCATCGTTACGGTTTGCTTCTTTTCTTGTCTAGAATGATCTCCTTCCTCATCAATATAAGCACGCTAAGTAGCATTGACACGCGACATGGCGTGACACGACACACCAATCGTTATTTATCAAAAAACAAAAGAATTCCAACACGCGTTGGACATTAAATATATATATTTTTATATATACATAATAAATTTTCATTTTTATGTTTATTTCAATCAAATTAATTTGATTCAAATTCATAAATAAATAAATAAATAAGCCTATAATGAATTTACATTAAAAACATTAATCCACCATTTATTAATATCATTCATTGTTTCAATTTGACAAATTCAATTCTATCCCAATAATTCATAAAACTTAAAGAAAAAATAAGTAATTCACCTTCTAGATTTGCGTGTTAGATATGTTGGAAGAGGAGACAAAAAACTTACGAAATTAATTGTATATTACATGAAGTGAGAGTCAAAAGAGAAGATAATACTAGGTTTTTCTTCTTTATTCATTTATTATTTTTATTATTGTGTTTTATTTTCACACACACACACACACACACACACATTTGCCTTCTTATTCATTGAAATTTTTTAAAATGGACCTTGATAGCGAAATCACGTGTCGAAAACTCGTATGTCGGAATTCCGACTTGAGTGTCAAAAAGTGTCGGGAAAGTTAACCATGTGTCGGATTTTTCGACATGTGTTGACTAAGTGTCGAAGAGTGTTCGACACCACTCGAAGGTTCTTAGAGAGTGTCGGTGTTTTGTAGGCCACCATTGCTTGGAAGTTTTTAGCAAAATGTTTTTATTGAATTACTTAGAGGAATAACGACGGGATTTTCCTCACGTTAAGGAAAGGACCCTGTAAGATCATAACATTAACATATGCGATGGATTTCATTAAAAAAAAAAAAAGAGAATAATTGTACAAATGATTTTTGAGTTTTGATTTAATGTGTAATGTTATCTATAAAATTTTTAACCTGTTTAATGTGGTATTTGAATTTTAACTTAATGTACAATTTCCTATATGAATTTTTAATCTGTTCAACGTGGTCTCTAAACTTTTAGTAAATATTATATTTAGTCCTTAGATTATTATATCTCTAGATTTGATTTGATCCATGAATTATCTTATCAAAAAACTCAAAAACTAAACTAAACACGTACAAACATTTTATGGGTTTAAATTGAACAAAATAAAAATTCACGAACCATTTATATCATTTTTCTTGACGTTTTATCACATTCCTTAAAATCTACTAACCGGTTTTCAATATTCTTTCCACCGGAGTCATATAAAAGTTCTTTTAATTAGTAATAACAATTTGTCCTTTTCTTTTTCTAGTCTTTCGCGCATAAAGCGTGTGCAATTTTGATTAATTTACGGTCAAAGTCGAAGTCGAAAGAGTGGTAATCCCGTGGTACTTCACTTCCCCTCAATGATTGCCACGTCGCAATTGCTCGATAATCTTTTTCTTTCTTTTTTCCAATTTGGCAAAATTCTACGCTCGATGGATAACAACGGCCGATGCAAAAGTTACCGACATTAATTTAAAAGAAGTTATTTAAAAAAAAATTAAGAAAATTAAATCTTTGCGTTTGGTTCAAAGATTTGTAAGGAGAAGCGCCAGTCTAATGCAAATCTTTGAAAACCAAGGCTACTTTGGGAAATACAATTGTGTTTGATAAATAATTTTAGCGATTTGGCAGAACGCGAAAACTCAAAATTAGTCCTATCATTTTGGGCTTTTAAGATTTTGAAGACAAGTTGAAAGCTGAAAATCGGTTTCAAAGTTAAAATAAACAGTCAAAGATTTTTCCAGGAGTTTTCGAGGCCCGAAAGCCCATTAGAAATGCTGAACCAAACGCAGCCAAACACGTATAAAAGCATGAAAGACAAGAGAGGAGGGAAGCATCACCGTCGGGGGAGTGAGCGAGCTGGCACAAAGGTTGACTTTTGCGGGCCGAGGTGGGCAGGTATTAAATGCGCCCACCCCCCTACGAGTCAACACCTCCCTTCCCCTCTAACATCATCATCCCCCGCATTCACTCGCCTGTCGATGGGCCGGTCCCACCACCCCCGCCGACATCGACACGTGGCGCCCACCGCGTGGCCTGCGTATGTCCCGATCCCGTGGCTCTCCATCATCGTGATCATCATTATTTTTCATTATCATTTTTCTCTTGGTGGTGGGGCGGGGCGGCAATTAATTAGATGTCAATTAGACTGCCTAATCCCAACGAATCCACCTCAATTTTAGACTAAACCCTTGTTCTGTAGTATTAGTACTAAAATCTCCTCCCTTCATCAATGTCATGTGTGTGCTAATTCACGATCATCCGATTAATCGTCTAAAATGACCGGCGATGGACAATCGACGATTTCACGACTAATGGTGACTATCCATGAAGCATCTAGGGCGACACACTCGGCTTCACTCTCATCCAACCGTCTGTGAAAGGCTCGACAATTTCGCCAAGGTTTCATGTCACGATGTCATGGAGTAGGTGGAGCAACTTTTATATGGAGATAGCGGTCTTCAAGCGCTTATTAAGCCATTTAACAAGAGAAGCTTTAATATGCAATCAAAGCTCGATGTTTCCAGCTTCATTTTATCGTCAATGTGCATGTCTTTGACCACACCCGATTAGCTCGTACGAGATGAATATCGACGTTACTCGACATATGGATCGGGTCTTTCTCTAATAATTTAAGTTATTAAGACAAAAAAATTGGTTGTGCATTCACTCAGTCTCTTAAGACGAGCCGTTGCACAACTTGTAATCTTTGCAAAAGGACGATTATGCACTCGATCAAATGGAACGAGTACCTCCAATCGGTGTAAATCCATCAATTCTTTGTCCCTGAATTAACTTCTTCCGAAAACAATTCCTGAAGCTGTCGTCCTTGCTTGTAAAATCCTATGGACAAAAATTGGTGGACACATTAGCTCGATCGTCCGTGTCTCCATCAATTGTCCCGGCCAATAAATACCAATTGTAATTCGCAACCCATTTTGTGATCAAGAAACAGTCATCCCTCACATAGGTCAATCCTCCTCTTTAGAATCCTTCTCGTACTCTATATTCTACACTAAGAACAAGCACAATTAGATACGAAGCAACTACACTCTACTAGTCCTCCTCTACTATAGTCTATGGTATCCTTTTTGTACGTTGTCCCCACATACGTATAAAATACTTCACGAGCTAAATAGGAATTGTATTTGAACATAACGGACCTCTCGGTTATAACTACGTATTCAAGGTGGCATATTTGCATAATCCACAATCATGCCTCGACCCATAAGCGTATTAATGTTTATATGGATTAACCGTTGCGATCACATGACATTCATGCGGTGCCGGATATCCGATCGGAATAAAAGATCTCGTCGATAAAGACTTCGAACTACCGATTAAATTGTTCAACCCCCCTCCCTTTATCTTTCGGAGGTTGAAAATTTGGCTCGAATTTCCTCTCGTTGATGTAACACAGTGGACTAAAAAACCAACGATGATTTGAAAGAGAAGTCGGGCCGACGAAAGCTCGTCACTTTTCTTTCTTTGACTGGAGGTTGATATACGGTCGCGAAAGAGCTAATTCTATCACTCACCCTTTAGCTATCGCTAGAGGACCGTGAAAAAGATAAAAAGCTTAAGATAAGCTTAAGGACGCCGGCGATGAGTTCTATTCTTTTTAAGGTGGGTTGCCGTTTGGTCCACATTTATGAAATGACACGTGTCTGATATTCGAAAACCAAAGAAAAAAAGAAAACTATAGTTTTATGCGAAGACAACATTTGGATGATCATGGGTACAGCTGAAAACTTTTGTTTTGGTACTCAAACGTGTGATTCCGTTCATATCATATAGTTCGGATTATTAGGAGCCTTGACGCCGAATGAATTCTTACTGCTCTATTAATTTCACGGAAAATAAATGATTTAGAGGATTTTTTTTTTTTTAAAAATGATTGCTTATATTATTTATAAAAATAAATTAACAAAAAATATTTTCATCGTCCATGAAAATATTTAAATATAAATTATTGTCTATGATGAAAATTATTTTAATTGGCTAATTATTTTAAACTGTACAAACAATTATTTTTAGAAAAATGTATGCCAGATTTTTTGAAAAACAAATGGAGCCTAATTGCTATGCTTTTTTTTTTAAAACTAAACTCATCAACTTTAAAGTGAATGTTAATGAACATTGTTTTACTCAATTCTCCCCCCCTCCCCAAAAAAAAGAAGTTATAGTGGAGTTTGATACAACAATATCAAAGGGTATGTTAAAATAATTAAATATTAAATTATGCCTCTATCTAACAGTTTGAGTTTTTAAAATAGTTGACAGTGGTTTCATAAGATCCTTTATAGTATTAGAGTAGGAGGCACAAAAAAAAAAAAGAACTAGATGAAACGTGAATGGGATTATTAAAATAATTAAATATTAAATCATATTTTATTTAATAATATAAACTTTTAGAATAGTTAGCAGTAATCTCAATGTACAGATGGGAAGCACATTTGCGATGATCCGACCGCATATCACTGGCAACGAGACAAGTGTGTGGGAAAGAGACGGGATGGGACTCGTTCGGAGCCATTAATATCGGGGGAGGGGAGGAAGAGTAAAAGTAGGGTTTTGACAATAAGTGCCAGCGAGAGTACCCTCGGGCGAGCGCCACACGGCTTGTGGTAAGGCAGAGAAGAGGTCCAACCCAGGCTGACTTCTTTGCAATCCCCCCGAGTAAATGCACTTTGCTGTCCTCTTTTGACTCCTGTTGAACTTCCCTCCCCCTCCTCCTCTTTCTCCTCCTCCTCAATCCTCATCCTTCTCCTCCTCCTCCTTTTCTCAGCCGTCAACATCCGAACAGGCTCCTACGATTAGCCAAGCTCGTTCGCCTCCCTTCCCTCCCTTCTCTATATATTGGAACCACGCAAGCAGACAAGCAAAAGCCTTGGCTCCAAAGCTGATCTCAAGTCTCATCGGTAGCAAAAACCAACGAGAACTACTCGTGCTCAAGACATCGCAGATACGGAGAGAGGGAGAGATGGGAAGACCGCCGTGCTGTGACAAGACTGGAGTGAAGAAAGGGCCGTGGACACCGGAAGAAGATATCGTGCTGGTGTCTTACATTCAAGAGCATGGACCTGGGAATTGGAGATCTGTTCCTACTAACACAGGTTATTACTCTTACGTTTTTAAAGAATAAAACACATGGTCCTCTTTTCTTTACCGGTTTCGCTTTGTTTTTCTCTCTCTTTTGGGGTTTGGGTTCTCTTTTTGCTGGTTGGTTGAACCATTAAATTGCTGCCATCAATATATGTCCTGCACTAGCTAAAGCTAATTCATGTGGTGGTCCGTGGCCTCTGGGTCGGTTCTTTCTTATCTTTTCGCCTTTTTCTTCCTGATATCCCTGAGCCTCTTGCCCTAATTAATATAGCAGATGTACTTCATATTCATTCACCTCATATTCGAACATTTCTAAGATTTTCAAGCGTGTGTGTGAATCAGGTTTGCTCAGATGCAGCAAGAGCTGCAGGCTCAGATGGACTAATTACCTCCGTCCCGGTATCAAGCGCGGTAGCTTCACGGACCAAGAGGAAAAGATGATCGTCCACCTTCAGGCTCTTCTTGGTAATAGGTATGTACCCCGAGAAATTGTCCATTCTTTTTAGGGTATCCTTTTAATTCTTGTGGCTCAGACAATTACAAACTCTTTGTATGCTAAATGAAAACTATATTTTCCACCGACAGTGTATAGAATAAAAATCTTGATTTTTTTTTACATTTAGACACGCATAAAGATCTCTTTTTGTGGTGGCATGGGCAGGTGGGCGGCCATAGCTTCGTACCTTCCTCAGAGGACTGACAATGATATCAAGAACTACTGGAATACCCACTTGAAGAAGAAGCTGAAGAAGCTTCAAGGCCAAGCAAATCCTGATGATGATGACCATAATCATCACCCACAAGGGTTCAACGCAACTTCACACTCCAATCCCAAGGGCCAGTGGGAGAGGAAGCTCCAAACCGACATTCACACGGCCAAACAAGCCCTCTATGAAGCCTTGTCATTGGACAACCAACATAGCTTTTTGAATGAAGCGACGGCAGCACTTGGTGACGGCGGCGGTGTTTGCAACAGACCGCCGCACCAAGAATCAAGCTACGCATCGAGCACCAAGAACATAGCAAGATTGCTCGAAGGATGGATGAAGAACTCGCCCAAATCAGGGAAGATCAAAGTGGAAACTGCCGCCCGCTCTGCAAATGTTTCTAACAAGATGGCTGCCGCTGCAGGTTCGAGGAGCACTAGCGAAGGCGGGGTTGCTGGCGTGGCAACCCCAGAGTGCTTGGACTCGCTCTTTAGCTTCAACTCCTCGAACTCTGACGTGTCTCAATCGGTGTCGGCAGACGAAAACAACGTCAATTTGACGCCGGAGACGAGCACGATTTTCCAAGAGGAGAGCAAGCCGCGCTTGGAGAGTAATGATAATCATCAAGTGCCAATAAAGTTGCTTGAAAAATGGCTGCTTGATGATGCTGCAGCTCAGGCACTACAAGATGATTACCTCATGGATATGGCATTAGATCAGGATGTTTTGTTCTAACTCAACTAGATCTCAATTAGGGAAATGATCAATTCTTGCATGGACAAGGTCCAATTGAAAGGAAATTCCAGGTTTAATCATGTTCCCGTGATTGATCCGGATCGCATTGGACCTAGTCTATGCAAGAATTTGGCTAGTTAGGAAGACCTCTTTGTTTGTGTGTTGATGTTTATCATATAGGTCTCAAGCTGTTTTTCTGGCTGAAATCACGCTTGTCCTGAGCCCATAACTGTGATAAATATTCCCTTTCTACAAGAATAACGAAGCAAAGTGTAAAATTGATGTGTAATGTAATTTTGTTCACTTATTATCAATAGGAGACAAATAAGTATGTGCTTTTACATATGATTATTATATATTCTCTCTCTCTCTCTTACAAGTAGGTTCGTTTTGTTTCGAAGTGTTGAAAATATGAGTTCGGAAGTAAAATAAAAAGATGTTTGATAATAGATTAAATGAAAATAATACATTTTTATTTCTGTCTACTGAACGTGGAATATTGAGAATTATTAGAAGGTTTTGGCAGAATGATTGGTGAAATTTTTATTTCGATTGAACATTTTACCACTCAGCCAATGAAATAAGTCCTTTCTTGTGCGTCACAATAAATGATTTTCAACTTTAAACATTCAATCAAGTTGTGGACAGTTAAACGTTTCCAAACATACCCTCTTTTTTTTTTTCTTTCTTTTTTTTAATAGAAGAGGGTTTGGACAATTTTGAACCTATCTAACCCACCGCTCAATAATAAGTACAAGGCGTAAATAAATCACCGAGTCCTCATTGAATGAGCCCATCACCTGATGATATTAAGTTTTGTAGTTTAATTTTTAGCTTCATGCGAGTATCGACTATTGGACACGCCCCTAATTCGATAATGAAATTACGCTTCACTTCTATGTTACTATATATCTTGCGACGTGGGCTTGAGTAAAAAGGGTAAAAAGGAACATGCATTAATTGTTGGCTTGAACTTAGGACAATATGAAAGGGACAAATATGACATGACAAGTAATTATGGCCCAACGCATGTGACCTGAATTCGAGTACATTTATAATGAATGGAAAAGTCATCCAGAAAGTCCTAAATTTATTATATTTTTGCCAATTTAATCATAAGTAACTTTATATCTAGATTTAAAACTTTCTAGACAATTTGTCCGTAATGAATCACGGCAAGGAAACAATGACTAGGGTTCCTATCCTCTTTTCAAACTTGGTGCCATGCAATAACTCCATGCGTCCTTTTGATCCTGGTTTCTCATGATCAGGGGTCACCCACATCGGCATATGCAGGACATGAACGTTCGCATCATATGGCTGAATCCACGATCCATGCGCAAATCATTAGCTAGGGTTTGCCCTGCCACTTCCATTCCTTGTGGATCTCTCGGGGGAAAAATATGCATGCCCTAAAAAGAAGATAAATTTCCATATATTTGCCTTTGAAAAGTTGCATGTTTTGGGGGAAGAGGATCATAAAAAATATCAGCACTCGACTATGACATAGAGTCGGTCGCTATTAATGCTTTATCTTCCACCAAAGTATGGTCTCTATTATTATTTCCCGTCGGTGGGGGAAGCCGAAAGTAAGCTCCAAGTTGCTCATTGCGAATGAAGTTTCTAGATTCATTTCATGGGAAATCAATAATTCGAAATTGTTCTTTAAAATTAAACGTTCGTAATATTTAAAATAATTAACGAAAGAGGAATATTTATTTTCCCTGTCGGTGGGGGAAGTCGAAAGCAAGCTCCAAGTTGCTCATTGTCGGTAGTTTGTAGATTCATTTTATGAGAAATCAATAATTCGAAAAATGTTCCTTTAAAAATAATCATTCGTATAATTTAAAATAATCACTAAAAGAGTAATATTTTTGTTATTGACACCCGGAGATTTTCGTCAATGACAGATCAGTATTTTTTTAATTCATTTTTATAGGTAATACAAGATATCACGGTAGAAAAAACTCGGATCAGTCCTTCCAAGAGTAATATTTTTGTTATTGCGACCTATCTTGTCACTTTCTCGAAATGATCTGACTTGGTCAAAGTTACAATTACACAATTAAATACTTCCGGTCATGTACTATTCCTGCATTGAAAGTCTCTTACCATTCTAACTTTCTCAACTCGGGTCATGCACGAAGTGAGTAAACCGGACAGGGAACAAACATTTCATCTGGAGTCGATCCACGATAATTATGAGTTGGACATAGGGGGTTAAGATTAATTATTGGAGCCATGAGATTAAAACCTAAGTCGAGGGTCGATATATTGTGAAATTATTTAATGTGCAACAGGCTCCATCTTTTGTCGGAGAACACGTCTTAGAAACAAAATAGCCCTTGGAAATATGCCAAAGATGACGCCTCGAATGCGAAACATGCGAAAAGTATCTTTGACTACAAGTTCTTATTGCTTGTGCACACCTTTGCGTTTTTTTTTTAAACTCGAATTGGACAATAATGGCATCTAAAGTTTTGCCGGATATGAAACAATTGAATTCCGGACATCATGTGTGTCGTAAATGTGCATATTAGTTGAACTTTATTCGTCTCAAGATTTCAACATCATGTAACATTGACTAATATCTTCCAATAGTACTATATTTCCATTATATTTTGGAGGTCCTGTCGTTTGAGTTTGATTGGAGTCGGTGTTAATGGCACGCCATCAGAAAATTTGTAAAAATAGAAGGGCTTTATTCGATAAATTAAAAGCTCATGTGTTCGATAAGAAAAAAGCGTGAAAGCACAAGTGATTTAAAAATATATATATCAAGGACCAGAAAGTCAATGTTCTAGGCCGAGACAAGAGCCAGCTTTTTCAACCAAATCATCAATCAAGCGCATACGCATGGGACTGGCACCGTCACAAATCCAAACCGGCAGAGATTGTTTGCACATTAAATGGACAATGGACAAGTCCATTTTCTAGTCAAGAATGACAAATACAGCTGGCCCTCCAATTTCATATTCTTTTATTATATTTTAATTTTTGGTCCCCCATAAATTCTAATTTAAATAATTTCTCAATGATTGTGGAGTTAAATTATTACACATATGGATCATGGAATGCCCATTTTCACAATATATATTCAAAAAGTCCTAAACATATTACATTTTTGTCAATTGAGTTTTAAACCTTTTAATTTTGCCAATTGAGTTTTAAATATTTTCACATTTTGTCGAGTGAGTCCATCCGGCTAATTTTGAGTGGAATTCGCCGATGTGGACATGGCCGGTGTTGGATGTAAATAATTTTTAATGATTTTTTGATTTATTATTATTATTTTTATCCTTATTTTTTCTTTTTTCTTTTTTTCCTTATGGTAGTTGGGCACTGGGAGGCTGGCCTCACTCGCCGCAGGCAAGGCCTACCAAGCGAGCTCTAGCTATAATCAACCTCGCTCAGGCCAAGCAAGGGGAGCTAGGATTGATTGGTTCCTGATCTAGTTTGATTTCGAGGTGAAACCAAGAATCAAATCAGGAGGATTGGTTCCAAATTCTAAGATTGGAAATTGGATTGATCGGTTTTGAAATTGGGAGTCGGACCGACAAACCGGTTCGATCCAGTCTAGCTCGGTCGAATGGATCATTTATTGCTTGAGGGAAAAAATAAATTTCAAAAAGGAAGCTCTCTGTGGGTGCCCAGCTTCCAATTCCAATCAAGGCAACCACGACACTCAAGGTATGCTCCTTGTCCCTCATGGAAATGCTAGTGCTTTGTCGAGGGAGACAAATAACATTTATGGAGTTGATGAAGTGGCTTGAGGCCGTGCTAACATGAAGAACTCAAGTGGCATTACTGGGTTTGACTTATCTAAAGAAAGTGTTGAAAGGTAAAGCATAAAGCAAAAAGGGAGAGAGGAAAGCAAAACCTAAAAAGGGCAAAGAGTTTATTTTATTTTATATATCAACCGCTCTAGTTCGGTCGGTCCAATTCCCATCTTGGAATTGAGAACTGGACCGAGCAGTCATCGATTCCAAGAATGGGAATTGGGAATCGGACTATCCTCTTCGAGAACTGCCCAGAATCGGCCAATCCGGTCCGGTTCAAGGGGTTCTCGGTTTGGGCGGTTCCATTGCACACCCCTAAGGAGAGCCCTTGCCTTGGCCGGGGCAACCTCACAAGATTAGGCAAGGGGAGCTGTTGTCGAGGCTCACTCGGGTGGTAGTCAGGCAAGGGCAACCTTGCCCAAGTGGGGCAACTTGGTCATCGCCTATAGTTGGTGGCTGGCCACCGGCGAAAGGAAGAAGAAATAAAATAAAAAAATAACAACAAATTGAAAAATTATGAAAAAATTATTAACAATTATCTATTTCAACATCAACGATCCTATGTTAGCGATCCTACGTAGCACCTCCAGCATCTATGACAATGATTTCCAGCCAAAATTAACCAGATGGACTCAATTGGCAAAAAATAAAAAAGTTTGGGACTCAATTGATAAAATCGAAAGATTTAAGATTAAATAGGTAAAAATACAATAAGTTTAGGATTTTTAATTTCACGGACACTTTCCTTTCCCAAGATTTGGACACTCACATGCTCTCGGACAAGAACCACGTGCATGATCGACAAGTTAGCCAAAGTTGGTGTCCCCTTGAAAACTTTAGTCCATGTGACAAAAATCATAAAACCTACCATGCACCCTACGGCTTATGTACGTCATCTCACCATTAAAAACGAGAAGATGTGTCCTAGGCATTGGTCCCAGATGGAATGGGCAGTTATGCATTAACATGAAATATTGTATTGATAAAATAGATTATCATGACGACTCACGATATTTCGAAATATTTAAAACTCAATCGCTATGTAAGGATAGTTCTCTGAAGTTTGGCCGCTATAAATCCTTTTGTTGATTGATATTGTAACCATAAGATATTGGGTATCTCATTATCTTTGACTATAGTTATCAAAAAACTTTTCTTTCATTGACTTGTTTGGATGGATGGTAATGCATAAAAAACTTATTATGATTCTTATGGCGAAGAAACCATCATAATTTAACTCACATACTCTTATAAATCATGCATGTTTTTTAGATATTTTTCTTTTTTGGGGGGTCAGAAGGTGGCTCCAGATGCATGCTTTTATCTGAAAAAAGAAGGGAAGAAATAGAGGAGCTCTCCTGGATTTAAGAAAAAGAAATTAGAGAGAGGCCAATGAGGTCATATTGGGCTTGTTAATCGCCCAACTACGCATCTCAGACTAAACCAAGATTCAAACCTAAAGAGGCCGCGATGGGCTAAAAAGACAATTCTTCTATGAAAAAGCCCAAAAGAGAAAGCAATTATTTTGACAAAGATAATCGAGTGCACCGACAAAGTATCAACAGCAAATGCAGTTTGATAAGGTCGGAATATGTGGAATTGAAGCAATGTATGACCTTGTCTGGTGCAGCTGTTTTTGCTACTTCTTTGCCCCAAGGCATCGGCATGCAATTTTGATTTTGATTTTTGAGGCCGTTCTTGCGCGGGTCCAAGTGTTCTCATAGACTCATAGTTACTATCACTCGAGTGGAAACAGGTCCACCATGCAGCTGTCGCCGTCGTCGCCACCTTCTTCTTTATTAGGGCCGAAATGAACCACAAAGCAGAACTGTCGAATCGTGTACAGATTCACTATCGTGCAATTGCGATCCTTTTTGCTAGAATCTCTACGATAAATTCCAAGTAGGACGATCGTTTGGGGGAAAGAAAAATCGAGTGAACTTCGGTGGGTTTTGATCCATGAGCTCTGGGCGTAAACTCCCCAAGACAATTGAGTGTCCTTGTGATCTAAAAAATGATTGACATGGTCTATTAGAAGTTGGCTTGAAGATGGGTTGGAGTCGATATGGTGCGATGCTATTGGTTAATTTCGGTTTGTGGGGACATCGATCTCTCTTAAGTACACTAGCAACAAACTGATCTTATGATGCACATGCATGTTGGAGTCTTTGTCAAGAACCCCAATGGCTTTAGAGATCCCATTTCTCAACTTCAATAATGCAAAGTCCCTCTCTCGCTTCCATGTAACCCACTCACAATCCGTGCGTCTCTCTTATCATTTGGTACACTGTAGATAAGAGGTCCCAAAATCCCACTTTGATTCTTGACTCCAAATCGCTTCGAGTCGTCGTCTTCCTTCCATTTCCCTCTCATCAAACCCTCTTTCTCAGCAATGGATAACGATTTCAATAGCTCTCTAAACGTGGTTGTTAGGTCACCATGCCAAAACGCATGTGGCCATGATCATTGGAGTGGGTATGTTCTTGCTTAACGTCTCTAATGGCCATCGTCTCCTAACTTGGATTCATTCATTTGGCTCGAGTTTTGGCTGTTATACCCTCTCTCTCTTTTTTGGTGGAAAGTTATAGCCACTTTCAATTGCTGAAAAATTTGCAAGATTGAAATTGAGTGGTTTGGTTTTTCAGTTCATTTCTAGATATTGGTATTAACTATAGAGTTCAATATCACAATTCTCCTCTTGTTGTAGGTGAGGCAAGCTCATCTTTATTTTCCAAAGTATTCTAGATAGAGTAGTTGGATGAATTCGAGTTTGGATGGCACATGCACCTCATCTTCATCTTTGGAGTAGTTTAATGGTTTCTTACTTAATGGCAAAACGACAATTGTAAAGTTAGATGACGATAAGTTTTATATAACAATCGACGGTTATGAAAATCGTGATGAGGCATCGGGCAAGCAATTATTTTCATTTTCAAAGCATGGTGACTTGATTAGGGGTGTTTATATCCATATAATTTTTGGATATTTACCGAACACTGCATATTTATCTATTTGATCTTATTATATGTGGTAAAAAGATCCAAACAAATAAAGAAAAACAATATGGTACTTCAGCAGAAGTTGGGCCTGCCCCAATTGGCCCCGATTTGTGTGGCCCACAAGGACAAAAATAACTTTTCTTTTAATGATTGGTGGGTGGCTTTGAGTCACCCCCTCTCAACATGCAACTGAAGTGAAAGTTCTTTTTAATTTTTTTTTTCCTTTTTTAATTGGCTAAATCTGTCCTATTAAGGGCCCTCAGCCCAAGAAGAAGTTGAGCCCATAAAAAGAATCTTTTTTTTTTTTTTTTGGTCGAAACCATAAAAAGAATCTCAGTCCCCTACAAATGTGGCAAAAACTAAATGACACACTTTTTAATTTGATGGTACCCATGAACCAAAATTGACAAAAGCAATATAAACAAAAATAAAGAAAAATAGAAAAAAGAACGTGTGGTAGTACTTGATATGATTGATGGGCACTTGGGCCTTCCGCCCACCCAATGCAAGCAAAGATAGATGCTCTATGTCTCCACCTTCCCTTTTTTTCTTCCTCATAATCTTTCTATTGATGCTAACATGTGGACCCTAATTTTGCTCTAGACAAGAATAATAACAAATGAGATAATCATACTGATGGAGCACAAATTCACTTTGCCTCATCAATTTTATTTTAGGTGAATGAGAGAAAAATGGAAAGGCAAAAGAAGATGAGGACCCCCCCCCCCTCTCTCTCATGGAGCTAAGAATTTATATTTTGAAAAGGTTAGGACCCATTAAAATTGGTCCTCTCTTGTCAATATGTTGAACATCGAATAGCATATTCCTTTTGTTTTGAGATGGATCATGAATGACCCTATCACAACCCCCCCTCCCCCCCCCCCAAAAAAAAAAAAAAAAAAAAAAAAAAAAAAAAAAAAAAAAAAAAAGCTCAAGGAACCATAAATGATTGAATCTCCTGAACCATCCCAACCTGTTATAATTTCTTGATAGGTTGCTATCTCTTCAATCAAAAGTTTTTGCAGATGTCATTTTAATGATTCAGTTGATATCCATCAAGTAAAGATGACACATCCATTCAAGCGATATTTTTTGAATGCTCCAAGTCTTTCGAGCTAGAGGAAAAATACATGTAAGGAATCATATCCAAAACTAATTTGATTGGGTGCTATAATTACCTATCAAATGGTTTTTTTATTTATGAAAATCGAAAAAATGCATAGTCTATTACCCACTGAGAAATCATCAATATATTCCATTTCCATAGACCATAGCTTTCATTATCAAAGAATGATTGCTAGCAATCTACATCATGAGAAACCCCCCGGTTATAGCGCTGAAAATTCCTCAAAAATAATGCATGCATTCATATCTTCTACGTGAAGTGGACCACTAAATCCACCACCAAAAAACAA
The DNA here is from genome assembly GCA_017140615.1 of Eucalyptus cladocalyx. Lineage (NCBI taxonomy): Eukaryota > Viridiplantae > Streptophyta > Magnoliopsida > Myrtales > Myrtaceae > Eucalyptus > Eucalyptus cladocalyx. Next base: position 30,993,187 of record CM029526.1, read on the forward strand.
CAAAAAATGTAGGTCTCACCTAAAAGATTAATTCCATGTGTGTGTAAGTCCAAGTTGGCTCTCCAAACTCTTTAATGTGAGTATAGATTGATTCAACCTCTTCTTCTTGCGGTCTATATAAATGCTAAATTGGAGCAATGAAGGTCACCTAACATGCACCGATTTGACACAAGCTCACATAAAATGGCAGCGAGGGTTTGTTATTGGGAAATTTTGAGCAAGTTCGTCGCCACCCCATTGAGTAGGAGGAAAACCGAACTGATCCCTATGCCTGGCCCAAAAGCGAAACTTATTCAGTACATGCATAAAGATGCATTCTCTGATAAGGAAAATGTCGAGAGACATGTTTCTTGCCCTTCCAAAAAGGAATGCATGACTCGATATCAGAGAGCAGATTGATGCATTCAAGCCCTCTCTTGGTCTACATAGAATGCTGAAAGTGACAGAGCCATTGGTGAGGTTCATGGGATATGCAATAGCAGAGAAATATTACTCGGGTTTTTTGGTAAAAGAGACTCATGTCGACTAAATCAAACTTAGGACATCGAATCTATAATATATCTAGATGACACAGAGAGCTTTTGATGGATTATCAACACTAGAACTATCAAAATGGGTCACAAACCCATTTATTGACTCATATGGATGTTAAATGGGTCATAACTAGATTAGTTGTATTGAGTAAATTGTTCATAAATGGGTTTTAACACAATATGAATGGTAAATTGGTTATAAATATGTTTACAACTAATTTAGACCTAACCCATTTATGACTCTATTTTTAGTCTCTCTTGCCTTCACTTAATTTTTCGCTCGCTCACCCCGTACTCTTATCCCAATTTAGCTATGGGTTTTTGTAGATTGAGTTAAATAGGAAAGTAATTAAGTAATATGAGTTGATTCGGGTATAATGGGTCAAAATGGAATAAATTGATTTATTTTTATCGGGATCATTTATAACCCAACCCGACTTGACCTGACCACTTTCTTAATAGGTCTAGTCAACATACAATCTCTTCTTTCCACATAGATCTTCTCTTTTTCAATAAGTCAAATAAAATACAAAAAAGGAGAGAGAGAGAAGAGAGAGAGAGAGAGAGAGAGAGAGAGAGAGAGAGTTGATCAAGAGCGAGACCCAATCCCCCAAGGTTTAACTTGCCACCATGAGGAGCGCGTGCTTGGGTACGGTTGGTGAGTGGCAAAAGGTCTTATCCTAATCACTTCACTTGCTCTGCCCAAATCACAATCGCTTGTTAGACTAAATCTTGCACGTCCTTGTCAATTGCCATCTGCTTTCAAAGCGGTAGTTGAAGTGGCTTTCATTATTTGCAGTAAGCACTTCCATCGAGTGATTAAGATTGAATAATATCTTTCGTTTGTGCAAAAGATGTTACTAACTCGTCGCTCAAGATTCGCTTTGATTCATGAAAAAGGAAGCTAGGATGTTGAGGTTCTCTCCTGCCTAAGTAGAATTTATGCTTTATTTGCTTTATTTTTACTAAACTTTATGCTCAATTTTTCTCTTAAAAAACCTTAATATTGCATTCCCATCTTTTCTACATGATTTATTTACCCTTTGACGGGACCTCCTCTACAAAATCATACGTTAGATAATCCATTATAGTTTAAATGAATCTCTAGGTAAGAAAGTTATATTGAGTGCTTATTTAGAGTTTATCACATTATTTAGTATGACACATATCATAATAAATTTTTAATAAACTCCAGATTTTTCTCTGTTTAACTTTTTATGATTGTCCACTCTATTCATCATAGAATATTGGAACGTACCTAATACAAAATATGGAAATCTGATCTTCCGTGCTTCCATATCCTAACAGCAAATTCCACAAAATCTTTGACAATACCCTTCTTATTGCGCAAAAGAACTTTCATTGTTTTGACTAATGCCAACACGATGGAATAGAAAATGTTGCCACTTGAAAACCACACTTTAAAGGCAGAAGTAGGGGGAAAAGTTTTTGTTTTATATAAAGAAAAAAGAAGGAAAGTAAACAGAGAAATAATATAATTTAAGTGATCACATCAATATTGACAATTTGATATGTTGACACGTTGATGTTTTGACGCCCACACGTGTTTGTGTCCCCTCCTATTATGCGTTCACGAGCTCAAAAACATAAAGCACTCGAACCCATCTGATTGAATGCTAATGCCCGTACCTCTCCCTTGCTTTGTATGTTAAAATTAAACAATCCATGAACTAATCTAGTACCATATCTTACAGCTAATCAGCTCAGCATAGCAAAATATATATAGAGAGCCGTCGGAGTGATCTCCTCATGAAGAATCCGGAAATTGCGGCACGAATGTTCTTGGAGGAGAATTTAATGGACTAATCGATGCAGCTTGAATCTTCTTAGGGCAAGAAATGGCCTCTGAAACCGTAAATGAGACCATCTCGAGGGCTATTTCTATGAAGCTCCAGGTCAGTTTGGTTAATCGAGTTAGCCTCTTTTTGGCAAGGGAATGAGTAGGGCAGTTATTATGTTTCAGTACGGGACCAACCGTGATTGCCATAAAAGGAAAACAAGCAAGGGAAGGAATGATGCCAAGTAAATATCGCGGGTAGCATGAGGAAATCACGTATTGCCACTAAAAGTAATTTTTCAATGTACACACATTCGACCATTTAAAGAATTGATTCCGGTGACAGCAAATGACCTGATTCCGACTCTGCCTAGCATCAACGAAGGGATCATCGCTTACGGATGGAGTGGATAAGATGCGTTTGATTCAACCAAAGTGCAAATTAGGTCGGCTGCTAAAGAGTATCCGGAACATCATGCTGCTAGAAAAGGAAAAGAAAGCTCTAGGATGTGGATATCTGCAATTCAAAAAACCAATAGCTTTTTCATTCAAATGTTATGGTCAAACCAACTTACCCCCAACTAATACACAAATGCTTTGAGTGGATGACATATGAACCATTTGCATTGTTGACAAAAAGGAAAAGTTAATTGGGTTTTTTGATGTTTTTTAGAACCCCAATGAGAAGAGCATCTCGGCCTACCGCCATGATGAATGAACCCGAACGAAAAGAAAGAAACAAAAAGATTAACAAATCGGCAAAAGCTTAAATGGGTCAGTCCTGTTTCCTTGTTAATTGGATCCTCTCACCAGTATCGAGTACCTTCTTCGCTCTCTCATCATGGAGGTTTTCAGCTCAAGATCAAGCCAATTTACTTATCCGTTGTTTTTGGGAATGAAATCTTAATCCGACGCAATTAGATCATTTCCGTATATCTACAAAGATTACTCAAATGAAAATTTGAGTACCATATCATGCAATGAAAGGATAAACCCCAATTGTTATTAAATCTTCCAACTTACCAAATCATGACAAAGATCAGTCTTTCTTCTCAGTCTTTCTTCCCTCCTGTCGATGAATCTCGAGTCCTCCACCCAGGCCTCGAGTTTGGTAAAAGCTGATTCGATTTTATAAAACCATTTTGACCCAATAGAAAAAACGGGAAGCGTATGTCCAATGTTTGGCATATAGTCATTGCATGTTAGAATAATTCTGCAGTAAAGTTTTGGAACTAGGAGTTGCTGCAGGATTAAAATTTTCTTTCTAGGCTCCATTCATGGTGGATGCTTTCTCTTTCTTTGCCATCTAATTATTCGAATCTTTAGGTATAGAGACAAGGTTTGTTGTCACAGTACCCATGAGGGCCACATCAATCAGCCTTTTTGGTGTCAATTTGGACCCACAACCCCATTTTAAATTAGAATCCCAGCTACTCTTGCCTTGCTCATCCTATAACTAATAATGAGCCCTCTTACTTGCTGAAAAAGAACATCCGTGATCTTTCTTTGTGCATTGTTCTTCTATTTCCTTCAAATTCACTTCACCGATGCCGTGTGAAAGACAATTAATACTATACTCATTAACTCGAAGTGTCGAGGGTGTGTAAAGATAAAATTTATTCTCCACTTTAGCTTCAGTTCATAGGTTTTCCGCAATAATCTCTTCTACACGCACCATTCAGGCGTTGCAACCTCCATCGAGAATAATTCAAGAGTTTTTCTTTCTTTTGCGAAAGTTGTACCTAATTCCTTGTTTTATTATAGCAATAAAATAACTCAAGGTCCAGAGGAAGTGACTTGACCTGTCATGATTCGTTGACAAAAGGCAGTGAGACTACATGGTTTTCTTCTTCTTTTTTTATTTTTGGAAAATAAATTTATCTGCCTTTAGAACAAGGACATGAAAAAAATGAGGAAGGAGGAGAGAGAGAGAGAGAGAGAGTTGATCTTTACCTTTTCTACATGCCTAGCGATATGGCGCTAAAATCCTATATATATAAGCTAGGGTTAGGGTTAGATAGGCATCAACTACCCATAAAGCTGCTTATAGCACTTACTCTTCTTATTTTTATTTCCCCTCACCATTTCTGCTTTCTCTTATACATCTATAATCAGCGTCATCCGAATCACGATCTTGATCTGGTTCAGCGCGAAACAGGTTCACCAGAGAAGCAAGAAATTGATCATCTGAAAGAAAGAAAACTATAACTAGGGTTTCTTGAAAAGAAAAGAAAAAACAGAGAAAAAGAAAGTCATGAAGAAGAGGCAAGTGGTGGTGAAGAGAGATGGGTCGACTAGGAATTGCACAACATCGTCATCGGCAGTCAGGAGCGTTCGATACGCGGAGTGCCAGAAGAATCATGCGGCCAATATCGGAGGATACGCTGTGGATGGTTGCAGGGAATTCATGGCCAGTGGCGAGGAAGGCACAAGTGATGCCCTCACTTGTGCTGCTTGCGGATGCCACAGGAACTTCCACAGAAGAGAAGTCGAGACAGAGGTCGTCTGTGAGTACTCGCCGCCTCCTAATTCTAGTCACCGATAGTTGAAAAACGTGTGTGCTTAATTTATACAACACAACAATCACAGCATGTAAAGCATCTCGTTCTGATTTTAGTTTCACGAATGTGTGACATGGAGGTACTCCTAGATTAAGGTTGTAAGATCATCTCTGGATGAAGTTCTTGATGCCCTCTGTAACAGAAATGCCGAGCGATCACTTTAACCACAGAATGTCCAACTATTGATGATGAGGTTTCTTCATGCGATCTTCTTTATACACTATCGGGAATTTTCCGTAGTTAGTGATTCGATTAGAATTAAGTTTCTTGTGGAAATGGACTTTATGTTCACATAAAGAGTTTTCAATTTGAAGAATGGCAAGTGTGTACATATAAGTCATGGAGGTGAAAGTTTAAGTTTCTTGTGGAAATGGATTTTATGTTCACATAAAGAGTTTTCAATTTGAAGAATGGCAAGTGTGTACATATAAGTCATGGAGGTGAAAGTAAAGGGGAATAGGCGTGTGGTCAAATTGAGATGACAGCAAGTTCTTCAATATATAAGCCTTGGCCACCAGTTGTTAAATTCTTCTTGAGAACAATTTTAATTGCCATCTATATCTAATTCCTTTGCAGATTTTGTGACTATTGTTTGACGGATGAATCAATAGTGGCACTCCTAAATATATAGTGTGTAGGAATATTACCTGTATTAGGGCATTAGCTAACTGATACAATAGCTACGTTTAATGAATTGATTGTTGTAGAAGTGTATTAGAACCGTCATAAAATCTCCAGCAAGCATAGTGCAATCAAGGTCTTTTGTTGTCATAAATGTGTTTGTTTCTCCTTGAGCATATTTCAAGCACCTTCTCTCGTACATAGTTCAGGACTCGCCATTGCTAATTTAACTTCTGTTTTTTCCCATCCCAACTTCCCCCCAAGGACATCCACGAAAAGATGAATTTGCTTCACTATCAGACAAGCCTTTTAGACAAGCAAACAGAGTTGGATGTTACCTCAATGAAAAAGATAGATTATCTTGGTTTACAATCATATGATATTCTTGCGTTGTCATATTTTCATCAGTGGCCCACATCCAATCATGTCATCTAATATTTTTTGAATCCCCCTTTCATTGAATCACCTTTGATTGAAAAATTGTAGCCAAGAAGAAGAAACATATTGCAGATTCCAATTGTTGTAGATATCGGCCCTCTTCTCACTTAGTCAGTCGATTTGAACATCATTATATATAGCAAATAGAAGCCATCTTCGCAGGGATTTGCTTTGATAATCAGTTGGAGTTCATAAGTTTTTGTTGAGATCAGTGCCTTTTCTGCTGTATCCTTTTGATCATGGGACGCTAAGCATTGTATGTGGCTGAACTTCTCAATTAAAGATTCATCGTCGATCCCTAACACTTAATCCCTAGTCGCTTCTCTTCGTACCACTTTTCATTTGATGTGTGGTAAGAGATCTACAAAGTATATGCAGTTCTGGGGATTTAATTGAGTTGATATAACCCGCGAGTAACTGCATGGGAAGCAAGTCTGCATGCTTGAGTAAGTGCACGATTATATGCTGTGATTGATCTCCATCTATTCACCTACTCATTTGAAACGGAAGTATTTAGCAACAATTCTTTTTGTGTCATAAAGAGATCATCTCTAGGTTTCTAACCCCATCTACCAGATGAGTTGGGAAACTAAGGTTGCAGGGTGCCTCATCAGTTTCAATCTACTAGTACAATCTTATGATTCAAGTAAAGCTATTTCTGCCACTTAAGTGAAACAGCTTCAGATATGGATAGTCAGAAGCACGTCGATTCTGCATCTTATTAGGCTCGTGAACTGTGTCAAACTAACATAAACACGGACGGCGTCCTAATTCTCATTACTCGTTTTCTTTGTAGGAACAGAATGAAAAATGGTTTTGACAGCGCGACTTACATGTTCTTGCCCAATCTCTCAACATGTTCGTGTACGCATCTAGGAGGACTTCTCGTCTAGATCATTCGAGCTAGTGATGTTCATTCGATGACACCTGGATGGTAGGAAAAAGAAGGAAAAAAACAGCGCGAAATGCCAAAACCAAAAGGCAAGATTTGATGTCCATATTGTACACACCAATCATTCACATTAAGCTGTCATCAACCCTCCCAATCATTCAACTTCTGCAATAAATCTCTGGGATCGCTAGAGATGAGGCTTTCAATAGTTCGAACTCGAACCTGTTCTTTTACACCCTATCGACGATCGAATCCACAAGAGAATGTGCACTAGTGGGGGGGACTAGAATCCCACTCAGTGCCATCATCGATTCACGGCATGAGATTGAGCATACGAAAAGCATACCGAGCGATCGAAAAAGGGGGAGGTACGAAACTCATATTGTCGAAGTGCGGTGGCGAATGGCTATTGTGGGGAGGGGGGTAGGGAAAGAAAGAGACAAGAGGCGATGAAAGGATGCATGTTGTAAACACAAAGAGGGACATTACGGCACTAAATCGTGTCCTTTCAATTTGACACCTCACCGAATCTTACAATCATGCCCTTCAGGACCCTAAAGTCCTTGAATTCCACGAGTTGGATTGGATTGTATTTACGGCATCCCACGGCACCTTCTCGTTCCACGCTTCATGGGCCAAGGCCAGCCCTCGAGTTCCATTTCTTTTCTTGAGCTTGCAATCAATGAGGTTCCACCTAAGCTTTGTACTTTGATTCGAAGCTTCAATGTGATCATTCATCTGGTGACCTTCCTCCGTGTTTTGTCTAGAAAATGTTGCCAGGAGAATTTGTCTAAAAAGTGCTAAATCTATTGCATTTTTATTAATTTAATCACAAACATTTTCATTTTACTGATTGAGTCCATAAGACCAACTTTGATCGAAATTCACTAATGTGGACACTGGCCATTTTGGTAGAACAAGAAAAAAGCCTATGTGGTGGGTTCAATTAAGGCTCTATCTACAAGATTAGGTTCTTTCCTTGCTTTTAGCAAGTATCCGCTTCACTTCACGGCATGGTTAGTCTTGATACATGGATAATTTTTAATATCTTTTTTTTTTTTTTGATTTTTTTTATTTTATTCATTTCTTCTTCTTTTTGGCTAGTGGTCGCACGAGGGTGGGGGGGGGAGGGGGGTTGGCCTCACTTGCCATAGGCAAGACCTAGCAAGGGGAGCCTCGATCTGGGAGAGGGTGGGCCACGCCAAATCTGATGAGGGGAGCGCTTGCCCAAGCTAGATCTAGTGAGGCTGGCCCTTATCGGGTCTTGCTTGGGCAACATCAAGCCTTGTTGAGCTTGTCGCTTGGCCTTGGGTAGATTTGGTGAGGCTAGCCCTTATCGGGCCTTGCTTGGGTGAGGTCAAGCCTTGTTGAGGCTCGCCACCTAGCCTAGGCCAGCTAGCTCGGCCATGGTTAGTGATTGACCTTCGACAAACGAAAGAAGAAAAAAAATTAAAATATTATTAACAATTGTCTATGTCAACGCCGCCATCCCACATGCCACCGTGAGCATCAACATCAATGCATTTTGCCCAAAATTTGTCAGATAGACTTAATTGACAAAAAGTGAAAAGATTTAGGATTTGATTGGCAAAATTGAAAGATTTAATATTGAATTGGCAAAAATATAATATATTTGAAAATATTTGGACAAATTTCCCTCATGATATTCTCAACGTTGGGCTTTTGTATACATACTAAGGCGCGTTTGGTAAAGATTTTGTTCCGGGGAATAATTTTTTATCAAAAATAGTTTTTTTTTTTGTTTTTTTTTTGTTTCTGTTCTTGGAAACAATTTCGAGTATAAGAATGAGTTTAGTAACTGCAAAAAATTTATATTCACGGGATAGAAATGTGTTTGGTAAAATTGTATAATTTTGTTATTTATTTTAATTTAAATATTTTAATTATATTTTTCCTTTTTTCTTCTTTCTTTTTTTCCTTCTTCTTCCTTTGTGGTTGGTCGCGGCCACGGCGACGGCGATGTGACCAGTTGGGTGAGGTTCGGTGAGCTTGCCGAAGCCTCACAAGGCTAGGGCGAGGGTCGGCGAACTCGCTGGAGCCTCACCAGGCCACCGGCAAGGTTCGACCTCGCCTAGGCAATGCAAGGTCAGCCTCACCCTGGCCTAGCGAGGCTCTAGCAAGCTCGCCGGCCCTTGTTGGCCACTCGCCGGTCATGGCCGAGGCCGGCGACCGGCCAAAAGGAATAAGAAGGAAATAAAAGAGAAGAAGAGAAAAGAGAAAAAAAAAGGAGAAAAAAAAAATTGTTCCCATGAATAAGAAACTACTTTTTTCTACATTTTTGTTTTTGTTCCAAACCGATTCTTGGAAACAAAAATTTTATCAAACAGGTTTCTATTCTATTTCCGTTCCCCGGAACAAAAGAACAAAAAATTTTGTTATGGGGAACAGAAACAACTTTTACTAAACAGACCCTAAGCTTCTCCAAGAGTCTCTAGGTTCGACTTACTTGCTAGGATTAGCACGACGGTTGCTAACAGCATTAAACTAGGGTTTATTCTGCTAAGGCTGATGACATCATCAAGGGGATTCCGTTTGGCTAAGATTTGTGTTCGCATTAGAAAGTCGAATGAACATAAAAGGAAAAAAAAAAAAAACATTTGACACGAAGATTTGGGGAGAGAAATTGCTTCTAGAGCTGTTTTTTTTTTTTTCAACTCCATGCATGGTTGCTTTGCGGCTTCCATTGTGGAGGATGTAGTTGAACATAGTGGCCAGCGAGCTCAAATGAGGCTGCCTTGTCGCGACGGATCTCACCCCCAGTGACATTTCCACATCTGAAGCCATCAAAAGCTATCAGTACGCTCTCGGGGATGATGTACGAGAGCGTGACACGTGGCCCCTTCCGAAGCAGCCATGTATTCCAATTCCAATTTTGGTGCCGGCCAAAAAAAAAAAAAAAAAAAAACCTTCGTGCCGGTATCGACTTGCCCAAGCCCAGGCCGGACCCAATCGATTTTGATTGGAGTCGGACCCAATGCTTCATCCCCAAGTCCGGCCCATGTGAACACCTCGAAAGATAAGAGAGACAAAAAGAGAAACCCTACTAAAAGAAACGTGTTTGGAGGGAAGGGAAAAGAGCAAGACCTTAGTCGGACCCGTGCTGGGCCTAACCCCTTTCAAACTTTGCCTTGGACGCAACGACCAAATCAAGAAGATACAACGTTAAATACAGTACATTCACCCCTATCACATGTATAGTCAACACCATAGATTCTTAAACAGGTGATGTTTCCACTAATGCCAAAGTTGATATATCCAGTGTGACGTGACGGCACTCTCTAAACAGGGGGAGCCACGTTCAATTCACAATGACGACACGCCAATATACCATATCGATTTCATTAACCAACCCCAGCATCTCTAATATTAAAATTTTCCTTCGTTCTCTCTTCTCTTGTCCTTAACACAAAGAGAAAGTGCAGAGAGAGAGGAGAGAGAGAGAGAGAGAGAGCGCGGGAGATGCGCGTTGCCGCCTGGGATTGGACGCAGCTTTTCATGGAAAGGGGTCATGTGCAGCGTGCAGATCCGCCTCCTCCCCCTTCACATGGCCTCTCTCTCTCTCTCTCTCTCTAAACTCAATTATTATTTGCTTCTCTCACCTCCTTCTAACTCCCACTACTCGCCCGCCACCGCTTCGCATTCCTTAAATAAATCACCCCCACTCCCCGCCTGCCGGCCCCGATCCCCTGTCTCCCCTCCTTCCCTGCACCCGCTCCCACGTCTCGCCACGTCGCCATCGGCCCCCACTCCTCACCTCGGTCGCGGGGTCCTGATCGCGGGTCCACGGTCCTTCGGGCGCTCGACAGCAGCAGCAGATCGTTTCCACAAGGGGAGATTGGAACCATGCATGTCTCCTCCTTTTTTCCTTCTATCCCCCCGAAAAAACCAGAAGGGGGACCGACTAACTGTCCTTGGGGACGTACGCGCACGCGATCCCCTTCGGAAACACGCCTCCGACCCGTTTTCGGTGGATCTCTCGTGGATGGATGACAGTCGTTTGATTGCCCCGGACCCACGTGATCGACGGTCGCAGTCCCCGTTCATTACCGTAGGACCGTGTCTTCATCCAACTCCCCCACGTTGCCTTCTTCTCCATTATTCGCTTCCCATGATGTTGTCCGGTGAATTTTTCTGGGAAAAATTACTCCTTTCTGGATTCGCAGCGCGAGCTCCCGCTTCTCTTCCCTGCTGCATAATGCTCGTGTAGCTTGTCAGAGTAGTAAGAACAGAACAGAGAGGGCGGTGGAGGGTCTGTCGAGATGTGCGATGAAGACAGCGAATGCCCTCTTAACAAAATGTGCTCGCTTTGATCTAGGAACTTGCGGAGAGAATTATTAGGGTCTGAACAACCGAACAAATGAAGCAGGACGGGCAAAGGATTGAGCAGGGTAATAAATAGTACAGAGGCCCAACCAACAAAACTAACCACTGTAAATGTCTGCGTTGCTGTCTTAGGATGTTTCCTCTGTTTTTTTTACTTCTTTTTTGGCTACGAATCTCCAATTTGATTTCCTTAAGAAATCCATCTCTGTAAAGTCTATATAAGATATCTAAATATCTCCAGCACAAGGCAGATCTCAGTCGGCACACCACAATGCGCGTGTGAATATGCCGTGGATAGATCTGAGGCCGTACCCCATTCGGTACAGCATTGAGATCGAGAGCGAGAACTGGTGCGTGAACCGGGCACATGAGGCAGCCTGATTTGTGGGGAAATTTGGATAGATCTCAATCATTTTGAGCCCGGTGGGTAACGTGGGAATATATTCCAAGATGGGATTTATTTATTTTTCCCCCACTTCTTCTCTTAAATAGCGGATCGTACGAGCTGTTCCATTAAAAGTCTAGCAGAGGAAACAGTTAAAAAAGTAAATTGCGGTTTTTATTAGGCCGGCAACGAGTTCCAACTCGAGGGGTCGGCTCATCTATTTATAGCCCACCCTCAGAGCTCTCGTAGCATCCAAAGCCACCCTCGCTTAGCCCTCTCTACCTTTAGGCCATTTCTCCACCAAGCCTCTCTTTAATCTCTCTCTGTGCGAAAGGGAGGCTTGTCTTACCCGTTAGGAAAATGGCCATGGCTAAGCTTGCTTGCGTTCTGCTCCTGGCTCTGCTCGGGATTTCCATGGTTGCGACCCAGGTTAGTTTCTGCACAGACCCACTTCTGCAAATCTGCAGTTAGCCCTTCGAGCAACGTTTGACGAGCTCTGTGTTTATTCTCTCTGTCTATTGCAGGTCATGGCAAAGGAAGCCCAGTACCAACCTGACAGAGTAAGTTGCTACGCTATTTTTGCTCTGTAGATGGCCTCCGTTTGTGTCTCTTTTTTCCCCTTAGGAAATTCTACAATGTACCTTATCGTGACAAGGGTTTTTGAATTTTTATCATTTTGCAGGCATACGGAGGTGGAAGTCTTAAGAGCTATCGTAAGTTACTGCAAGGATAAGTCACCTTCTAATATCTTTCCTTTTCTTTTAAAAACACTTTCGAGCCTCTGAGGGGCGGATCTGAACTCTTGAACTAGAAATTCTAAGCAGCAAGATTCAATCTTTTCAAGCCTATTTGATCTGCATCTCCGCATGATCTCAAGCTCAAACCATGTACATTTGTTTCTCACCGGGTTTAGGAAGGTTGTGAAAAGAAAAATTTTCTTTGGTCGAATTGTGAAAAGAAACTTCATAGGTGGCAAAAGGTCAAAAATTTCGGCTTTCCGTCATTTCATCAAACGCATAGACATGCTAAAAGAAGAAGCCATTGAGGCATTTTATCAAACATGGAGGCGACATGAGTATCTAGCAACTTTCCGATGACTTTTTGTCTCTAGATCCACACATTTGTACAAAATATTAAAAAGCAAGCACCTTTGAAGCATCGCATCTCCTCTCTCTTTCTGGGTGGCTCACGAGATCGAAGGGGACTAACCGAAGGCATTTGATGAAATTGACAGAGTGCGGGGGCCAATGCCAGAGGCGATGCAGCCGGACGCAGTACAAGAAGCCATGCCTGTTCTTCTGCAACAAGTGCTGCGCCAAGTGCCTTTGCGTCCCACCAGGCTACTACGGCAACAAGCAAGTGTGCCCTTGCTACAACAACTGGAAGACTCAGCAGGGCACTCCCAAGTGCCCTTGAACCGCTTCCGCTCAAACCCAATTCGTCCCGATACCATCCACTACTAGTTTTCGCCATCTACTAATAGATTCGTCCAAAAAAGGTCACGACTTTAATGACCATTCTGTTTGTTCTTCAGGCTGAGCAAGTGTTTTTGTGTTTTCCTTTAATCCATGGCTTTGGCTCCATTGGGGTTTTGGAGGGAATGGCTGTGTGAAACATTCACCCCCTCCCCCAAGTGAGAGCTGTCTGTGGTTAAATTACTATGCAATGTTGACCCATTTAATGTAGCGGTCAAAGGGTCCTTCCCTCTTCTTTTGTCGTTGAACGATGGAAATGGAAATGGAAATGGAACGACCTTTCAGTTTGCTTCTGATGCGAAAGCGAAATTCCTGGCAAAAGTTTGACCGGCTGTGATGGGGGGAATGATGGGCAGTTAATGCACATGGCGCCCTTAAAATATCTTCTGGGGTTTTATGAAAATGGGAATTGGTTCTGTCATGGGTGCATATGCAAAAGGAGGCAACTGTTTCCATAAAAAACGACACGAGCATGTGCAGCACAGGAGAGGCTGTCCTGTTTAGCAAAAATCTGATCTGACACATGGAATCGATGAGGCCGGTCTGGGTACAGCACTTCACATACGTATAAAGTGATGAGACAATACTCCGTGAAAATACTGGGTTAATCGCTAAAGTCCCAACTCGCATCGGATCGTATCGTATGCATACCGTACGCACGTATGTGTATAAGTCCCCATTTTTCCATGCATACCAAAATTTGACTACTGGGCGTATTAAGGGGGTGGCAAGAATTTACTTTATTTGGGCTCCAGACCGAGAATATCCACCAGCCCGAGAAGAGGCCCAGAATCGGCCCACTGGGTCTATTCACTTGCAGTTTGGCATCGTGTTTCGGGCTAAAGAGGGAAGTCCAATCAGCAAAGAACAGAAGGAGAGAATATGTAAAAGAATATGTATGCGGTGTAATCCTTAAGAAAGCAACCATGAAGTAGGAGTTATAGATTTTACGCTCCCCTTCCCTTCACCCTAAAAAAAGGGTAGGAGCACTAGTTTCTTGGTTACAACCCGACAAAAAAATTTGTACACACATGTGCGCGTTTATATTATGTTTTACGAAAGATGATATCTTCAACTTATGTTTAATGTTTTTCTATCCCAAAATTCAATTGGTAAAAAATGTGGCATGATCATGCACAGACTTACCATGATTCGCAGGAAAAACACTCGTGCCATTGGCAGTTTAATTAGGATCATGTGTTAGTTAGTGCGTGGCTAGCCATGTTGTAAATCTTATTCGCAACATAAGGTATTTAAACAAAACTCAGATTAGGATATTGGTAAGTTCAAACACAAAATGAATGAATCTCAATTGCATCTGGTAAATTTGTAGCTAACTCCCATTACAAACCTTAAAATGCTTTAAATGTACAAATACATGTGCTTTTCACATGAAAGAATTGCTACTCTCTGTCCTCAAGAAATTGGCTTAATAAAAGTGGCCGCTTGATTTAAAAACAGTGAATCTCATGTTTGAATCACAACATTTGGTATCGAAAGAGTGATATCGGGAGAGACAATTATCATCTCGTGCGTGAATCCAAATATCACTTTAAGAAAAGGAATTGCAGTCAGTCGTAGTTTGAACATAAAAACTCTTCTTTTCTGGTAATTCTGTCAAGAGGGATACATGTGATCTGTATAGAAAGAAGAAGGAAAAGAAAAAAAAAAAACAAGAAAAAAGAAAAACCAGAGGATACACTTGGGATGTGAAAGAGCCACCGAGCAACCTCATCCTCCCAAATCATTCAGGTGAAAAGCCAGAATAGACTGGTTTGACACCCTCTGATCAAATATATGCAGTTTCATGAAGGATGGTGGTGGCTGAGCAACTCTTGCATAACCAAAAGCTTCAGTTACAATATCTCAGGGGGAGAAAAAGAACATAAAAAAAAAAGGTTCAAGACAGACAGAGAAATATACGCAACGCTTCTCCTCGGCTTGATTCGGTTGCCTTTTCCGTGAAGAAACAGAGCATCATCTTCTTCAATCAATCTCATGCCTCTAGCGAAAGAACAAAGAACAAAGCCCCATGCAAGTTTCACTGTCTCTGTTTCTCACTGTTTGCTCGAATGTAGTAAAATCTGCGCTTCGCTTTCAGCACCTATTGTGAATGGGGTCTGATCCTCTAGGAACTCTTCTCTTCTGGGACTGGTTTGGGTCGAAAGGCGCCACCGTGGGAGTCGGAGCCAGGCTCTGTCTCTCGAGAAGATCATCCACGACAGCTTCTTCAGAGAGTAACAATCTGCGTGGCATGTTCTTTACAAGAAGGAGCTTGTTTTCTGTGTGCCATCTCAGGGCCATTTCTCTGGTTGTGAGAGCAGAAACGTGAGGAACAAACACCAGAGCTTGTAGCGCGATGAACAGAAGAATCAAGACCCCATGATTGGAACAAGAACAAGAGCAAGAACCCATGAATTGACTTGAGAAAACTTTCATGAAACGGTATGGACGAAGATGGAGGAGTGCTCCAGTGGCACAATTCCTGTAGAGATGAGCTTCTTGGGTTGGCCTTTGTTTATGGCGTTTGCGTGATGACGAAGGGTGGGTCCTAGAGCAAATCCAGAGACGTTTTCAAGATTCCACCACCTCTGTCTCTCAATCATAAGCTTCCTGCAACGGAATCGAAGCAAAATATAAGGCAGCTCTTTAGAATAATGAAGACTCTCTCTCTCTCTCTCTCTCTCTGTGACAAGTTTGAATTGAAAGTTGATGGTTGGTCGCTCTCTCACTCCACTTATTGGCATATAATCCTCGGGAAGCCAAGCATCTTTTTCTCTCCATCTCGTTAAAGAAAAGCGGGGAAAAAACAAACATCTCTATCTATCACCCATCATTCCTCTCGCTTTGCTCTTTTTTACCGGACCAAGACCAACTACGACGCAGTCTTTTTGAATCCATGCCCGAAGTGCCACATCACGGGCCATGCTGACGTGTCGTCCTGCCTGCGTTGGGAAAGGAAGCGCTGGCCTATTGCATCCAATCCAATGGCTAGGGGTGCAGTTAGCAAGCATACGATGCGATCCTAGCCCTAAAGAAAAATGAAACTGTCCCATGCAAATGTTCCCATGCATCTCGCTTGCGGATCAATTCGCTAAATCTGTCTGCAGAACACGCCAGAACCGATGATCTAAATATAATTTCCACTTAGCATATGATAAATGAAATTGCCAAGGCAAAATCGAAGAAGCAAAAGTGGCAGAAGCCTCTGCCAAAACATGGATTATTGGATTGCAACAGGAGCAAGAAAGCGGCCCCCATCAAAAGAAGAGACGTATATTTGAGAAGCTAGGGTTATTGGGAAACGATACCCCCTTCAAAAAATTGAATAAAAAGAAAAGCCCTAAAAAGAACATATACATACGCACACTTTGGCTTTACGCTGCATGCATGAAATGACTTTTGGAATTTTCAAGCTCTCCAATCCATGCAATGCAACCCCCCAAAACCAGGATTTTTGGTTTCTTGTGCTTGCTAATATTAGGGTTCCCCCTCTTTATGCCTTTCTTCCTTTCTTTGCCCTCCACAGTATCTTTGAATTTGCCCTCCCTCGCCCTCATAGCCTATGCAAAACTAAATACCATCGTCTAATCACATGATAGATCAAGTTGATTACATCTTGTCAAAGATGAAAATTCGAACCGAGCTTCATAAAAGCTACGTGTTTCGAGGTACTTTCATGTGTCGCATTTGATCCGGTCCATCTCTTCCTAGTTCTCTCTCCATTATTCGACGTGTTTCGCTTTTGGTTATTTTTTGGTAAGATTATTAGCCAATGAAAATCCACATTTGAGTAGGGGCAAGATGGGAGAGACCGGTCAAGGGTCCAAGCCCGAAGACCAGATTCTCGGAGTGGAGCCGTCGAGCTTTTAGCAAAACGGATTTAAAGCGAAAGGAGTTGAATGACTCGTTGCTTTCCAAAGATATCATCCTTCCACATCACTCAAATGACTTTATGGAGTTATCACTCAGTGCGATGCATGTCCATGCCATCGCATAGGCATCATCACATTCTCTTTCCTTTCACTTTTGTTTCTTTTCCAAAACAAAGTGCAAAATAAAAAAATCAAAACAAGAAAACAAAGAATTTCCTTACGGGCAAAGGAACTTGTATCATCCCCAAAAAAAATAAAATAATAAACGAAAGGACAATTGCGGTTAGTGGTGCTGAAATGGCCCATTGGGCTTGAGCGGGGCTAGGGTTCTTGTCTTGTAACTTAGGCATTGTCTAGCACAAAAAGAGAGTGGCTTCAAAGAAGAATGGGCTTGCTTTGACCATGCCGAACTCCCTTCCTTTTCATTTCAACTCTAAAACCATGAGAAGAAAGGAGCTAAGTAGGTCGTGTCCTATCCTATCGTGTTCATGGTTTCTCTTTGGTCTGCGTTTGACAGTTAGGATAAAATTCAGGATATAAAAAAAATTATTTTATTATCTGCGTTTGATGCATGTTCAATATAGGATAAAGTCGGATATAAAAGAGATATAAACTAGATAAAATTATTCCATGAGAAATGTGAGATAAAAGTGGATATGATTTCTAACATCCATATTATGAAAGTTATTTTTCTTGAATAACAAATTTCTTAAATTAACTAAATTAAGATTATTCGACCAAAAAAAAAAAGAAATTAAAATTATATTTCAATATATAAATAATATCTGAATTCTACTATGCCGTTTATACTAAATAATGTACATGATATGATGTAAATATATCATACATCAATTATCAAATAGTGGATAGGACATAGTAAAATCTCTAGATTTCATATCTTATCTTATCAAATCCTATATTGATTAGAAATCTGAGCGACCAAATACAACTTTTATGATTCATATATTTTTGCTTCTTGTGTAAATGATGGTGTCTGTTATTGCTAAGCATTCGTGGATTGTGGTTAAGGTATAATTGGAATATAAGAACTTATAAGTCATATTTCGTCAAGTTTTTCACTCACTCGACAAAGTCCGGAGCAAGCTCAATTCTCGTAATCGTCCTATTGATCAAACACGTTTTATTTTTGCTCACATTGACTCTCTTTGTGTTTTGATTCGACTTCTTCTCAATAGTTATGCGTATGTAGTTTAGGAGAGGTTTTGGTTAGAGACCAACGATAACAATCAATATTAATTTGGAACTACACAGTACTAGTGGAATTCTCGAAAGCGATGGCATGTTTTGTTTCGTTTGATTTACAGTCCCATCGTGTAATTAATCCCAGGAGGCCGTCCGTTGTGGAGATAATAAAGGGAACATAAATCATCCATTAAAGAACAAATTTGTATCCAAATAAACTTAATCAATAATTAGCATTTGCAACCATATGTAAATGGCCGTAACCGATCACACTTAGAATAATTTTCATTGAATATTTTTGTTGGCTCTTTATTTTATTTTTTTGAGTTTTATCTTCTCGATAAAAACCCTCGCGGTAATCATTAAGTTGGGTGGCGTCACCTCGCTAATTAAGATCTTAATTAATGATTATCTTTTTGGGGAACGAGAAGCTCAAAACGGCGAGTTCCTTAATCATGATTGCTGTTTTCCAATGGAAGACTCAAAGCCAAAGACGTGCGACTATTCATGGTGGCGCAGAAAACAACGTGGTTCTTCACGCAAGCAAGGAAAAAGAGAGAAATCTCAAAATACTATGAATTTGGCATTATGTATTTGTCAAGTGATCTCGCTTGTAATTGGGTCATATTAACCAACATCGTCACGATTCAAGCTTACTTTTTCGTAATATTAATTGCATGTTTCCTTAGAAAAGGTTAGGTTAGGGTTCTAAACTTAAACTTAGTGGTATTTCTTCATTTGATTACTTGAGATAGTGTCATGAGACGCTATTTGACAATATCTTTAGTAACAATGATGCGCGAAGATGGACACTGGCCAAGGGATGGTCATTGATTTTGTGCCCATTATGTCAATCCGCGATATGTCCTACGGTGATTGCTAGAAAATTTTGGTTTCAGATCAATCTAGCGGGTGCGTCACGTGGCATAACAAAGACAATATTAATAGGTGAAGTCAAAATGATGTTGGATCATATAGGTTTTTCAAGTCATGAAACTTTAATTTCTCACGATAACCCAATACATAAACTATGTCCCCACCTCCAAATGTTTCCATGGTTTTCGTGGTATTGGTTTAGAAAAACGACTACCTCCATTACCTTCAAAAGCGCAAATCACCCCATATCTTTAGGAGTTATGATTAGCTATGAAAATTCTCTAATCAAATCTTATAATTATTGTACGAATATCATTTTGACTCTTAACTTTTCAAAATTTTGTTAAATTAGTTTTAAACCTTTATACGAAATATCAATATAGTCATTCTGGTCAATTTTCACTAGAAATTACTGATGTGCCTCAATCAAAAGGATTATATTGAAATTTCTTGAAATAATAGCAAAATTGAAAAATTTATAACTGAATTGATATCCGTATAATAGTTTTAAAATTGAATGGACAATTTTATCACGATTAACCTATTCTACATGGAGTCCAGAATGACATGATGCGTGATTTAGTATTGTATTTCCAAGAGAAAAACAGAAGGTTTGATTACTAATTGATGACGGAACGTGGCACACATGCATGTGGATACGTTAGGGGCGAACCCTATCTCACGTAACCAAGAACCATCATAATCTACCCGCATGATACCATCACATGAGCAAACCCAAGTAATCTATCAAAACAGCAATCTTAGAACGCCAAAGTGATTCTTTGCACTGGAGATCCGTTGTACAAGACTCTCTCGCCGTCGTGTTTGGCCGTCGTCATTATTACCAAAGATTCCTCGTAGTCTCTCTCTCTCTCTCTCACTCTAAAGATGATCATTATCGTAATCTCGTAACTCCCGGAGACATTTGCGATGATGCGTAATGAATGAAGGCATCGATTCGCGCATTGCCCGACGGCGCGCGCGATAGCCAAGAAGATTTTAATGAAGGTTCATTCACGACACAACGACACGAATGCATGTGTGCGTCTCGTCGTCTACTCCTTCAACGTATGTATTTATGCAGTTGCCCACCCCCACTTCCTCACAATTCGGATCTATTTAATATGGTCATTACGTGAAGAGATTAGCTGCGTGTATTCATCGGAGATTTTCTTATGGTTTGGCCATGGCAAGAAGGTCGCTCAAGTCCTGGTGCAATTATGAAGCACTGGCCAAAGAAGAAGACGACCCTTTCTTCTTCCCAACCCTCCTCTCCCCCGATTTCGGGTACTATATTACGTCCTTGTTTGCTTTCTTGTTCGTTCTTTTTTTCTTGGTTCTTTTTGACGGTATTCGATCGTTTCTCTAGTTCTTTAGCTTCACGATACCATATTTTGCAGTGGAAACGGATGTTCAGCACTGGATGGGAACTTTTATTTACCTTATGATTATCAGGAGAGCCTTGGCGAAGCTCCTCCTCTGATCACAAGCTTCCCGCTCGATCCTTTGTGCCCACAAATTCTTGATTTTGAGCACAACCCTCATGATGCTATTCAAGGTAGTGATGACGTTGAAACACTGATTACTCTGATCTAATCCTCGTTCTTTTTATTTGATTCTGTGTGGTGGCTTAAGTGCTGATGTTGCAGAAGGTCTTGATGTTCAAAATTATTCAGCAAGTGGGACTGGGATCTTCGAGGAGATGTGTGCACGGAACGAGCCCAAGAAACGTGGTCTGTTACTCTATAACAGAGGCCAAGATGATTATCTTAGTGAAGTGGGTGGTGGTGACAAGAGATGCGCGAAAGAGGAGAGCGATAGCGACGGCAATAGCAGAATGCTGTCGAGGGAGCAAATATCGCGGTACTTCTACATGCCGATAACTCGAGCGGCAAAGGAGCTCAACATCGGGTTGACCCTCTTGAAGAAACGGTGTCGAGAGTTGGGCATCCGCCGGTGGCCCCACCGGAAGTTGATGAGCCTCCAAACTCTCATCAAGAATGTCCAGGTTTTAATTTTCATTGGCTTCCTATTTTTTCTTCTCTTTTGACCTGTTGCATTCAGAGAGATTCAGTGGTGTTCGACTGTAACATACATAAATCGAAGCAAGTACGTCGCATCTATTCGAGGGATTCTAGCGAAAATATCGGTTTCAAAAGTGGACACGAATTAGTCCCGCTTTCAAGTTGATTGTACTTAATTGAATTAAGAGTCATGTAAATACGCTTCGCATTCAGATAAGAATTCGCAAAGGGCAATACGAAACCTGCCTGTTTACACGTGAGAAGACGACGCTGACTTTAACCAAAGGGAACTCGACCTAAAAACACATCGCGAGAATGCTGCCTTTTCAGGTCTCCCGATGTTTTATTTCGTGAGATGGCTTTGGATGCGCAGGAAATGGGAGGAGACCCGGAGAACGTAGAGCAGCTCAGCAAGGTGGTGAATTTGCTTGAGCTAGAGAAGAAGATAATGGAGGAGTTCCCTGATGTACAGCTTGAGGATAAGACAAAGAGGCTGAGACAAGCTTGTTTTAAAGCAAACTACAAGAAGAGGAAGCTGGTTGGACTGACGGACTCGGGAAGCGCTTCTTCTAAAAGCAGCCCAACTGCAGAAGATGAGGGCATGAGCACGGGAATGGGATATGAGGAGGACGTGAGATCTCTCTTGTTTGATGACTCCCCTTCATGTAGTAGCACTATATGATTATCCTAAATCTGAGAAAAGACCCTGTTTGATCCGGTATTTTGCTGTACAAAAATGTCAGGGTAAAAGAAACTGGGCTGTCCACCTCAGTCCTGCTAACAATGATGCAGCAGTTGCTGTTATAAAACAATCATATGCATGACTAGCAATCACCAGTACCGAACATATGATGTGCTCCGCGACTATCTCTAGGCCTTAAAAAACCCACATTAACGGATCCCAAAAGAGACGTCAAGGTTGTCGATGTGAGTCGCTAATAACAGAATTTTGAGAACGATAAAACGGGAGAATCTGCAACACTTTGTATTGGAACTCCCCTAAGGGAATCTGGCTGCTACCAGGATTTCTTATTCTTGAAACTTTCGAGCTCCTACATACTCGTATAACCAGAGTACACGGCATCTATGACAACAGAAAATTCTCGAGAATATGAACGAAAATAAACCGCTCCAACAACAATCCAAAAGTTCCGGATGAATTGACATAAAAACTCAACCAGCTGTATTAGTTTAGTTTTATCTCCAACGATCTGGTATAGTGAGAAAATTTAAGCCCTTCAGATCTGCGATCTTAAGCAGCAACTGGTTGCTTGTGGACAAATGAGATGCCCTTCTCAATGCTGGCCTTCAGTTCAGGCTTCAGTGCTTCCAAGGCCTTCTGCTCATACTCCGTCAGCCCCTGGAGGTCAGAGGAAATCAGTGCTTCAACCCCTTGCTTCCCGAGCTTAACCCTGGACGCGAAAAATGGAAGGTCAGGGAGATCTGACTGAACGAAGGCACACTCGTAGACATCTCCATCTCCATCCAAAGCGCGCAGGGAAGACTCCACGAATCGAGCAGCAGCATATGCCATGGAAAGTGTGGCTGACCCTGCGCCAGCTTTCGCCTCCACCACTTCAGTCCCAGCATTCTGGATCCTAACAGTCAGCTGCTCCACTTCTTCATCTGTGAAGCTAATCGAAGGCTTTGTCTTTGAGAGCAAGGGCAAAATGGTGATTCCGGCATGTCCACCCACAACCGGGACATCCACATCAATGAGTTTCACGTTCTTCTTCTGAGCAACAAAAGTATTTGCTCGAACGACATCGAGTGTAGTGACACCAAATAGCTTTTTCGGGTCATAAACACCCTTCTGCTTGAGAACTTCTGCTGCGATCGGCACAGTTGAGTTAACCGGGTTGCTGATGATGTGAATGAAGGCATCAGGGCAGTTATCTGCTACAGCCTCAACAAGGGTCTTCACTATGTTTGCATTTATGTTGAACAGGTCATCACGGGTCATACCCGGTTTTCTCGGAACACCAGCTGGAATGACCACTACATTAGCGCCTTTTAGGGAATCGGCCAGTTCAGAGGCTCCGGTGAAATCCAGAACCTGAGAAGGAGTATTACAGTGGCTAAGATCAGCTGCAACTCCCTTTACATTAGCTATATCGTAAAGGTGAAGGGCTGAAACTAAGGGGGACATCTTGACTAGAAGTGCCAGAGGTTGACCTATCCCACCAGCTGCACCAAGAACCGTCACTTTGTAAGATGCTTGCGGTTGGAGTTGATATTGGAAATTCTGGTTTTGTTTCTGGGCTTTCAGTGCAAAAGATTGTCTTAGAGCTGAAGTTGTTTCCTTGCCCAAGAAGGACGAGTCTGCTTCGCAGCTCACAGATTTTGCTGCCTTGAGGCCGCTAAAACTGGTGAAAGAATTCTGCGAGCTGATTTTCACTCCAAATGGTTTTGATTGAGGAAAGGGACCAGTTTTGCTGCCAAAAGAGATTGTCGATCCAATTGACATGGAAGCTGCTGATGATGCTGCCATCTTGCACTCTGCCAAAGATTACATGTCATTGCACTTTCCATTGACACAAAACAAAGCATAGCTGAAGATGTGCTACTACTAGGCGCAATCAATCAGTCTAAGAAGGCTATTAAGCTTTAGGTAAATATACAAGGGCAAAAGAAGTGACCATAGGTAATCTACTCCTCCAGAGGCTGCAAATGAGTCAGCCTACTTTGGAAAGATAGAAATTAGCATGAGTCATACTCAGTTTTGTGATCTAGGCTAGGCTGTGTCCATCAAAAGCTAAAAGGACAAGCAATTAGGTATCACGGAAGCACCACTGCTCTATTACTATGTAACTAGTAAATGCTTGAGATAGAGTAAATGGTTATCGTACATCTCAATTAGTTTAATCATTCATGGAGTGGCAACATTGTATTGTGGTAATATAATGGCTCTCAAGCAGGAATCATATTGCAAAAAGTTCTCAGGACATTCAGAGATGATATATGCAATATAATTGTCGAAAGAAATGCGAAAAAGGGAAGGGAGATCCAATGATCCAACAAGTGTGCTCTCAGTCAACATGAAGGAAGATATACAGACTGATGAAATTTCGTGTTCTCTTAAAACCAGCAAGTCTCAAGGGAGAGAAAGATGTAAAACAACTAGATTTAGTTGAAGTGAAATCTCCTTTAGATTGGTGAACAAATAAGGTTGAGTAGAAACCTTCTAGCATAATTGCAGCCAGGGACTTCTAAAGTTCGTCTATGAGATATATACCTTATGAAAGATAAATACTGTATAGTGCTTGAAAAATTATCATCAAAAGTTAGGTAAAAAGAAAGGCAGTCAAACTATATCAAAAGCACTGCAAATCCCAAGTAAAATTATTTCCAACAAATCCAAAGGATGTAAGATATACATCCATATTATCTCACGTAATCCTTTACACTTCTCTTTGGGTGAACCTCTGAAACAGGAGCTATCCTTTACAGCTTGCTTTTCCACCCAAAGAAAAGAGAAAACCACATAAACCAGACTGGATGTGTTCGCAGTCAGAGCAAAGAGGATCGACGTTCAGTCAATACCACTAAACATAACCAATTCGGCAGACGAGGTGAATACCCAAATTCAAAGAAAGGCACGACGAGCGTTCAGTCATTTACAAACCTCACATGCACCTATCAAGAAGACCAGACCAACAATGAAAATCCCACGAAACAGAACAATGTAGCAGGACCCTATACAGCCTTTCATTCTTTACGGCAGTGAAAGCAAGATTATTTCAATTCTATAAAATGAAGAAAACTCCAAGTTCAAGCCAGTAAAACACGAGTTCGAAAGAGGCGAAACCAGATCTGCAAGAACGAAAGCTCGTCGATTCGGACCGCACCAGACACGCTCATCAACCATCACCCAACAAAAAGAAACATCAAGATCGCCAGATTTCATCACCCAAAACCAATAGAGCTAACTAAGATGGCACCCTGGCAAAACCAACCGGGCGGCGACAAGACACGAACCCAGAATCTGGGTCACGCGGCAATTCAGGGCCGGCGAAGTGAACCTCAAAAACAGGGGCGGAGAACGCGAAATTCCACCGGAAACCGCGAGAAAAGGCCGAAAGCTTCGATCTTTCGCACGACCCAGAAATCTAAATGGCCCTCTACATACACCGAACCGACAAAAGAGGGGGACGGATTAATAAGTAAGACTCACCCGGCGTTTTCTTGGCGTCTGGCCTGCAGTCTCTGAGTTTCTCCGCCGGAGAGCCTCGAGGAAATCAAGACCCCCTTTCGACAACTACCCCGAAAGAAAATATAAAGCCTATAAAAACAAAAATGCGTATAGGTGTGCGTATATATATAAGGTACAAGACCCGCTCCTGCAGGCTCTTTCCGCTTTTGTTATGCTGAATTCGTAGGCATCTGCTGTGTACGCCGTCGCTAGTGCTGACCTGAGGAGGAGAATCTGAGAATCTGCCTTCCTCCCCCGTTCTTATATTCCAGCAGATCTGAGCCGTTGGTTTCGCTATGCTTTTCAACGGCTATAATTCCATCTTCCCTTGTCGATTTCTTCCTTCGGTTAGCACGACGGTTTAAGGTTCCAAATTCCAACGTGATTCATCGTGGGGTTTGGTGAGATTACCGAATATGTTTGACGGAAGAAAAGTGTATGATGTTTTTGCGGAAAAATGAAATGAAGGGTTCATCATCAAGAGCATTCCGCCGGCTAAGAATGACAAAATAATAAGGTTTGATATCGATAGATTAGATAAATAATTGAAGGACTTTAAGGTTTACTATCGCCGTGAATTGAATACAAAATTGAAAAAGAATCATTAATTTGAAGAGAGCTTTTTTTAATGTATTATCAACTCAAAACTGCATGCTTGCGATTGAGAGTAGTAAACTTAACTAGGAAAATTTCACCAATAAACCAGGAAATCAAAAATTTGGAAAGACGAAACTAGGAGACATGACAGTAGGAAAAATTAAACTGGAAAACATTAAATTAGGAAATCTAGAAAAATTGAAAAAATCTACCCAAAATAGAAAAGCAACTTGAAATAAGAAATAATTTGACTCAACTGAATGAGTCTTTACTTTCTAAATTTCTACAAACTTCTTCTAAAGCTACAATCATTTCATGGAAAATGTTTTCTAAGAAGCTATTTATCACAAAAATAATAATATTATTTCATTGTTCAATTGAAACTTGAAAATAAATAAGAAAATGTTTTTCTTCGTTTGGTATAAAAAAATTTTGATTTGATCTCCGTGCACTCCTTTTAATAAGTATTTTATTTTATTTTATTTTTTAAAAAAATATCATTTTTAATTATTTTTCTTTTTTTTTCCTCTCCTTCTTCGTTTGTTTGCCAGCCACAATAATGGCTAGTAACTAGTCACAAGCGAGCTCGAGTTCACTCAAGATCAATGAGCCCAAGGTTTGCCGATTTGGCACCAAACTTGAGCTTGCTCACTTGCCGGCAAGTGCAAACCTTGCCATAGGCTCGTGGCCGGCAAGCGACTAAAGAAGAGGGAAAATAAAAAATATAGAAAAATTAATTTTTAAAAAAAAGAAAAGAAGAAGAAAAATTAAAAATAAAGGAAAATATGTTTCGTGAAAGAAATTAATTGGTCTATAGGTGAAAAAAGTGCTTGGTCTAGAGGTGCAACAAAGAAGATGAAAAATATTTTCCGCTTTCTGAAGAGGGAGAAACATTTTACTCATTTTTTAAAATGCTTTTTTTTCAATTGGCGGAACATGTATTCCGTAACTAGTTTATTTTCCGTAAATCAAATATCGAAAATTTTAGAAAATGTGCTCTTGGAAGTTATTTATTTGTAAAAGGAACGGAATCTAAAATGTTATCTCGTCATTGAATCTTTAGACTAGATAAAATAATTTTGAATCGGCCAAACTCAAGAAATTCCAATAAAAGATATTTCCAATGGTCATCGTACCGGTGCTTTCATTGAATTGACTAGTCTGATTGGACTTTCAAAGAGCTCGGTGATGGCATCAATTGACATCGACGTCAAAGACATGATGAGAAGTCGGTTTCGCCCAAGGCACCGTAGGACAAAAAAAGGGTACACGAGTAGTTTGGCCCTTGTTTCGAGTGTTTCCTTGAGTTGAAATTAACAAAAGGTCGAGCGTGCGCAAGATGACCTAAGTTCGATCACCCCCTCATGCTTCAAAGAGCCAAATTTGATTGGCCACGTTCGCCTCCTGAGAACACTCTAGAGTCATGCAAAAGCGTGCGTCATATCTTATATTAGATCACATTTGTATTTAATTCATTTGGCTTAGTCATCCCAAAACTCATTCTTCTCTGGTGACGATGGTGGGAATCGTCGACCGTCTCGTGGCTTCAGAAGAAGATTGAATAAAGAGAGAAAGAGAGAAAAAGTTTCCAAGGTCTGCGAATTCGGGAATCAAACTTGGGCTTGGGACGATGCTGACCCACCCGATGGACCCAAAACTACCCGTCTCATCAAGTTCTTTCGAGCCCTTTAACTTTTCTTTATGGATTGGATACTGGATTGACGTCAGTGGCCCATTGGGCTCAATACAATTTCGGGTGGATGGATCCGCCGATCGGGGCACTCGACTCCAAATCAACTGGCAATCGTGAGTCTTCTCTTCTTTTAGCTACCGTGCTTTCCTGCGTTTCTCGTCGCAAGAAACGTTCTTTAACCCTGCCTTTTTGATTGGCAAGACACGACTTATGAACCATCACTCCCGGACGAGTGTAACCGAAATTGAAAGTAGGGGATGCCCGTATCCGTAACTTATCAATCGGATGGTGTTTATTTGAGAAAACTTCCTTTGATCCCGATCGGGGATAAAGAAAAGCATGGTCAATACCCTTTTTAATTTGGCTTTCCCAGTGCCATCCCTTTCTACCTAAGACTGGACTTAAAGCACACAATCTCTTGAGATAAGTCTATAGTTTGAGAGAGTTTCCTAATTTGAGTTTGTTTCCTAAAACATATTTAGATAGAAATAATATATATTTATGATACTAGATATAGTAGGGTAAATAAAAAGAGTATAACCCTTTTTTCTTTTTTGGTGCTGAAGAGTTTAAACTTTTTATAACTACCAATTCAGTCCTAAATTTTAGTTACGCCAATTTAATCTAAAACCATTTAATGAATTGTCAATTTTGTTCCCCTAGTTAATTTTGGCTAGACATTGCTAAAATGGTGGCCCAATCAACGTTGACCATCCTACATAAAGCACGATTATTAATTTTTTAAAAAAATTTCATCTTTTTTACTTTTATTTTATTTTATTTTCTTTCCCTCTTTTTATAGAGGGTTGGTGGGGCCAGCAACTATTGTGCAAGGGCCAGTGACCTTGCCGACCCTAGATGAGGGCCAATGACCCTCACCAGGCCTTGGGGGAGGGCTTGTAAGCCACAGTGAAGGCAAAGCGACCCTTGATTTGTGGCAGAATTGGCCTAGGCGAGGGCCCAACAAACCCAATGAGGGCCACCACGCCCTTGCTAGATCCAATGAGGGTCGTAGGCATGGTCATCAACCCTTGATCAGTGGTTGGAGAAGGTTGCCGAGCCTCTATAAAAAGAGGGAAAAAAGTAAAAGAAAGAATAAATAATAAATAATAAAAGAATAAATAGAATATTTATATAAAAAAATTCTGAATTTTATTCTAAATTTTTTTTAAAAAATCACATCAGCTCTAACCGCACTATGTAGGATGCCTAGCATTAATTGGGCTACTACTTTAGCAATGCTTGGTCAAAATTAGCCAAAATGACTAAATTGACAACTCGTTAACTATGTTTATAACTTATTTGGCAAATTGTTAAAATATGTAGGATTTGGCACAATTAAAATTCTTAGGACTTACTTAGCAAAATCGAAAGGTTTATGACTAAATTGATCACTGTATGATACGTTTAGGACTTTTTAGACAATTTTCCCTAGAAATAATGAACATAATATTGTAGAGAGCTCACTCTTTACTCTCTAATGCTAGATTAGATGAATAATTTTGGGTCGAAGCAGTAAATACTGCTTGTTGGTTAACGAATATATCATCATCATCATAGATAATTGATTGGAAAACTCCTGAGGAAACGTTGTTAGGTACGTTTGCTGATTGTAGTGGACTAATAGTATTTGGTTGCCTTGCTTATGCTTGCATGAGTGCTACTGTGCTAGTACATTGGAGTGGGGGGGTAAAGAAGTGCATATTTTTAAGTTATGCAAATGGGATACTATATTTTCTCTTGATGATCAGATATAGATATAGTAGGGCAAATATAAGAGGAGTATCGGATTTTTCTCTTTGTGAGATTTTTGTGAGAGATTGTAAGATAATACTTGTAAGTTTGCTTTGGACTAGGTGTGGAAAACACTAAAGTATACAAACTATGGTAACTTTATGATTCTTTGATTATTATTGGATTATTTACTATAAGCTCTCGCCATAAAATAGGTATTGACACTAGAACCAAATCACATAAATCCCTAGTAGTGTTTATTATTCCTTGTTCATTTTTCCAATGAGTTCGCATTAGTTCAATTACAAGAAATGGTTAGTTTCTGCATTATGTTACAACATAATTGATCAATAACTACTACTTGAGTTTTTCGGAGGTGGCTTTTGCCGTGAATGCATTGTGACATTTTTCTTTTTTTGTAATTTTAAAATAAAGAAACATTCATAATGTATGAACGCGCGTTCACATACAGATTCGTGTTAACTTTTTTTTTTTCCTTATAATCTTTCAATTTTGACGGGATAAGTAAAGAAATGATTATTATAAGCCATAACAAACATGTGTATTAACAAGTGTCAACGCACTTGTTTAGAAAGCCTGGCCAAACGCCTTTGACAATCGGAAGCGTGCCATCTTGGGGAGAGGAAGCTAACCAGCACCCGACGGAAAATGCGCATCCATGGAGATTTTTCTCTTTTAGTCTTTCGTAGGTGCAGACACCGAGAATCTTTGCGGAGCTGTAATAACACGTCAGTCATCGCCGCGAAGAAACCGGCTTTGACCTCATCATGCACGCAACGCATATATGGTTAGGTGAACTCACCATTCCCGTTTCGCAGAGACGATACCGGTACTTTCTAGACGTGTTCGAAAACCCTGAGACATCCTCGCGTTAGTCAAACCGTTTCCTCCATCTTTGTGCGGCCAGGTCAAGCGCAACCCATGACCCGCACACGTCCTTCTTGTGCTCCTGCTGCGTGCTGGCTGCTCTCATGTATGAGAGAGAGAGAGAGAGAGAGAGAGAGTTACCGGGGCGATGTTCTTGTGGGGTAATTGGTAATAGGGACATGCACCTTTTCTGTTTCTCATTGCAACAGGTAGATGCAGTAGGTTTGAATAATCTTACAGTTGGTTCATCAACAAAATCTTTGAGGCGTTCGTTTCCCGGTTTCTTGTCAGAATTTGTGTGCGCCGATCATTTATAACCCCCCATCTTCAATCTTTCAGAAACAGGTACCGAACAGACGAGCATCGTTAAGATATCTGAATTCTTGAAAAATCTGTTGCGAGTATGAGGTCTGTTTTGGTACTAACGACGCTGATAGTGACCATCCTTGGGGGATCACTTAATGGATGCGATTCCAAGGTGGTGCAGTTCATCTTCGGGGACTCTCTTTCGGACGTTGGCAACAACAACCGGCTGTCGAGAAGCCTTGCCAAGGCCAACTTGCCATGGTACGGCATCGATTTCGGCAATGGACTCCCAAATGGGAGGTTCTGCAATGGCCGCACCGTTGCAGATATTATTGGTAACAGGAGAAGACACTCGTCCTTTGAACTTCCTTCAACTAAATTTAATCAGGTTTTCTTGGATGTACTTGGTTTAGTTCATGAACTATTGATGTAAATTTGTGATCTTGCCACAGGCGATGAAACGGGTCTTCCGAGGCCGCCTCCATTTCTTGATCCGTCTCTAACAGCGGACGTGATTTTGGAAAATGGAGTGAACTATGCCTCAGGAGGTGGAGGGATCTTGAATGAAACAGGGACATACTTTGTAAGAACCTGACCGCTGTTAAGACATATTTCCTATATTTTCTCTAAAAATTTGTACTGAATCACGTGGCTTCTTGCAGATTCAAAGGTTTTGTCTGTACAAGCAAATCGAGCTCTTCCAAGGAACACAGCAGCTGATCAGGAATAAGATCGGCGTGAATGCAGCTCAGAAGTTCTTCCAAGAATCCCAGTACGTTGTTGCCTTAGGAAGCAATGACTTCATCAACAATTACCTGATGCCAGTTTACAGCGATTCGTGGAAATACAACGACGAGGCTTTCGTCAATTACATGACTGAGACACTCCAGGCACAACTTGAGGTAACAGCCTTCATTCTGAAATCCAGTTAACGTGATACATATCTTCCCTTTCATTTCACAGTCGATGAGATTGTTGACTTGGAAATGTGCACATTTCATAGTTATTGCACAGCTTAGGGGCAAGGCAGCTAATGGTGTTTGGATTGGGGCCAATGGGTTGCATTCCGCTCCAAAGGGTGTTAAGTTCATCGGGGAACTGTCAAGATAGGGCGAACAAATTGGCGCTCAGCTTCAATCGTGCCACAAGCCAGATGCTGGAGAAATTGTCAGGCAAACTCGCCACTGCCAGCTATAAATTCGGCGATGCTTATGATGTTGTCAATGATGTTATAAGCAACCCGCATAAATATGGTCAGTTTTGCTCTCCTAATTGTCTACAAAATTTCACCCAGTCTATTCTCTTTTACCTTGTCCGTAAAATATTGAGTGTTGCTCCTTCTAAATTGTGTAGGATTCAACAACTCGGACTCGCCTTGCTGTTCTTTCGGAAGTATCAGGCCTGCCCTCACGTGTATTCCTGCATCAACATTGTGTTCAGACAGGAGCAAGTATGTGTTCTGGGACGAGTACCACCCAACTGATACCGCTAACCAAATTATTGCCAAAGAGCTTATCAAAAAGTTTGGATTTTCGCGTGCGAACGGCGGCGATGCTCCTTCCAGTGCACCAGCCATTGCACCGACCTTTGCACCAGCCATTGCACCATCACCACGAGGTTAAGTCTTTGTTGCAGTTGCAGAGAGGCCTCCACTTACACTTGTTCCATTGTTCAGTAAATGGAGAACTGCGTTTAGTAATGTTCGGCGGTCGAGATCATGCTAAATAACAGTACATTTTTGGTACTAGTGTGCGTGTTTCTTTCAAAGTGTCTTTTCCCAACCTGTTATAAATGGCTTGCTGATCACTGCCTTCTTCATGCAATTTTCTTTCCCGATTTTCAATCTACCGCACTGCTGGTCCATTCTGCTGCAAAAGGCTTTATCTCTTAGCAGATACAGATTATACATCGGATTTTGCCATTGCTTCCATTTCCAACACGGTAGAAGCTTCATATGTTGCCTTTTCAATTGCTAGTTAGTTAGTTGATTAGTTCCATTGTGACACACGACAAGAAGATTCGTATCAATGGGCTTATTTACTAATTGAGAGCAATGTGTGCTTAGCTATTGTTCTACTCCGATTAGCACTTCATTAGCTTGTTGATAGCTAGTCAATTCGGTAGTGGCCCATTATGAGGAGCATTCCTGACCTTATTCGTTTCAATTGGAATTGAAAGCAATCTGTGCTATTTACCATCTAGAGACGAGCTGAAAGAAGAAAAAATAAGATGAAATTATGTAAAACACTGTCATTGAGTGGCCATAAAAGTTATCAGAAAAAGATAATAGAAATATTGTCATCGATTGGTTTAGTGCACCTTATTTTCCACCGTCTGCCTCCACTGATATCCAAAGTCCACTCTCCAGAAACTTTCAGGAGCTTTTTGGTTTGTTTACCCAACACTTCCACTTAAGGCTTCAAAGACAAAACCGATCATTTCGTGACCTTTGCAAAGCGCTTTCCTGGTTTTGACGATACGCTGCCTTGTCTTGCGCAAGAAGAATTGTTAAGACACGTGGACGGACGGGTCATTTTATGCAGAGAAAAGCAAAACATTCCAGATTGCACGACATCTACGGACATAGAAACCTGCATTTCTGTTTTGCTGGTTTAATGCTGTGAGCGAACGCTGTCCGTTCATTCAATTTATTCCCTATTTTTTCCACAGAGAAGGTAGTTCAACAAAACCTATCAACATGATCCATTACGGTTTCTCCAATTCAGGAGTACCTTGTGGAGATAAACACACGGGGTCAGAAAATAGCTACAAAGAGCATTTTTATACAAGCAAACCCATTGACATTAACGAACCCGTCACTAGTCCTGCGACATCAAGACTGGAAAATTTCTCGACATGCCTTCTCCAACTTCTACACAATATCTAGACAACAGAAACCCACTGCTACCCCTTAGAGCTAGAAGCATTTTCTACAGCAACATAGAGAGGGAGAGAGAGAGAGGGAGAGAGAGAGAGACGGTTATGTCTACAACTGCACTGAGATATACGACATTGTGTCTATATATCCGAGGACTACATCTAAACCTACTAGCTAAGGCATTTTGATTCAACAGGCCATGCATCCTCTCCCGAGTTGTTGCTTTGGCGTGTGGCGATTATTGGCCCCCGATCCTGGATAATCATTGACCTCGATGTCCATCCTTCCACCGATTCTTGCTAGACCCAAAACTCCTCCCGGTACTGGCCTCTGAGGATTGTTAAAGGAACCAAAAGAATTGCATCAGTTAATGTCGAATAGACAAGTCTCGGAACATGTGCTACTGTTTCAAGAACGATGAAAGATTTCAGCGTCTTTCAAGTTAAATTTTCTCCTACCAAGACCGAACCGCTTGCGACTTGATGAACTCGAGCCTCTTGCACTAGGCTTCCTGTTCCTGTGCGCGCAGAGTGCAAACTTCACGTGAGAAAAGAGAAGGAAAGAGGACGAGAGGGAGTAAAAAACAGTGAAAAAAGAGATCAAGCTAGGAATGCTGGCAGTATTACTTGTAACCGGCACTGCATGAGTCGAACAGATGATCCCAGATATGCCGAGCAAAACGACAAGCAGCGGAAGAAGAGTGCCTGCCCTGAAGGTCTTCATCTCCAAGAATCTGCGAATGCTGTACTCACTCATTTGTACTCGAAGCAAGCACTGAATTTATAGTTTGATATGGCAGAACACCCTAGATGGCCGCGATCTTCGCGGCAACAATCACTGACCCTCGAGTCAAAAAAGGGCGGTGGAGAGCAGCTGCCGCGACTTTGTGGAGGACTCGACGCGAAATCTGCCTACTACAAAATCTTTTCACACATTCTGTGGAATGCAATCAAAATCTTTTCATGTGCAAGGCCACTAATGGGTTGGTGGGGGAGATCATGGAAATCCATTCCTATAAGTCAAGTTGGCGAGGAGAAAGTTGGGGCACACTAGTGAAAGTGGAAGATGACAGAAGATGGTAAGTGCGAAAGTGGACGATATCGGTGGATGCATAAAAATATTACTGAAACTGAGGGCGAAAATCTAGGACAAGACTGGACGATACGATTCTACCGTTTGGTTTTCATAAATGAAATTTTTTCGTGATCGGTGACTTATTGATAATTTACTGACATTTCCATGAAATTACTAGACTTCTTTTTTCAATTTGAAAATTACTAACTTTTATTATCATTAAGTGGGTTTTATTAGTCTTTCTCGCCAAAGCCTTGAATTTAGTAACTATCATATGAATTTACCAATTTTATTTGAGTGATTTAAAAACATTGTTTCCTAATGAAATGACTACCTAAATTTCGTTACCAATTCTCATTTGAGTTCTTATCGGTGTTTATTTGATTTTTTTTTTTTTAAATTTATGAACTTTCATTATTATTTACCTACATTTTTATATTTCTTATAAATGTCTTGAATATATCAAATTCCTCCATGAATTTACCAACATTTGCTGCTGTGACTTAATAATATTTCTCTCGTAAAATTGCCCCTTAACTTTGTTTTACCAATTTTTATTCCAGTTGCTTATCAATGCTGGCCAGAGCAAGTCATTTCGTTTTGGGCTTGGCCCACTGAAGTCCTCTCGTACCCGATTCAACAGTTATATAATCACAAGAGGGCCCCTCTGGGTATTTTGAGGCAACAATGAGGCCTAGTTTCTCATGGGCTGATCCAACCTGCTCCATGTTGAAACGAGTCTGATTTTTGTAGGGAATTTGAAAGGATCTTCTTAATCAATTTCATTATCCAAACTTAAAAACACTTAGAGCCTGAAATCATTCGATTGGGATTCATCAAGATATTCGCGAGGTGCTGGGTTCGACTCTCCATTGGACTGCCTTCCTTATGTGTGAGGGTGGGATGAACCTATATATTTCCGGTAGCTTGGTTTTATCTTGCCAGAGACTGTTGTGCATAGCCACGGATTCTCTTATCATTTAAAAAGGAAAAAGAAAAGATAAGCATTAGGGAAAGAATCTAATGGGCCTCCCCCCATTGGCCCATGAGTCATTGGGCCTAGTGGCCCGAGTGTGATTTTGTCTCCACATGGGCTTCAATCACTTTTCTAAGCCCAAAGAGGACTCTTCGTCCTCAGGCTAGAACACAACTCCAATTTTGTTGTTTAGGATGAGCATAATAATCGTTCTATTTTTTTTCGTTTTCTATTTTTCTAGTTCCCATGAACACATGTTTGGAACAAAAATCTATTTGGTAATACAATCTCATTTTTATATTTTAAAAAAAAATTATTAGTTCAAAAATAGGTTTAGAACATAAATAAGAAGTAAGATTTTTTTAGTTTTCTATTTCTAGAATGAAAATGAGAAATAAATGTTTTTCTCATAGCTTGCTCTCACTACTAATTGCCCACCCGCGATTGCTCGTTGCTCACCTAGGAGGAAGAAATTTTGTTTCATTATTAAACAAATTTTTTTTCCGAGAACATAAATTTTGTGTTATCATCAAATGTCTATTTTTGTTCAAAAATTCATATAGGGAGTAAAAATAGAAAAATCAATTTATATCCCATAAACTGATTTTTGGAAAAGAATGATCATTATTTGTGCCCTTAACCTCCTTCCGGTGCTTGCTCTAAGGTAAAAGCATGCAAAAAAATTGGAAACTACTCGAACCAGATCAAACTTGCCAGTTATGGGTTGTTCTCATGGAAACCGATCTAGTTCCAAATTCCAAAAAATTGAAACTGATGAGTACTAGTTCAATTCCTGATTTTAGGTTAGAACTACCCGCCTAGACCAAATTGGTTATGTCTTGAAAAACCTAATTCCTAAAGCTCTCTCTCACGATCCTCACTCCTCACACATGTTCCCTCTCAAAAGAAAGAAACCCTATCACAGAATCACAATACTGGCCTTATCTCGTTCTCGATCCTCACCCCTCCTCGCATGATCCTCTCAACTCTCTTGCCTCATCTCGCTTTCAATCACCTCTTAGCCTCCCAAGACATGGCCGATTCTCTGGACTCACCCAAAAACCAGATCAAACTGATGTCTAGCTCTCGGATGGGTCTCGAGGACCCAATGGGCAGTTCCTAGTTTCCATTTTATGGAATGGATCCGTAGTGGGTGGTTTCTAATTCCATGGTAGGAACTATCCATCTTAAAACCGATCATCCCTACGTAGGAGTCAAAAGAAAGTTCTTCCATTTATCTGTTTTCAAGTAATAGTATAAACCGGGATCAAGTCAAATTAAAGCAAAATTAAAATTATTTTTAAAAGATAAACCGGGTTTTTTGATGTAGTTTAATTCGATCTTAATTTTAGTCAAAAAGCATTTGGCTTGGGTTAAAATTTAGATCTTTCTACATGTATGTTGCAATTCTCATTAAAGTTAGGAGATTAAATACCTCCAAATGCACAATGCGATTTAAATGACCATAGTTTGAACATAAGCAAAGATTGTCAATTTATGTGGAGGAGGGTGTGGGTTATAGATTGCACATACTAAGTCATGGAGAACAATCAAAATGTCATTGTTTGTGCCGAGAGACGCTTTTCGTGACTTTAATCGTCATCATTTCATCACATCTATCCGTTTAAGACGGATGAGATTTTTCTCAACCAATGACAACACAACGCCTGTGAATTGTGATGAACTGGAGATTGGATATTATGAAAATTTGTTACTGCAATAATATAAGAATGTTGGCAATCGGACTTTATTTAGTTGCGCATATCGCGTTCAAGCTAAATCCAAACAATCATTATAAAAAAGTTACTTTAACCGACCACCGGGCCGTCCTCCATTATCAAAGCAACTTTAGGTACGAAGATATTGATATTCTAATCACCCAAAGTTTGTTCTGACCAAAGTGTCTTTTTACAAACGTTAATTTACAGGATTAATACGAGCATGAGTTGACCTTTTTGCCCCGAGAAAAGGAAAAGATATGCTCCCGGCTAAGCTTTT
The DNA here is from genome assembly GCA_017140615.1 of Eucalyptus cladocalyx. Taxonomy (NCBI): domain Eukaryota; kingdom Viridiplantae; phylum Streptophyta; class Magnoliopsida; order Myrtales; family Myrtaceae; genus Eucalyptus; species Eucalyptus cladocalyx. Next base: position 31,030,548 of record CM029526.1, read on the forward strand.
CTATCCTCCACGAGGGACGAGGATATCTTTTTCCGCGGAAAGGGACGATCGCTTTTCCCTGTCGAGGGGACACGTGTTTAGATTCCGAAGGCGGGAAGGAAGAATTTTTGGGCCCTGTCGATGGAAGACACGTGTCCACAAGGGGCAGGTGTTTTTAATCCGACGGTTGCTCGGGTTAGATTTTTTCGAATCGCTCGTTTGAAAAAGCGGGGCTTCTGTCAGTGGGCCCCGCGGAGGGTGCGAGGAGCTGATGTGGCCGGAGAGATTTATCTTATTCTAATAATCTCCGCCTTTGAAAAGGTCCTTTTTTTTTTAAAATCATTTGTGCTATCCTACGAACTAATCTGTTTGCTCGATACGTTTTATCGACGTCGATCTATTGATGTATCTTAAAAATTACTAGTACCAACTTTTATTGACGACAGATTAATGCAACCGTGGAAATTACCATCCCAAATTACTAATAAATTTCGAAAATCTTCACTAATTATCAAAAATTACGAATCATGGAGACTTATGTGTACTGCCACTTGTTAAAATTATCATATGCTGAACACTATTAAGGATATTGAGAGTGGTTATTAGAAATAGCATGTATACGGACGTAACAAACTCTTCTATTTTATTGGGGCATAAGTACTTAATTTATTCACAATTACATACTAAATTTTTATTGCAACAAGGCCAAAGAGTCGCCCTACAACCCAATCCAGTGCATTTTTTAGGGGCATAAGTACTTAATTCCGAGGATACCATGACAATTTTAAATCCGTTTATGCAATTTGTAAGCAAAATTATTATACTAATTAGTCTACGAAGATAACACAATAGTGATGGATGAGTTAGAGGATTGGCCATGATGAAATGCGCCTCTAATCTTTAATCCACACGGCAAATTCCTATCAACACGACTTAGCTCCATCGTTCAAGGAGAATAGTAATGCGTTATCCATCAAGAAGTTGTGCGACACACGAACTAATTCAGAATACATCAATCATCAGTGGGCGGGTATCGGGTTCTTTTTTGCATCGACGTCCTTTCATATAAAAACTCGGGTTGTTATGACGTGCACGCGGGAGTTCGAAAACGGCGACAGATATCAATCCTGAGGAGACACGGAGAGACACGGTTGAATTGAGTGATATCGACAACCCTCTTCCTAGGGGGGGCACACACACACACCATCCACGGCCACATGATTCAAGGTGCATCGGTGGACTGGTGCATTCACCGAGCTCTCTTATTTTATGCTTTAATTCTGTTTGGTTTGATCTCCGGTCCATGGCCTATATCCTCTCGAGCCAAGATGAAAAGGACAAAACTGGAGTAGCACGCACTTTCTGTGCACCCTGGTGGAGTGGAGGGTCAAAAAAGTTGGGCGACAGAGAGAGGGGGAAGGGAGGGGGAAAGGAAAAAATCTTAAAGGCCACAAGAACATGTGGCTAGAAATCGAGCCACCGGCTGACGTGGCAGCGGCCCCCTACTGAGGTTGGAACAGGGGAGGGGATCAAAAACTCAGACGACAAAGCACTTGTCCATGCCAAGCGGGCAAATGAGCATCTGCTGTGCTGCACAACAAGCCTCAAGTTTCCACAGAGAGATAGAGAAATAGAGAGAGAGAGAGAGAGAGAGAGAGAAACCCCTGGAGAAAGATTTCTTAGCTTGACTTTGGCGCGGAAAGAATGCAAGAAATCCAGGACCCCGCCATCAAGCTCTTCGGTGCCAAGATCCCCGTCTCCTCCGCCGCAGACGGCGCGGCCCTCGCGGCGGCGAAACCGGAGGAGAGGGAAGATGGAGGCGGAGGAGGAGGAGAGGAGGAGTACGATGAAGATGAAGGAGGAGGAGGAGGAGAGGAACAAGAGGATGAAGATGCAGAGCAGGTATGCTTGGTGAACTGAAAAGGCCTTTTTTTGGTGATTGCCCGTGTTTCTTATCGCTTTAAAGATTGATGGGTCGATTTTGCTTTTTTGCGTTTTTCGCTTGGTTTCTTGCTTTGGATGCTGCTCTGTCTCTGGGAGTTCTCTGTTTCGGGTATCGTTGGTTCAGGAATACAGACAAATGTTGGTGGCCACTTTCTTGAATTTACTGAGTATTTTCTCCATATATCGTGAAGATTTGATCTTCTTTCTTTGGAAATATGGACTGGGGGAATTGCGGATTGGGTTCAATATAGTTTGATTAGTTGCTTTTTCTCATGTGTGGATATCTTGTTAATTCAGTCTCTCTTTTTTTTCCCCCTTTTGACATGTCGTAAAGGCCTTTTCTTTTTTTGGGGGTTTCGTGTGGGAATCAATTCTTCTGCAATCTGCTAGAGGTTTCTCTCCCAGCAGCTCAACTGATCTTTGTCATTGTCCCTTTGTTTTGGTCCTAAAAACTGTGGTTTCTTGTGCAATCGGGATACATCTAGACGTGAATCTAGAGGGTCAATGAAGTTTGTAACTTTGTGATTCTAGAACCTTCTGAGTTTCAGATGATAGCATTATACCTTCAAGGCAAAGTTTCCATAGGGACCTAAAATCAAAAGAAAAGCTTTGAAAGTTGCAATTCTTTAGGCTGATTGCCCTTCCTTCTCCTGCTGTCTGCATACTCGGTTTATATAGTAATCCACTGATCAATCTTACTATTTTCGATCCTTTCTTTTCATATTAATCCTGATTATGTTTTCACATTTGAAAGTTCCAGAACGCTTCACCTGAAAAGGCTTCTGAGAATATGCAAGAAGAGCGCGAACCACCTCCAAATTCTCAGGAACTGGATCCCTCCAGGACTTCCCCAGATGCTGTGAACCCTATGACACCCTCTATTCAAGAAGAGAGTACGACATCACAGATCACTGAGACTGGAGCACAAGAAGAGCATGGCACGCCCAAAAATTCGCAAGACAAAACACTGAAGAAACCAGACAAGATCATTCCTTGCCCTCGATGTAACAGCATGGACACAAAATTCTGTTACTACAACAATTACAATGTCAATCAGCCCCGGCACTTCTGCAGAGCCTGTCAAAGGTACTGGACTGCAGGGGGTACTATGAGGAATGTTCCTGTGGGAGCTGGACGGCGGAAGAACAAGAACGCTGCCACACGTTATCGCCCCATCACCATCTCCGAGGCTCTCCAAGCAGCCAGAGTCGATTCCCCAAATGGGGCTCAACTCCCCCATTTGAGAACCAATGGAGCCGTCCTTACCTTTGGTTTGGACTCCCCTGTGTGCAATTCTCAGTCCCCCATTCCAAACATCTCCGAGAAGAAGAAAGTGTTGAATGGTTACAAAAATGGGTTTCGGGACATTGAAAATGGGGATGATAGCTCCACCTCTTCCTCGGTCACAATATCGAATTCCATGAATGAGAAAGGCCTAAATTTCCCACAGGAACAAGGGATGGGAAATGTTAATGGATTTCCCACGCAGATACCTTGCCTTCCCGGCGTTCCTTGGCCTTATCCATGGAATCCCACAATTCCCTCACCTGCCTTTTGCCCTTCAGGATGTCCACCGATGTCATTTTACCCTGCAGCCTTTTGGGCTTGTGGTGTTCTTCCTAATGCCTGGAACATTCCTTGTATGTCACCTCAGTCACCCTTTTGCAACCAAAAGGCCACAACTTCTGGTCCAAATTCACCGACACTGGGAAAGCATCCGAGAGAATCTGAGCCACTTAAATCAGATATTTCACTGGAACAGGCGGAACCCCCAAGACAGAAGAATGGTAGCATTTTGGTTCCGAAGACTCTGCGTATAGATGATCCCAGTGAGGCTGCCAAAAGTTCAATATGGGCGGCCCTCGGTATTAAGGCCTTCGAACCAAAGTCCAGAGACGGCAAAGTTAAAGATGCTGAAACCTTGCCGCATTTGCATGCTAATCCTGCTGCATTGTCTCGTTCCCTCAATTTCCATGAGAACACTTGAAAAAGCAGCTCATGACTGTAAATTGAGGAATTGTGTGGTTTTTGAGGAGCGGGATTCTGTCAAATTCACTCGAGCAACGATGGCGGCGCTTTGGGTGTTATATTATTAGCCCACAAAACGGTGTGCTCGTTGCTTAAGACTTAGAACAGATAGAGAAGATTCCATCCACAGAGCTCTTAAGTGGATTAGTTTTGTGATCTTTTTAACCTTGGAAACATCTGCCTTTGCTGAACGAACTTAGCCTGCTTTTCTTGTGTTCTGTACATTGATAGTGTCTGCAACTTGAAGCTGTGAATGTATAGAAGATATGGAGATTTCCGTGACACCATAACGTCCTGAATCATTATAAATAATTTCAGATTATTGCTTCTTTTTCCCTTTCTGTTGCCTTTTTCTCTGTTGGAAGATTGACACTTCAGTAAATCCGTATTATTCTCATTTAAGCTTGTCTCGCTCAAAAAGAGCTCCTGCCTTTTGCGTGGTTAAGCATGGACCAGTGTTTATCCGACAATGCTGTGGGTACACAAAAAGTGATGCAGTAGTTTACGGTGAGAGGCTCAGAAAAAGATTCAGATCATTCGAAATGGATAGTACTGCCCAAACAGAAGTCGTCATCGATTGGCTACACCAAGGATGAAGCAATATTAGATGTGCTAAAAGGAGAGATGGACCGGACGGTGACATGTCCAGCAACCATCTAACTCCCCATTGATGGCAAGCTCTTGCATATAGCGAATGATCAATATCAACTCCTCAGTTACTTTAGTTCTTGAGCGGGTGAAGTTATTGAGTTAATAATGCTAAGACTTTCACCTTAAAGAGAAATCGGAGGTTCAATCCGCATGGAGGATAGTCATCAATATGAAGTCATCACAGCTGTGGATGAATCGAGTTTAATTCATGTAATTCGTGCTCACACATTCGAGAACGGCCTTTCTTTTATTTGGCCAGAAAAGATGATGTTAGGAGTAAGAAGGGTAGATTAGTCTTTACCACTTTTAGGGTTTATTTTTGATGTATATATATTAAAGTTTATTGAATAATACGTATTAACTTTTCTCTACATGGTATCAGAGCTTAGGGTTTAACCCTAGACGACGGGCAACCGCCGCCGCCGTCGACTCGCCCGGACCCGTCGCCTCGCCGGACCGCCGTCGGCTCGCCACCACCGTTCACCGGAAGAGAGCTTCTCCCTCGCGAAGCTCACTCGCGTTGCTCACCCGGCTCACTCGCGCGGCTTGCTCACGGGGCTCGCTCGCGCGGCTCGCCTGCGTGGCTTGCTCGCGGAGCTCGCTCGCGCGGCTCGCCCGCGTGGCTCGCGCGGCTCGCTCGCGGGGCTCTGTCGCGCGGCTCCCTCGGCTCGCGCCGCTCACGCTGCCTGCACGGCTTGCTCGAGCGACTTGTAGCTGTCCCGCTTCTTGTACGTGAGTTCGGCGAAGAACACTCCATCAGCTACGAACTTCCTCTTTTTGCTGATCTGGGTCGGTGAAGAAGAGGAAAACCCTAGAGAGAGAAAGAAGACAAGTTGCAGTAGCGACAGAGTGCAATAGGATGATTTTGTGGGTTAGAATTTGCTTTAAAGTTGTTGATTTGGCTGATTTGGCTGATTAATGAAGCAAGTTGCTGCTTGGGTTGGCTGATTTAGTTGCTGATGGAGGAGAAATTCTTAATAATCCTGAGAGATATAGAAGACTGGTAGGTAAGCTGAATTATCTTACAGTTACTCGACCAGACATTGCTTTTCCAGTCAGTGTAGTAAGCCAATTTTTGTCTTCCCCTCGTACATCTCACTGGGATGCAGTTATTCGGATATTGAGGTATTTGAAGAAAGCTCCGGGAAAAGGAATTCTCTACCAAAACCATGGTCATAACAAAGTTGAAGGTTTTTCTGATGCTGATTGGGCTGGGTCTCCAAATGATAGAAGATCAACTACTGGATATTGTACCTTAGTCGGAGGAAATCTGGTATCATGGAAAAGTAAGAAACAAAGTGTTGTTGCCCGCTCTAGTGCTGAGTCAGAATATAGAGCCATGGCACAAGTGACGTGTGAATTAGTGTGGATTCGACAGTTATTGACTGAGTTAGGCTTTAAAGATTTAGTACCCATGACTCTGTGGTGCGATAATAAAGCTGCTGTGCATATAGCTTCCAACCCCGTGTTTCATGAGAGAACAAAACACATTGAGGTTGATTGTCATTTTATCCGAGAGAAGTTGCAGAATGGAGTAATTCTTCCCAGTCATGTTCGAACCAGTGAACAACTTGCAGACATCTTTACTAAGTCCTTGGGTAATGGGAGGATAGAACATATTTGTAACAAGCTGGGCATGATTAATATTTATGCTCCAGCTTGAGGGGGAGTGTTAGGAGTAAGAAGGGTAGATTAGTCTTTACCACTTTTAGGGTTTATTTTTGATGTATATATATTAAAGTTTATTGAATAATACGTATTAACTTTTCTCTACAGATGAAATTCATACAGATTCACAGGTGACCAACCTAGCAAGAAAGTAGAAAGTGAAAACTAGGAGAGGCCAAGGTTCCCTATTTAGGCTCCATGAGCCAAACAATTTGCAGAGTAAGGCATGAATAGCGAACACAAAGATATAGATTTCTTTGATATTTTTGCAGTTTTCTGTTGTTCTTGTTTCCATCTTGAGCCAAACATGAACCACCCAGATGGTCCTTTCTCTAACAGAGCTGTGACCTGGGAGTTTGGATATGGCCAACTTGAAATTTGTCCACCTAAATTTCTTTATGAAGCACTTTTTATAACTTGCATTGATTTTATCTCCTGCACTTGTCCCTCCTTTGCTCAGCTGCAAGCAAACACTCTGATATTTTGTTGTCTGCAAGACGATATTAGCCACAACTTGGATGTAAGGTAGGGCCCTGTTCTGGGTCCCAAACTCAATCAAGTAGCTCCAAATTTTTCACTTCTTTCATTTGCTTTCTCTCTCTTGTTCTTTTGCTGATAGATGGCCTTCTCCATCTGACCTTTCTTCCATGGGACCATTAGCCTTTTATCTTCTCTGCCTAGCCTAATTTCAGTTAAACCAGAACCAGTACAAAAAGAGGGATGGTGTCTCAAGCAAGCAACTTAAATAAAAGTGGAACAAGAAAGGGAAAGAAGATCTTGCCATCCAATTCTTTCAGCAGCTGAGCTTGCTCTGAGGGCCTCTTTTCCTCCCTCTCTTCTTTTCATTTGACTCACTTTAGTGGAGGGACATTAAACATCAATAAATTCAATGAGGGAAGATGGGCATTGGGAATTTCTTAGTACCAGGCACCTCGACAAAAAAATTCTGTCGTAGAGAACTTTTCAGAGGAATCATTTAGTCTAATGTTCAACACGATGGGAGATGAGAACCAGGTGGATGTATTTAGATATAAAGAATGCTAATTATCAAGCCAAAAAGGTAACTTATCTCTGCAAGTTGACATGTTACGCAAAAGTGGGCACTCAGTTTGATCGGTTCTCCGGGTCAATCTTCCTCTGGGCTGACCCGTTGGAACTTGCTAAGATCCCACTGAAACACGACTCTAAATCATTTTCCACGCAAACACAAGTAACTCTAAATCAATACTTCTTCATACAATTTGACCAATCCTTGTGCAAATCCTGAAGTTCATTCCATCACGGTGGCTTAATATAATTTTAAATACGAAACAAGATGCGAGGGCTAACGTTGGAAGAGATGGGGAGAGTCCAATTGATGCTGTAGGCCACAAGGTAACTTGGCCAAAAAGAGAGACAACCATAAAGTCAAGAGATAAAGGGTGTAATAAAAGTTGAAAAGCTGACTTTGGGTGTCATGCTTTGGTCAATCACCACACAAAAATTTAGGTGGGGACGCGAGGATGGCAACAAGGATATGAGTTGTAGCTTTCCATGGTGCTGCTTCTTCTCCTTTTTTGGGAACACAGTGCTTCTCAAACCCAAAAAGTAAAGCGACGGATATGAAAAGCAATCTAAAGAAAGAAAAATTGTGGGTGAGAAAAGTCCTCGCTTTTTTCAATCTGAACGGAAAGGAAAAGTGGGTAAGAAAGCAAGGATTTGTCATTTGTTTTTCACATCCTCCATGAATCTGAAAGGTCCACCATCATGAGGTTGATCGATGAAGAAGAAAGATCCACCAATCGTGTGGAGCGTTAGGACGCATGGCTGAACTGTAGCAATTGGATAAACACGAACCCTGTATATAAAAGTAACCTAGACCACATAAAGCCCACAAGTCATACCAAATGAAGAAACCATTAGAAATATCGAGTGCGTGCTCCCGAATCCATCTACCCCGCTACATGGGAAAAGCATCTTAACGGTTAGACTACGTGACGTTTTTATCACAGGGGAAATTTCTTTCTGTTCAAACTGAAACTTCATAGAATGGAGCAAGTTGGGCAAAATAACAAAAACAATTGCATCTCATTTCATTTCGAGGAGAATTGCAGTTTTCAAATACAGTATATACACTCCAAGGAACTTTTACAAATAGAGGATTTGGTCCACCATAATCTTGAAACTCCGGCATGCCGGACAAATTGGAAATCCAGTTGCACAGTGTAGAAAGGTTTGACCAACGGTAATGATCAGTCACTGTATTCTGCATCCACCAGAATCTTGGTCCCGGCGAACATTGCCATAAGCGGACAATTCAAGAAGATCCATGTCACGGTCTGCAATCAGGACAATGAGCTTTAATTACTGATCTTGCTAGCATCTATGCATGCGAGTGAATATTTGCACAAGCAACAGAGGAAAATGAATGAATTGAAGTTGAGCACTTCAGTCCAATTTGTAAACTCTAACATGACAAAGCATACCTGAAACTCGGCAATAAGAACTTCTCCTGATGAGATCAGCTCTAGTAATCTCTGTCTGATTTCCCTTTGATCGATTTACTGTTGCCTACAATATCAAAAATATTTCCAGTTTACTTCAAAGAAATGACGCCTCTTCTCCACCAGAAAACACATGCAAAGACTAACTCAAAAGAACGCCCAAAAGGCACTAAAGCAGAAGCCTTTTCCTTTTCAATTTCTAAGAGTGGCCAAAATTTTAAACCTGATGATGCAGCAACTACATATTACTGTACCTTGAAATATGAACTACAAGCAAATGGATTTGCAAAAATAACATAAGCTACATGTGGCACCACCTGGGAAGATCTTAAGAAATTCAAACAGCCAGCCTATGCATACATAAATGATCGAGCATTAGCCGAACAAGTTAAAGGATCAAGAAAGAAGCTAGATGCACAAACCATGCATGTGAGGTATCTTGAAGTCATTACTATATGTATTCAAATATACAGAGAATAGTGGACAACCAATTACCATAAAGTGTGAAGGTATACAACTTTGATCTGCTGTTCTATGAAACGACAATGAAGATGGCTTAAATTCTGAAATTAGCATCTCCCTTTTCATATGTTGTAGTTAATGTTAGGTTCTCCTTTCTTTCAGTCCTTCTCATCATAACCTTGAGAAAAGGCTCAAAATATGGTCATTATGCTCAATCTCTTCTTGCCAATCATTCTGATTCACACGGCTGAACTTTGTTTTCCGACGGGCTGGAAGGCCATCGAGTAATCAAGGATGAAGGAGTGCATTTTAAAATACTGTTTTCATATTGAGAGCACAGACAGGAAGATCTCAGTATGGCAAAGACCAGCAGCACAAAGAAATGCTGCTAGGCCAGGCTTTTGACAAGGTCATGGCAACAGTTGAGCAATTATGTTGAAAGAGGAGACTATTGTTGGTTGGTGTGAGAGAAAAGTGTATTGTGTTATTCAATAATGTTCAATATATCCATAAGATAAACCTTAAAGTTCCTAAAGACTGCTTTACCCTTATACTCTAACACTCCCCCTCAAATTGGAGCATAGATATTAATCATGCCTAACTAGTCACAAATATATTCTATCCTCCCATTACCCAGAGGTTTAGTAAAAATGTCTACAAGTTGTTCACCAATTCAAATATGAGTGGGAAGAATCAATCCACTCTGTAACTTCTCTTGAATAAAATGACAATTGTTTTTGTTTTCTCATGAAATGCGGGATTAGAAGCTATATGCATCATAGTTTTATTATCACACCATAGGGTTATAGGTATTGAAGCTTTAAAGCCTAACTTAGTTAATAACTGCTGAATCCACACTGATTCACGCGTCACTTGTACCATGGCTCTATATTCTAACTTAGCACTAGAACGAGCAACAACATTGTTTCTTACTCTTCCATGATACCAAATTTCCTCCAACCAAGGTACCCTATCGTTGACCTCCTACCCTGCCCAATTAACATAAAAAAATCCCTCAACTTTGCCATGACCGTGCTTCTAATAAGCAATCCCTTTCCCTAGAGTCTTCTTCAAGACCACAATATCAAATACCTACGTCCCCGTGAGATGTACGGGGGGAGGATAGGAACTAGCCTACTAGTCTTCTATATCTCTAAAGATTATCAAAAATCTCCCCTTCCTCAGCAGCTAGTTTAGCCCCTTGTTCCATAAGTGAATCAAGAAGCTTTGATCCTAACATACCAGTCTCAGTAAGCAAATCCAGAACATACTTTCGTTGTGACAAGACAATACCTTTCTTTGACTGTGCAACTTCAATTCCTAACAAATACTTCAATTTTCCTAAGCTTTTAGTCTGAAATTGATGCTTAAGATAGATCTTTAGCTAAGCTATACCAACCAAGTTATCTCCCGTGATGATAATATTATCAACATACACAATCAAGAATAGTTTGCCTCCCCTTGACTGTTTATAAAACAAAGAGTGATCATTTTTATATCTTGATAGTCCAAAAGGAAGTATGGCCTCAGAAAATCTTCCAAACCACGTCCATTGGGATTACTTCAGACCATATAAAGATTTTTCATTTCCTAGAAATCCCATTATGAAACTTCTCTCTCACACAGCTTGCCCGGCTTGCGAGGCACCCTCTTGTGGCTCCCCCAGTTCGTGCAGCTCCCTAGCGCGACTCTCGTGGCTCACTGGTTGCTGATTCTGGTTGCTGGGTTGCCGGGTCACATCCAGTGTTAATTTTTAGGTCACTGATTTTTGATTGCTGGTGGCTGATTGCTGGGTTGCTGGGTGGCTGATTTCTGTCATCTCTGGATTGCTGGTTCTTGGTGAGATAACAGATCTGATGAGTTGATTTGGTCATCAGACTCGGTCGCTTCTTGAGGATGTCTTTGGGCATATGAATTGCTGATTACTGCAGATATATGAGTTGATTTTAACATATTTTCTAATGTTTGTGGGTAATGGAGACTCTTTTATGTGGTGATACATTTATCAATTTTGTTGGGGCGGAGTTTTCTAAAGGAAGCTATTGTGAGAATTTTCTTATTGTTCTAGGAGAATGGGAGATACCACCACGGGTAAAAAAGAGGATGATCCTGAGAGAAATAGTTCAGTGATGACTGAGGTTATTTCCTCATCATCTAATAGAATTACTTATAAGAAGATTGAAGACAGTGCTAACTTCCATCAATGGAAGAAAATTGTTACGCTTACTTTGATAGGCAGGAATCAGCATAGACATTTAACTGAGTCTAAACCCAAAGATGATGCAACTTGGGATATTATAGATGCATGTATTCTTGGTTAGATGTTAAACTCTATAGAGAGTAATGTAGTTGATTTAATAACACATTGACACAGTCAAAGAACCGTGAGAGTAGTTTTTTTTTTTTTTTGGGTTGGTAACCGTGAGAGTAGTTGGATGTGTTATATTATGGTCAAAATAACCTGTCGCGGATTTATGAGTTAGCACAAGAGTTTAACCGATCTGAAAGGAAGGACGCTCTATTACACAGTACTTTGTTAATTTTAAGAGAATATATGAGGAGTTGAATGATGTTCTCCCTATTTCAGCTAATGGTCAACAAAGGCAACTTCAGAGAGAAGTTTCAAGGGGGGAAGTCACACGTGAGGAGGTGTGAGAAAGGGACACATGACGAAGACCATCCAAGACGGCGACTATTTCGGCAAGTGGCCAACGGTAGTGAGTTACTGTTTTGTCATTTAGGGTTAAGCTCTAGGCTCTAATACCATGTGAGAGAAAAGTGTATTGTATTATTTAATAATGTTCACTATATACATTAAATAAACCCTAAAGTTCCTAAAGACTACTTTACCTTTATACTCTCACAGTTGGCTAATTTGGTAATAGCAGGATTGCCAAGTATTTTTGACAGTTGAAAACCCCTGAAATGCTCAATGCACTTACTCATATATCATTTCCATGTTGATCAGAGTAGTCATTATATCATCAAGCAGCGAAAATTTGAACTTTAGACAGGAATCAGATGTACATGCAACAGATAATGCCTGATAATTATGATCTCTCAACCTCAGGTTAAAAGCCAGTGGCCGGATGACAGATGGATCAAACATCTTACATCATCTTCTATGAGAGTAATCACAATTGGACACTCATCACGGGAGGATTGCTGGAATTCTAGTAAATATTCACTGCTCTTCTTCCTCTTATTTTCCTCCCTTTTTTGATAAGTAGAGTTGCAAGTAAATTTCCACACAATTATAGCGAAAAAATTTAAGAGATATCATACAAAATTTTGATCCTTTTCTAGTTAGCTAAGTATTTGCGGCCAACTTACAATGAAGCAATGAGAATATATTAACCACAAAATCTTCAAACCTTTTACACTCAAGAGTAGAATGAGAAGGAAGAAAAAAGAGAATCACACGTACCGTGCAAATAAACTGACATTAAAATTGGAATCATGAAACAAAATAAGTCATGCATATTTTTATGTATTATCCCATGTATAGGTCTCCATTTTTTTGTCCAAAAAGTGCCTAAGCATAAAAAGATATAACAGAGAGAGGATTGATGAAACTCCTACCTGTAAAACCTGGCAATTTTCCAACGTGCTCTGCCCTCCCTGTAAATTAAAGGAAAGTCTTAGTAATCCCAAGTTGAAGACAAAAGTGATTTGAAAGGAACAGCATAAGTCTAGCCATAGAACTGACAAAGGATACTAAATATCAAGAAATCTAGGCAGCATTTGATGATCTCATCCAACATGCATGAAAAAAAAAAAGAAACATAATTGCAAAGAGACTATGTAGCAGGAAAAGGAGCACTTTACTGTACAGGGGGGAGGCTATTGCACTAAACATTTCAGTCACTTGTTCTTTTGGCCCAAAGTTCAAAGTCACTAGTTGACAGATGCAAAATCCAGGTGGCAACATGAGCAAACTGGTAATCCATACTGCAACAAGTGACTTCCAGTAAATGTGGGGACAAACAACAGAGGACAGTTTCATTTCTCCAGATAATATAGGCACATCAATGTGAACATTCTCAAAGTTGAGAGATAGAGAGTGGTGGCTCCAGGAAAAGGTAGACATCAGCAAAAGGAAATATTACAAATTAGGAGAGGTGACAGAAAGGCAGTAGCAAAAACCATTGCTGTGATCTTTCCTTCACTAAGGGGTAACTTCCAAGACCTTTTATTGATTATAGAGCCATATACATAGTATCTTCAAATTTCCATACATTATAATGAAACTCATCCAACATTTGTTTAACCAAGAACCGCTTCCTTGAACATTACTCTAAGTATGATACAAAAGTTTTACTTTCTTACCAAACATTTTTAGGAAGAAAATAATGAACAGTGGAGTGGTGTTCAGTTCCACTGATCATAAGTTTGATACAGACATTTGAAAATATTTGTGTCCCTCGCATCATTTGAAGCTATGCTCAGCTTATGGATCCACCTCACCTCAATCTGAATACCCTCCCACTCCCATAAAGCCACCTTCAAATTGACTGAGAAGTCATCATCATTTCAATTGAAGCTAAATGAACTGTCGAATGATAATTAAAGACGAGGCCCTGCCTTCAAGAAACTACACAAAACCAGCCCTTTTTACTTTTCCCAGCCATAAAATACAAAGCATACCGCCACTACATATAGCCTTCGCTCTGCTCCCGACACATACTAAAGACCATGTGACTTCCAAAAACCATTGTCTCGAAATTATTCTCAATAAAGAGAACCAAAATTGGGTGAGTTTCTTAGTATTGAAAATTACTTCATTGTACAGTGAGGACAAGTTTTCAAAGAGAATATGAAGTTAGCTCCATTTAGTCTCCAATCTACACATTTAGCATAGCTTCTGCTCCAATTACAAAAAAAAAAAATTGTGGAAGCACTTCATGAAATTTACTTCCATTAGTTTAGCGAGCAATGAAGAGGTACTAATGGCATTTCCAATTGCAGAGTGGCCCTGAAGTTGCAGTTGCTTCATTAAGCAGATTTATCTTCGAGAACAGCAAACAACGCTGGTAAAGAAGTGTTCATGATACGTCTCTCTCTTTCACCTTCGATCAAGAACATCCGCTGACGAAACACGGCATCAAATTTACCCGAAAATTTCACTCCAAGGATGACGAAAAACTTCCCCGAGAAGTCCAATCATCATCGTCAAAGAGACGCAATCCTCAAGCCACAGCCCAAAATCTCCAAACAATAGTCCCGGACAAGAACAAGACAGGAACTCGAATCGAATCCATGTACCTTAGAGTAAGGTAGGATGTGATCGTAATCGTGGCAGAGGCACCCGGGGCAGCCGACGAGCTTGCGGAACACGACGTTCCCGACGGCGTCGCGACGCCACCGGTCGGCATCGCGGCCCTTGACCCTCTCGGCCTTGTCCCAGCACTGCTGCTTCACGCTGTGAGGGAAGCTCCTGGGGTTGTTCGGATTAGGGCTCGCGGGGGACGCGGCTTCGTCGAGCGAGGTTTGGAGGCTCCCCAAGAGGAAGGAGGAGGTGTCCTGGAGGGTCTCGAGCTCCTGGTCGATGAGGGAGGTCGACGGGGTGAGACGGCGACGAGACGAGGGCAATGCGGTGGCGGCGGGGGCGGCGGCGGCGCGTGGCGGCGGCGGCGAGGACGGGGCGGCGGCGGGAGGCCGCCGCCTGGAGTGCTTCTTGTTTGGGAACATCTTCCTTAGATTTTTTAAGAATTAACAAAGCAAAAGCGGGAGGGGGAGTGGTGGAATGATTAGGTAGAACTCGTGTTAAAATCTCACTCCATTCATCGGGAGACACGTGTTACTTGGGCCCTATCGCGATAGAAGCCTCTTCTGTATCTGATATCGAAGTGGCAATGTGGTTTGTCCGTGCTTGTCGAGCTACGAAGACGACAGTGAGGTGGAGGTGGAAAACGATTCGCAAGATGGAGGGTGTATGATATAATTTATGGGATATAAATTGATTTCTCTTAGGAGTTAAAAATTTTAATTTTTAATTTTTTAAAAAAATCTATTTCAAAAATAAAGGAATCAAATTACGTTACCAAACGGATTTCTGTTCTAAATCTGTTTAAATAGAGAAATAGAAAAATAAAAATTTTATCATGCACGCCTGAAGTCGATAATAAATCTGAACCGAGGTGAGGCGTTGTCATTCCTTGACAGTGTGAAAGGAAGAAAAAAAACCAAAAACTAAAAAACGGCAATAATTGAAGAGAGAGAAGATACAAGGGTTTCCGACATGTGGACCTAAAAGTAATATGTGCCGCTAATGGACTTTTGTAAAATTGACATGTTTAGTACTTTAGGATATAATATTTTCTCCGTGAAAGTCTCGAGTTTCTATCTCATCTCTTTTGGATTGTGCTTCATATTATCCAATAGAATTTCTCCTTACTATATCCATCTCTTGAGAACGCATGCCGACACGAGTTTGGAAGGATAATTTGGACGGCATGATTTCGACATCATCTAATTTCGTAAAATTTGATCCTGAATACCTTCCAATCAACAGTATTTTTAACCTTCTGTTGTGGGGTACTAAAGAAAATGCATAGATATAAAAAAATTCAATCACGCGATTGGCTTAAATTTTGGATTTTTAATGTCGTGAGAAGACTGAAAAGCAGGGCGAAAACGATTCGGGCTTTTCCACGAGCGTGTCCACAATCTTTCGAGGAATCCGTCTCTCTCGAGTCTCCAGAGCCTGCACCTATCAGATCAGGAAGCAATGGATATCAAACCATGGACTGAAAAACCTACGAGCTCCCGCCCGAGCGGAGATCAAGTTCAAGTTTCTTTTAAACGTTACGACGCTTTCGACGAGAATCGGAAGGAAATGGACGTGATCATGATGCGTCATGACCGGGATGGATCCGTGAATGATCGTAGAAGGGGCCTGCCATTGGTGAAGGACGACAGGTAATGAACTTCCCGGAAAAGCAGAGCAAGACTTGCCTTTCTGCCCGTTTTGCTTGTCGTATACACCGGTCCGAAGTCAGCCCTCTAGTCTTTGTCTGACCCTCTTGTGAAGGCAAAGCCCAATTAAAAAAAGAAAAAAGAAAGAAAGAAAGACCCATTAAAGTATATTACTATAGCGTCAATCCACTTCTGGGCCGACCGGAAAAAGAAACCATTCAATTCACTTCATGGGCACTGGCCTGCACTCGAAGCGGAATTCTGCAGTAGGGACGCTCGTCTGTTCCCACGCGCGCAGAAATTGCCCAGTGAATTGACGGCGACCGACCTCGGAAGACCAGCGCGACGTGTTTCGCAATTTCTTCCTTGTAAAATGCCAGGAAACTGTCGCCAGGGACAAGAAGAAAGGGAGCACATTGGGATGTGCGACAGGCAGGTAGTTTCAAAAAAATTCTCAGCTTTGTTGGAGTCTCTTTCGTGAAGGAGGAACTACATTTTCTTTACAATTTCCACGACCAATCTCGAATCTCCTTTGCCTCGCTACATATACCTTTGGCTATTGATGTTCAAATTGCGCCATCACTGAATTGAAGTCTATCTTTATTCTTCTTTCTTCTGTCTCTACAGGTTTTGCTCTTTTCCTGATTGCCAAGTCGTTCACAGGTTGTGCGATTATCCTAATTGCCAAAGTTACAATGGAGCAACCACTGGGAATAAAATCTGTTACTGTCTTATCCGTCGTTGCCATGATCATAGCAATGGTGCCGCTAGACTCGATCATATTATTACTTAATGTCTTGTACTCGGACTTCAGACTCTTAGTCAAGACCGTGCGTGATGTATATTCAATGGTGAGTAAGTTTTTCGGCTACGGTAAGAACCAAAATGCAGAAGTCCCGGCTCGTCGATCTCCGGCCCCACCAATCTGTGTGAGTTGTGAAACGGTGGACAACATGGAGCTGTCCAGGCCGGAGGTGGAAGCGGTGATGGCGAAGCTGGGGATCTTTGGGAACCTACGTCGCGATGACGACCGTGATGAGGTTCAAGAGAGAATAGGGGTCAGGGAAATCGCAGCTCTTTTTGAGGAGGAAGGGCCGAGTCTGGAGGAAGTGAAGGAGGCGTTCTGTGTGTTTGATGGGAACTGTGATGGGTACATTGATGCTGGAGAGCTGGGCGATGTCCTCCATAAGTTGGGCCTCGTGCAGCTCTGCGAGGTCGATTGCAGGAGCTTGATTCAGGCCTTTGATGACAATGGGGATGGATTGATTGATTTCAGGAGTTCAAAAAACTTGTGGAGAAAAGCTTCTCCTAATGATCAAACGGGACGAAGTGGCCCAAATGCCAGGTGGGCGATCTACTTCTGGTGAAGTAGCTTTTGGTTTCTAAACACTTCGTGGACCGCCCCTTTTAAATTCATTTTGATATCTTCTTCTATATCCATATCTATGTTACTTTGTATTATTACTACCGGACTTACTAATCGAGTGGCGTTGTGTCGTGTGGAGATACATTAAATCTATTTATGAGGTTAAGGTTTTTCACTTCCATTTCATGTCTACGTAACTTTACAAATAGTTTGTCTATCAAACCAAAATTGACTACTATTTTATTTTATAAAGTTGTGTTTGGTCGTTTAGATATCAAAACATAATAAGATTATATAGCATATGCTATGAAATTCAAGGATGTTTTTAGATCATCTTCACTATTTGGTGAATCGCGGTAATAAAGTAGGATATTTTTATATCCTAACATGTCTATTATTTGGTAGGAACTGATACTCATGTAAAAAAACCAAAAATGTACAATTCACTACTAAAGAAACCGTAAATAAACAAAAGGAGACAAACTCCAGCAATCAATCCATTGTATGATATAAACCTTAAAAGAGCAAAGTAACTCATTGCAGCATTATAGAGCTATAGGTTCAACTATGACAAGAAATGTGAATGGGCTACAATAATATGGACAAGATGTGGTGCCAAATCTAGTAAGAGAGAAAGCACAATTATTCATCTTTACAATGTAGAAAAGTATGATACTTTGATTCTCTTTCCACTGTTTATGAAATTTCGGCATGAACGAGACAGTTACAAAGAAGATGACTCTCTTGCTACGTTTTTAAACCTTCGACATGAACTAGAGAGCTACAAAGGAAAGTGAGTTTTGACTCTCTCGTTGTTTTTATGGAGTTTCGACATGAATCAAAGAGTTACGAAAGGGAAGGAGAAGGAGAAGGAGAATTTATGGTTTTTTCTTATATATATATATATATATATCCAATTGCCCCTCATTTATTGAGAATCAGAAAAATTCATTTTTTCAAATTTGAATTTGTTCATTTGAAATATGGGGTTATTTTACTTCATTTTTATTTACATATTTTTATTATTATTCTCCCTCTCTCTTTTTATTATTAATTTTATTTCTTTCTTTATTCCATTCCATCATTCTTTAATAAATTTTTTATTGAATAATAAACTATACTAATATAACTAAAATATGTAATAAATATATATTAATTATATTCAAAGATTATACATTAGTGAATAGAAAGAAACTTACAAATGTCAATAAAAATTGGAATGAATAAAAATGAAAAATTGTTAATATTTTTTTTGTTATTTTGAATTTTCTTTTTTATATCAGAATTTAGATATTATTTATATTCAAATTTTTATTTGAATTTATTAGTTTAAGAAATTTTGTTATTTATGAAAAATAACTTTTATGTTATGAACATAAAAAACCCTATCTATTTTTATCTATCCCATTAGGGATATTTTTATTCGTTCTAGATTCCTTTTTATATCCGATGTTGTCATGTTTGCTACCAAACGCAAGCATAACATTTTCTAACACAGCTAAAATTTATTTGTTCGAGCCCATCCAAGGATCGAATCTTGGCCGATTATGCTTTCACACTTGTTAGTTCCATGATTAGATCTATTAATATAATTTGTCTTGACCGTTTATAAAAAGGAAACTCCAACTCGGTACGCTCGCGATAAATTTTAATTAAAAAATTATTTTTAGAATAAATTTTACATAAATATATTAATTAAAGTGATGTGATGCCTCCGTGAGTGAGGATGTTCGTGAAGTTGCACTTACACCCTCAGCTCAGCTCAGCTGGTGTCCTAATCAACAATATCCACTTTTTTGGGCCTCCCCAACGCAAAACCCCGACATCATTTCTCGAGGGCCCCTTCGGCGCATGCCATCACGAGCCCTCCACGTCGGATCCACGGCATCTGATAGATCTACCCAAGGGAAGGGAAGCGAAACCATTCATTCCTTTCATGCTCCACTGGAAGAAAGTGCTGAAAAAAGTTGCTGCAAGTTAGGGCCTACCTGCTTCTCCCGGGACTGCTTTCCCCGAAAATTTTTAAAAAATAAAATGAATGAATAAAGTGCATTCCAGATTTTCACTCTATGAAGTCCCCTCGGTGCCATTCTCGATCTATATAAGCCGAGTCGAAACAGCATGCGAGTGGAAATGAGCCCCCGCGTAAAGACAAATTTGCAAGCTTTTCGGCCTCAACCACTACTTTGATTGCGAATCCACCCGGTGCAACCATCAACTGTCTTTCTTAAAGTCAAGAACCGGATAACGTCCAAAATTCAAGAACCTGTCGGTGTTATAATCTGCATGAGCTGGATCGACTGAAATATCTACTAAACAAGATATAGCTTCCCAACCTGACAACTGTAGCCGAACAGAGCTCGACGGGGAAAAATTAAAGTTTTCCATTCGAGGGATTAATCGAGTATTCCATCCAAAGTATTGCACAGATGGAAGCAGCCGATCCTAAACAACACAAGAATCACCGTCTATTATTGTGAACAGTCGCCACAATATGACAAAACATAAATGGTTTCTCTCGGCAATCATGGGTCAGATCATAAACGATTCTCGATCTGAACCTCATCCTCATCCAGATAAACAAATACCAAATCCAGAAGATGGAACTAACAAACAAAAACCAAGCAGGGCTCAGTGACAAAAAGAACACAAGCCCTGTGCTCATGGGAAAGACCAAATGACGATGAAAATATTTACAATGACAGCCTACAAATTACCAAAAAACAATCTTGGGCTGCTCGTCTCACAGCAACACTCCAATCTGAGAAGCATCCTTCAAACTATTATCAAGGTACTCCCTGTCTTGAGTTCCCATCCTGGGGACTGCTGTCTCCTCATATCCACTCTTCTCTAAGCTAGTCATGACAATGTTTCCCATCGTGACAGGCAACTGCAGATCTCTTGGTATCTCGCCGCACTCGGCTAGTCTCACGAGTTCGGAATCATTTAAACCTTTCGCCGGACCGATGCTACATCGCTCGACCCCGTACTTCGCCATCGCATCTTTGAATTTCTTGATCTGTAAATCAGTGGGTTACAATTCATAAACAAAGCCGATTCTTTCCGAGACTTCTAACTCGGGGAAGTTGATATAGGATCGAATGTATAACTGACTTACAGTTGCATTAGTGCAGCTGAAGCTGCATAGCTGGCCTTCCGAGCCCCTGTAAAATCTAAAGAACGGAAGGACGTGGATATGGAGGGACTGGCACATGGTTCTGAGTTCTTCATAATTAACTTTGAGAAAGATCGCCCCCGGATTCGACTCCGCCAGCTGACAAATCTGATTAATAATCGCAGAAAAAGAACCACACTTACTGAATTATCCAAACAATTTCGAAGGGATTTCATTCTTTTAGGAAAAGAACAGGCCTAACTCTGCTCATCGTATATGACAAAGCACAACTACTCCAAAAAATTAGAAAAAAAAAAGGGGGCAAAAACAAGATTAAAAATAAAAAAATTTAGCCCTCATCAGAATTAGTACCTTGGGGTGAAGAGCTTTGCAACCACCACAACCAGGCGAATAAAAATCAACCACAACCAATCGATCACCAGCATTCAACAATGAATCCACAAGTTCTTGAGCAGAATTGATCTCTACCATGTTGGGTTGAAGAGTCTTGTCCCACCATCTCATAGCCCTGCTCACGCAAATCGATGCTCGTGCCTAGAAAAAACAAAAGAAACAAGCAAGTTGTTCTTTTCATTATGACTGCACCACAAAATACAAAACCTCACATGAAAATAACAGAATCTGATTCGAAGAGATGATCCACATACACGCAAAGAGAAGCCAGAAGGTGCTTTCATGCTCCAATCACCTAAAGCCCTTTTATCCGAGAGAACCAGCTGCTTTCCCATGAAATCGATCCTCAAAGCAGGAAACTTTGTCTTCTCGGATTCTCCGAAAGACAGAAAACCAGAAGAGGAAGGAAGCCCGAGAGGCCCTTTGGCTTTCGAGCCAACAACAGCAGCCCCATTGAACCCAGCAATGCTCGTCCCAACCTTAGCAGAACAGGACATGATTGCATAAAAAAAATGAAATTCACAGAGACTTATGAGGAAGAAGGAACAAACCCCAAAACCCAGTGGTGTACGGGAAGGAAAAGATGAGAATCTCGGAAAGGAAGGAAAAAACAGAGGAGAACAGCTAAAGAAGAGAATGACCCACTTCCTCTGGATTCTCGAGAGACAAGCTTTCGAACTCAAAAGAACCAAATAAATAAAGTGAAAAAGGTCTCTTTTTGAACCAGGAAGAAATGTTTTTTTTCTTTGGCTCTGAAACTCTCAATGGCAAAGCGAGACAAAAGAGGAGAAGAGGAGAAATCAAAGCATCAAACAAACAAGTAAAGGAGAAATGGTGCTTGGAGAGCAGCCAAAGAAGAGAATGACCCACTTCCTCTGGATTCTCGAGAGACAAAGCCTTTGAATTCAACAGAACAAACAAAAAAAAAAGGTGTCTTTTTGACCAGGAAGAACAGCTGCCTTTTTGGATATGAAATGCTCAATGGCAAGAAGAGGAGATCAAATCAAACCAGGTCAAATGAGCAAATATAAAGGAAGAATAGTGCTTGGAAAAGGGGGTGGGGGTAACGCGGGATCTCAATAGTTTTTCACACGGCTTTCATTTTCAGTTGTTTTGGATAAGGGCCACGAACCTGAGCACCGTCTCGTCCGAGTCATATCTTATGTGTATAGTTTGACCGGTTTCGAGGATCGTCAGGCCTCGTTTTCCGTGATAATCTCTCTCTCCCTCTCTCTCTCTCTACATAATTAATGACAAATTTAAATAAAGATAATCCTAAATTTTTAATTTATTAAACCTGATCCTAAAGAATTAAAAAAAAATATGATCCTAAACTTTATCCTAATTTAAAGGTGGCTGCATAGATAAAATTGAATATGTACTAAAAGTTAATAAATTATATTGAACATTTTCATTTAATACAAAAAATAAATTGAATAAGTATTAAAAGTTCATAAATTACGTCGAATAATTTAAAAGTTCAAAAAATGATAGTGTATATTAAGTTAAGATTCAAGATTATATTGAATAAATAAATAAAAATTAAGGATTACATTAGATATTAAGTTCAAATTTGGGGCTTATTTATCCTAAATTAAAATTATACAAGAGGCTTTATACACTCCTAATTAAAAGAAAACATAAAAAGAAAACATTTGGAAGCGTAAAAGACGAGAGGGGGTCGTTGCCAAATGAGGAGCCCTTCGATTTAATGCGAGCCTCCGCCCTCGTTTTCAACATGAAGTTGTCAAAGGGACCGAATTTGACTTTCGGATTTTAGGTTTATTATATCCGAAATTCAAACTATTCTTTTGATATATTTTCCAAGTCAAGCATGTTTGGATTTTCTGCTTTTCCAAAGAACATGTGTCGATAATATTTTGCTCAATGACCTATTGTTATGTAAGGGGAGAGTGAAAATCCCTGTCTTTTTAGGTACCATTTCATTGTTATTTTTCTTCTTAAAATACCAGTAGTTAAGCATAGCATATACACGATGGTAAATTTTAACGAATGACCCTAAGGCACTTTTTAGGTCTTATTAAAATCAGTTTAATGTTAAAAAAAATTGCTATTCAAAGTAAGCGAATGTGTTAAGATGTAAAATTCTTGAATTTTCAATTTACTTTCAAAATTGGTATTCTCACTTTTAGTTGAGTGAACTAGTGCCCTAGGGGCACTTGATGATAATATTCCAAACAGCAGCATTTACATATTCATCTATTATTTCCATCACTATCCATCTCTTTATCCATCTCAAGATGTTGTTTTTGTGTATTGATCATGTTTTCGTAATCCCATTTTTCAATTATTAAAATTTGATATACCACCTCGAAACTTATTTTTGATTTAACGAATTATGTTCACAAAAATCTGTAATTTGTTTTGGTACCCATCAATATACATGTAAATGGGAAATTTCAGGGACTATTTGAGGGTTTTTTTTTCGGTATTCTATCTCAACTTCCATATTGGGGGTGAGAAGAAACTTATCTTAATTTCAGGGATAAATTATCCACATACCATATGTATCTAAATATCCGAACTAGATAAGTTATCCACAAATTATCCAAACTTATCTGATTTGAAATGCGTTGCCAAAAATCATATAAGATCATATATACATTTGATCTTATCTAGAATGTTATATATCCATCAAATAAGATCCTAAATGGATGAAGATTTTCCTTTTCCTTTTGGGGGTCCTTTTTTTTTTTTTATTTATTTTTACCTCCGAAGAAAAATCACAGGAATCGCACGAGTTGAGAAAATCAGGTGGACATTGATTGCGCAAGTTCAGCAAGATGGGTGACCGAATCGCAAATGATTCTGTTCTTTCTCAGACATTATTATAATATTTGCCCCACGAGGATGCTTCGTGGTTGGTGCAATGCCTTGGACCGTCTGGCGGATCACTGTGAATTTGTTAATCTAGGTATTATTTCGATGCAGACAGACACCCGATACACCAAAGGATATCTCAATCGAGATTATTTCTTGATTTTCTATTCTGCTTCATGGATTTCTTGGGTTCTGCGACTAATCCTTGCTTGCTTGCCTTAAAAAAATGTCTCATTTACAGTAAGATTAACACAGAGGGCCAAAAGGAAGTCGCTTTTCGAAGCTCAGCACTCCGGCTAAGAGATGTCTGCATGGTTTTCGATTCGTGATTTACTATGTGGACAGCGCTTGCTCATCAATGGAGTTATAACTCTCGAATGAGAAGGTCGACAAAGGAAAGAAAAGAAGAAGAAAAAAAGAGAATCGACCGAACAAAGCACTAGGAAAAACGACACTGCAATCTTATCTCCGAACTTTGGAATGACTTCGAGCTTCGAATTATTTGTTCTTGAAGTCCAGTGAATGGTGGGGGAAGGATTTTGGATAGAAAAGTATGGAGCGTGCGTTGTGCAGCGACAAACTAGGGAAGCACCCAAGAGAGGTTTGCCCACTGGTTTTCCCCCAAAACCATGGGAACATCAAGTCTCCCTCTTATCCGAAGACAAAAGTCCAAAAAGCTTAGGCCATTTCTTTATTTTCTTTCGTTTTCTTGTCCCCACGATCCTCAGTCTCCGCATTGCATTTATTACATACTGACAATAGAGGATCCGATCCATTTCTGCGCATAACATCGCACCAGATTGGCTGATTCTCAGCTAGAAATAATGAACTTTCTTCTCTTCCTTCAACATTTTCCTTTCGACATTTTCAATCTTCAATTTTTACTTTTTATTTTTTTGTGTATTCTTGTTAATTCTGAAAAAGAATACGATTTGATCTGGTAAAATCAGAAACCGACCGCAAAGGGAGGCACCAAGTAGGCATGGACAAAGAATTAAAAGCTAAAATGGACTCTTTCATTCATCGTCAATGATTATTACTTTGCTTCCTCAGCAATCTAGATATGCATACCGATGTTGAAAGTATACCTCGCCAAAGAAAGTTAGTCCTAGATGAAGAAAAGATCATCTCTTCTAAAACCAGAGACTAGCAATAAAGCATGTACGCTTTTCAACGAGTTCCTCCTCAAGCTTGGTCATTTACCTTTCGCAATCGAACCGTAATAAGGTCACCACGCACATCCTCCGCGAGTCTGAAAGGTCCATCGTCACGAGGTTGATTGACGAAGGAGAAAGATCCACCAATTGTTTAGAGCGTAAGGATGCATGGCTTCACAGGTATTAGGGTGTGTTTGGGAAGGTTTTTGGGGAGAGTCTTTGGGAAAATATGAAAGTCGTTGAGTTAATGAGCTTTTTAAAATGCTAAGTGTGTTTGGTAAATTATATTGTAAAAGTCCATTACGAAGTACCTTTGAATAAAATAATATTTAAAAAAATTATATTTGCAAAAAACTCTTGTTATCAAAAAGAAAGAAAAATAAGAGTTGGCCAGCCAAGGACAAGTAGTTGTTGGCGAGGAGCAATTGGTCTGGCAAAGGGCGGGTGGTCCGATGCAAGTCATCTGGCAAAGGTAGGCGGTTCGGCTAGGGTTGCTTGACTCGTCACACCGTGACCTCCATCGGGGCTGCGTGATCTGGGTTGTGGTCGTGACCTTCAGCAAGGATCACAGCAACCACATCTAGTCATGTGACCTTGAGGGCCGCAACCTCTGTGGCGACCTCACGTGATCGGGTGCGCGCGCCTGAGGGTCGGTGGAGGTCGTAGTCCGCACGGAGGTGTGACGGCATGGCGGCAAGGATCACCGGCAACCACTCATGGAGGAGGAGGAGAAGATGAATAGTTACCGCAAAATCGGAAAAATAAAAAATTAGCGAGGATTATTTGGAAATGTAATTTTTTATTTACCCCTCCGCTCAGTATACTTGAAAGGCTAAAAGCCCAACATAGCTCCCAATCTGTTTTGGGCTTTTTGCTTTGTGAAGGCCAACATTTCCCAAATGGGATTTAATTTTTTTTTACCAAACACCCTCAAATTGGCCCAAGGGGCTTTGGGTGTTCAAAGTGACTTCTAAAGGCAACTCCCAAACGCACCCTTAGTCGGATAAACATAAACCCTGCACACAAAAAGTCACCTAGATTACATCAAGCTCACAAGTCCCACCAAATGCAGAAATTATTAGATATTTCGAGGGCATGCTCCCCAATCCATCTACCAGGTTAGACCGCGTGACGTTTTTATCAAAGGGGAAATTCTTTCTGTTCAAACCGAAATTCACAAGCTTGGAGCACTGAACACTCATAGTAAGATGCAAGCAGGGCAAAATAACAGTAACAATCGCATCTGATTGCATTTCAAAGCGAATGGCATTTTTCAAATACAGTATGTACACGAAGGAGAATAAAGATGATTCCATAGTCTTGAAACTCATGCTGAACATAATGGAAAATCAGAGTGTAGAAAAATCAAAAGGATCTGTATCCACCAGAATGTTGGTCCCAGCGAGCATTGCCATAAGCAGACATTCGAGAAGATCCATGTCACGGTCTACAATCACGACAATTAGCTTCAGTTACTGATCTCGATAGAGTGTCTATGCATGAGAGTGCATACTGGCATGAGCAACAAAGGAAAGTGAATGAACTGAAGGTGAGAAATTCAATCCAATTACTAAACTCTAACATGACAAAGCTGTTAGGAATGCAAATCTTTGAAGAAAGATGAGAAGAAAACAAGCAAATTTTTATGTGGAAAATCCTTTCAAAATTAGAAAGAAAAAACCATGGTGCCGCATTAGGCAATATTTCCATTATTACTATTAGTATGGGCATGACAAGCTTCAGCATTACAAAAGATATTGCCTTAATATATAATAGAGTCTAGGGCATACATAATTATGATGGAAATTACATATATACCATTAGTAGCTATTAAAGCTTTATTCTCTAGTTTAACATAAAAATTACATGTATGCCATACATTAGCAGTAAAAGTTATGCGCTTGAATAGAACTTTCTTCTCCGACCAAAAAAATAATAATAGTACTTTCTTCAATCAGACTCCACAACTCCATCACAAGCATACCCAAAACTCTAGAAATCCATGTCTGATTTCCCTTTGATCGATTTACTGTTGCCTAAAATATCAAAACAATATTCACTTCACTTAAAATAAATGACGCCTCTTCTCCACCAGATAATGCATGCGAAGAGAAAGAACTTTAAAAAAAAAGCCCAAAAAGACACTAAAGCAGAAGCCTTTTCCTTTTCGATTTCTAAAAAGTGGCCAAGATTTTAAACCTGATAATACATTTACTACATATTACTGCACATTGAAATATAACAACAAGCAAATGGATGCGCAAAAATAACATAAGCTACATGTCGCACCACTTGGGAAGATCTTAAGAAATTCCAACAGCCAGCCTATGCATACATAAAGATCGAACATTAGCTGAATGAGTTAAAGTATCAAGAAAGGAGCTAGATGCACAAACCACGAATGTGAGGTATCTTGAAGTCATTACTATATGTATTTGCATATACAGAGAAACCAATTACCAAAAAGTGCAAAGGTATAGAACTTTGATCTACTGTTTGACGAAACAACAATGAAGATGGCTTAAATTTCTGAAATTAGCATCTCACCTTTCATATGTCGTGGTTAATGTTCAGGTTTCTCCTTTCTTTTAGTCCTTCTCATCATAACCTTGAGAAAAGGCTCAGCATATGATAATTATGCTCAATCTCATCTTGCTAATCAATCTGATTCAAACAACTGAACTTTGTTTTCCGATGGGCTGGAAGGCCATCAAGAATAAAGGATTAAAGAGTGCATTTTAAAATACTGTTTTCATATTGAGAGAACAGACAGGAAGCTCAGTATGGCTAAGACCAGTGGCACAAAAAAATGCTGCTAGACCAGGCATTTTACAAGGTCATGGCAATAGTTTAGCAATGGTGTTGAAAGAGGAGACTATTGTTGGTTGGCTAATTTTGTAATAGGAGGACTGCCAAGTTATTACGACAGCTGGAAACCCCTGAAATGCTCAATGCACTTATATCATTTCCATGGGTAGCTACTACACCATCGAGCTGTGAAAACATGGAACTTCAGACGGAAATCAGATGTACATGCATCAAATAATGCCTGATAGTTATGATCTCTCAACCTCAGGGTAAAAGCCAGTGGCCGATTGACAGATGGATCAAACATCTTACATCATCTTCCATCGGGGTAATCACAATAGGACACTCATCTCAGGAGGATTCCTGGAATTCTAGTAAATATTCACTGCTATTCTTCCTCCTATTTTTCCTCCCTTTTTCGATAAGTAGAGTTACAAGTAAATTTCCACACAACTATAGCAAAAAAGTCAGGAGATATCATACAGACTTTCGATATTTTCTGGTTAGCTAAGTATTTGCAGCCAACTTATCAGGAATCAATGAGAATATACTAACCACAAAACCTTCAAACCTTTTACACTCAAGAGTAGAATTAGAAGTGAAAAAAGGAGAGAGAAGCACAAGTTCCACGCAAATGAACTGACATTAAAAGTGAAATCATGTGCTGAAGCATGAAACAAAATTAGTCATGCACATTTGTATGTATAATCCCATGTATAGGTCTCCACTTTTTGTTCAAAAAATTCCTAAGCATAAAAATATATAATAGAGACAGGATCGATGAAACTCCTAACTGTAAAAACTGGCAGTTTTCCAGCGTGCTCTTCCGTCCCTGTAAATTAGAGGAAAGTCTTATTAATCCCAAGTCGAAGACATAAATGATTTAAGGAACAGCATAAGTCTAGCCATAGAACTGACAAAGGGTACCAAATATCAAGAAATCTAGGTAGTATTTGATGATTTCATCCAACGTGCATGAAAAAGGTAGAAACATAATTGCAGGTAGACTACATAGCAGGTAAAGGAGCCTTTACTGTACAAGGGGGAGGCTATTGCACTAAACATTTCAGTCACTTGTTCTTTTGGCCAAAAGTTCAAAGCCACCAGTTGAAAGATGCAAAATCCAGTAGGTGGTAATCCATACTGCACAAGTAACTTCCAGAAAACGTGGGGACAAACAACAGAGGACAGTTTCATTCCTTCAGATAATATAGCCCATCAATGTGAACATTCTCAAAGTTGAGAGATAGAGAGAGGAGGCTCCTGGCAAAGATAGACATCAGCAAAAGGAAATATCACATATCAAGAGAGGTGACAGAAAGGCAGTAGCAAAAACCATTGCCGTGATCTCTCCTTCACTAGGGGGTGAATTCCAAGACTTTTTATTGATCACAGAGCCATATACATAGTATCTTTAAATTTCAATAAAAGCCTCATTCAACATTTGTTTAACTAAGAACCAATCCCTTAAAAATTACTCTAAAGTATGATACAAAAGTTTTACTCTCTTACCACAATTTTAGGAAGAAAATAATGAACAGTGGAAGCATGTTCAATTTCATTGATCAAAAGTTTGATACAGACATTCGAAATATTTTTGTGTCCTTTGCATCGTTTGAAGCTACGCTCAGCTTCTGGATCCACCTCACCTCAATCTGAATACCCTCCCACTCCCATAAAGCCTCCTTCAAATTGACTGAAAAGTTATTATCATTTCAATTGAAGCTAAATGAACCGTCGAACAATAATTAAAGACGAGATCCTGCCTTCCTAGAAACTACACAAAACCAGCCCTTTTTACTTTCCCAGCCATAAAATACAAAGCATACCGTGACTGCATAAAGCCTTCACTCTGCTCCAGACACATACTAAAGACTGCGTGACTTTCAAAAACTGGCGCCCCAAAATTAGTCCCAATAAAGAGAACAGAAATTCAGAATTTCTTACTATTGAAAATTTCGTCATTGTACAGTGAGTATAAGTTTCAAAAGAGAATATGAGGTTAGTTCTATTTAGTCTCCAATCCACAAATTTGACATACCTTCTGCTCCAATTACAATAAAAGAAAAAAAACTTGGAAGCACTTCATGAAATTTGCATCTATTGGTTTAGCGAGCAATCAAAAAGTAGTAACGGCATTTCCAATTGCAGAGTGGCCCTGAAGTTGCAGTTGCTCCATTGAGCAGATGTATCTTCGAGAACAGCACGCAACACTAGTAAAGAAGTGTTCTTGATACGTCTCTCTGTTTCACCTTCAATCAAGAACCTCCGCTAACTAAACAAGGCATCAAATTTACCCAAAAAATGATGACGAAAAGCTTCCCCGAGAAGTCCAATCACCGTCAAACCGACGCAATCCTCAATCCACAACCCAAAAGCTCCAAACACATAGTCCAGACAAGAAAAAAGACAGGAACTTTTATTGAATCCGAGTACCTTAGAGTAAGGCACGAGGTGATCGCAATCGTGGCAGAGGCACCCGGGGCAGCCGACGAGCTTGCGGAACGCGATGTTCCCGACGGTGTCCTTGGCCTTCTCGGCCTCATCCCAAGAGGAAGGAGGAGGTGTCGAGCGAGATAGTGCCCTCTCTCTCTCTCGAGTCTCTACCATATCTCTCTTGAGACGGCGAAACGACACTGAGTCAAGGATAATTCGGACAGAATATTCCGACAGCATCCAATTTCGTAAAATTTGATCCAAATTACCTCTCTACAACTAACATTTTCCCTTGTCGGGTACCCAAAAAATTAAAATACAACCACATGAAGGCTTAAAGTTTGGATTTTCAATATTAATCGGAAATAATTAGGGGTGAGTGTCGGCTTGGGATCGATCCTAAACAGCCTTGAATCAGCCCAAGGTTTCCGAGAGGATTGGGTCGATCCTTACTCCCAAGCATCTGGATTCTGTATTGTGAGTTGGTTCTCTATCCAAGAAACTTAGGATTGGTTCCGAGTTGACTTTGAAATTGGATTGGACTGTCTAATCCTCGATTCCAAGCTTTATAGGGTCGGTCTTAAATTTCAAAGATTGAAAATTAATACTAGACAAATTAATCCTTGAGTTAGATGCTAGATCGACCCTATTCAAACTATGCTCACTCTTACAAATAATGTCGTGACCCAAAAAGAAGACTGTAAAGCAGAAAAACAATATGGCTCCTGCATGAGCGCGTTTATAGTCTTTTGAGGAATCCATTGCTCTAGAGCCTACACCTCTCGGATCACACGGTAAAGGATCTCAACCATGAGAGGAGAAACTTCCGAGCTCCCGTCCAAGCGGAGACAAAGCCCTAAGTTTTTCAACGTCATGACGCTTTCTATACGAGAATGTAAAGAAATGGACATGATTAAGGGTGTGCAACTAGACTGGATATACCCGAGAATCGGATCGGTCCACCCGAAAAATAGCGTCAGGAACTGGTTCCTGTTAAAACCGGTCCGGAAATCGATTCCTAAAATTCGGAATTAGTTTAAACCGGTCTGGGAACCAGTTCCGAGTGATTATCCACCTGGGAACCGGTTCCCCTGTTTTGGAACCGGTTTTGGAACCGATTTTGTAAGTAGAGGTCCAAAATCCTATTTTTTTCCCTTGATTTCTATTCTTACTCTTGCAATCACACAACGTTGTTCCTCTTGGCTCTCTCAAACACGCACGGCACTCTTCATTCGTTGTTCCTCTTCCTCACCTGCTTCCCTCCCTCATCGGCTCCTTCTCGCACCGTCTGACGGACAAACGGTCAACGCCAAATTCTTGTGTATCACGTGAATTGGCTTGCCTAATTGATCTTTTGTAGGACGAGTTATGCTCGCATAAATGAGTAACTTCATGTAGTAGTTGTGAGAATAAAACTAATATTATACTCATGTTTGTTGCTAATTATTTGTCTTATGATTTTATTTATTATAATTAGCCATGTGGATCCTTAATTTTTCATTTAGTCAAAAAGTTCACGTATTTATTTATTACAAGTGCTTAACGTTTCAATACAAATTGAGAGGATTACGTTATTTTCTCATGTATTAACATAAAATTTGAAGTCGTATAGAATTTCGGAAGATTGCAAAATAGGTTCCAATGGAAATAGAATTGACCTTCGAACCAGATCGAAAAAATAAGATGGTTTGGGTACAGGGTCCAATATAAATAAGGTATGGTACATGATCCAAAAAAGGAGAACCGGTTATAACAAGATTGGGTATAGGGTCCAAGTTTAGACCTTACTCACTCTGGACCCGATCACCCCTAGATGTGACTATGACGCGTTATGAGGAGTGACCTTTGAGTTAGCACGGCAGGTAATGTAACTTCCTGGGAAAGCAAAGCAGTCCCGTCGTATCCAGCAATCCACCCTTAAGTCTTTGTCCGACACTCTTGTGAAGGCAAAGCCCCAGAAGAAAAACACCGGCATACCGAAAAAAAATATTCACTCCGTGGGGCATTGGCCTGCAATCGAAGCCAAATTCTACGGCAAAGACTCTTGCGTGATCCCACGGGCGCAGACAAAGATGTTGACATCCTAAGTTCCACTTTTGGAACGAAACTACCGAGAGAATCGATGGCAACACAGCCGGAAGACCAGCGCAAACGTGTTTTGCAAATTGACCTCGTAAAGTACCAGGAAACTCTGGTTGCTATCATAAAAAACAATAAACAAAGAACATTGAAATGTGGGATACGGAAAAAATTGCAAAATTTCTCAGCTTTGTTGGAATCTTTGTGAAGGAGGAACCTCACCTTCTTCACAATTTCCATGCCAATCTCGAGTCTCCCTTTCGGCTTACTATATATGCTTGTGGCTGCCGGTGTTCCAAGCGTGGCGTCCCAAATTGAAGTCTATCTCTATTCTTCTTTCTTCTTCTTCTGTCTCTATAGGTTTTGCCCTTATCCTAATTGCCAAGTCTCCACAAGTTGTGCTCTCATCCTTATTGCCAAGTTACAATGGACAAAGCACTGAAAATAAAATCTATTATTGTCCTCTCCCTCGTTGCCATGATCGTGGCACTAGTGCCACTAGACTTAATCATATCAGTTCATGCCTTGTACTCGGACTTCAGACACTTAGTCGAGACCGTGTGTGATTTATATTCAATGGTGAGTATGTGTTTTGGTCACTATAAGAACCGAAATGCACAAGTTCCGACTCCTCAATCTCCCACCGCTCCAATCCGCGCGACTCGTGAAACAATGGACAGCATGGAGCTGTCCAGGCCGGAAGTGGAAACCCTGATTGCGAGGCTGGGGATCTTCAGGAACCCACGTGGCGACGACCGTGATGAGGTTCAGGAGAGAATAGGGGTCCGGGAAATCGCAGCTCTTTTTGAGGAGGAAGGGCCAAGTCCGGAGGAAGTGAAGGAGGCGTTCTATGTGTTTGATGGGAACTGTGATGGATACATTGATGCTAGCGAGCTGGGTGAGGCCTTCCATAAGTTGGGCCTTGTACAGCTCTGCGAGGTCGATTGCAGGAGCTTGATTCAGGCCTTTGATGACAATGGGGATGGATTGATTGATTTCAGAGAGTTCAAAAAACTTGTGGAGAAAAGTTTCTCTTAACGATCGAGACGGGACGAAGTGGCCCAAATGCCAGGAGGGTGATCTACTTCTGGTGAAGTAGCTCTTGGTCTCTAAACAGTTCATGAACCACCCCTCTACATCTTGATATATCCTTCTATATCCATGTCTATGTCACTATGTAGTACCTCAACTGGACTTACTAATTCGTGGGATTGTCTGAAGATGAAATAAAGTAAATCTATTCATGAGGTTAAGGGTTTTCATTTCCATTTCATGTCTACGTAACTTTACAGACAGTCTGTCGTCAAACCAAAAATACTTCTATGCATTTCCTAAAGTTGTGTTTAGTTGTCTCGATCATTAGGATATGATTTGATAGAATATGATATGAAATTCATGAATTTTGTTGTATCATAGACTTGTTTTATCCTTTCATGGAAGGGAAAGGGTTACCCATAATTACTTGATTAGCTCTTTTGAATCGCATTCATAAAGTTGTATATTTTCATATCCTAAAATATATATTGTTTGGTAGGAACTGCATATCCATATAAATAAACAAAAAAACACAAATTGATGTGATAAGAATCTTTCACGATTCATTCCTAAAGAAACTGGAAATGTACAAACGAAGACAACCTCTCGTAATGAATCCATTGTACGAGCTAAAACAAAAAGAGCAAAGTAACCCATTGCAATAAGGTTCGACTATAAATAGGCTATAGTGACATCGACGGGGTTGAGTGCCGAATTTAATAAGAGAGAAAGCATGATCATTCACCTTTATGATTTAGAAAAATATAGTTGTTGCGGAAAGCGAGTAATTAAATAATAAAATAAACAAAATAAGAAAATAAATAAGACACTAAATTTATGTGGTTCAGTCGTAATGACCTACATCCATAGGAAAAACATTGACGGATTCCACTATAGATTAAGCGATATAACGGAGATTATACACTTAAGTCATTTAAATACTTTCAATGTTTCTCAAGCCCCAATTACACTCAATAACACACATAGTGTTTACTCTCGAAATTCCTCATAAAATAAATTTTCAATCTCACTAAAGAATTATACACAAATTCTTACTATAAGAATATAATTGACTTGAGGGGATAGAACTGGAGGTTATAAAACAAGTCTAGGCATGAGTTGAAGGTATTTAGAAATTGGTCATAGGAACCGAACCAGTTTGATTTTACGTTCTTGTGGTTACCGATCTGGTTCTCGAATTAAAAAAAAAAAAAAGTGGAAACAATACTATGTGGTTCAATTCCTGCTTTTCCCATCTCTTAGGTGAGAACTGAGTAGGGAACAAGAACCAAATAGTCAAATGTATTCATTTTTATATAGATTGTTACTTTTGACAATTGGGGATATATTTTTTTTTTTGGTTACATTTAATTATATTTTGCTTAACTAAAAATGAAAGAAAAAAAAGTGAAGAAAGAAATGAAACATAAAAAAAAAAGAAAAGAAATTAGCTCGTTCTCGAATAAATCCTAGAACCAACCTTGCAACCGATTGATAGGGTAGGTTTCAAAATATGCAGAATAAGTTTTGTTGGTAGATCAAACTACAAGGTGCCTTGTCCTACATCGAAAAGATGTGAATGCACATGTGGATGAAATTTGACACTAATCAACAATTATTATTTTTATTTGTTGAAATGAGAATTTATTTTTATAAAAATAAATTAGCCATAGTGTCCTATTGAAACAATGCAACTATTCACGAAGGAGTGACGGTTATTTTTTTATCTATTATTTATTTTGTTCCGAATTTTATTATTGCTTCTAACGGTTATCTTGGAGGTTGTACTTGTTCACAAATGACTTCTTAATTCTTAGAAGGTTGTGTCTATTCAAATATAACTTCTTATTTTTTGTTATTAAATGCTGAACGTGCCTATTCATTTATATACGGTTATTCTTTTCAATTGTTTCCCTTGAGAGGTTTTGGAGAAATATTAAAATTGCTATACAGTATTTTCAATTGAGACCTTATTCTATCGTGGAGGAAATTTTTCAGTGATCATGAGTAACATTGTGGGGCAAATAATTCAATAAATAAAGTGATATTATATCTTGAAGTCTGACTCGATTACTTTATCCGATTTGAAGCAATAGTTCCCAAAAGTTTTAGATTTCAAAAGCTAAAAAATTGGTTTCAATAGGGTAGGTTTTACGTTATAGGTTACGGTAATCGAAACCTGGACCGACGTGGAACCTCCGGCCCATATTTATTTGAGTGGAAATGAGCTTCCTTTAAGACAAATTGATGACCCCGAAAGAGAAGCTTTTCGGCCCGAACCGCCACTTTGATTGCCAATCTGCCCTATGTACGAACTTTCTTAAAGTAAATAACCGGAAAAGATCCAAATACAAGAACCGTTCCAATCCTGTCGGCGCCATAATTAAAGCTTTTAAATCGAGGGATTAATCAAGAATTTCATTCAAAGTATTGCATGGATGGAAGTGGCTGATCTTAAACAACACAATAATCACTCTCTTGTGCCACAATGTGACGAAAGTAAATGGTTTCTCTTGGCAATCATGGATCAGATCATAATTGATTCTCGATCTGAACCTCATCCTTGTCCAGATAAACAAATACCAAATCCAGAGATGGAACTAACAAACAAAAACAAAGCAGGGCTCAATGACAAAAAGAACACAAGCCCTGGTCATGGGAAAGACCAGATGATGATAAAGATATTTACATTTGACATCCTACGATTACTAAAGGTCAATCTTGGGCTGCTCATCTCACAGCAAACACTTCAATCTGAGAAGCATCTTGTTAAAGCTCATAAAAACAACAATCAAAACAGAAAAATTTCTTTGTTTGAGAGAGAAAAGATAAAAAAACAGAGCATGGCACTTCATAGTCTTGTGCAAAAGAAAAAAAAAAACTATCGAGTACAACAACTAAATACAAAGTAGAAACTACTCACGTATACAACACGTAACTGCACACAAACGTGCTATTAACTTCCTAGAAAATAGCAAAAACACTAAATGCATAAATTGAACTGTTTTTTTAAATAAAAAAAACAAAGAAAAACAGAGGAAAACATGACAGAAAACAGCAGCTGAACAATTCCAACAAACTCCTCCTTAGATCAGTTGCTACTGTAGATTCCTATTTTCTCTCTTAACAGCTCAAATCTTCCAGCCTAAAGTGGTTTTGTGAACATACCTGCAAGTTGATCTTCAGATCTGCAATAGACCAACTTAACTTCGCCACTTTGTTGCACCTCATGCAGAAAGAAAAATTTGACTTTGAAATGCTTGGTTTTGCCATGGAAAATTGGATTATGTGATATTGCTAAAGCAGCCTGATTATCCACATTAACTTCAATGCAATCACTAGAATTCAACCACAAATCCTTCATTATCTTCTTCAGCCACAAAGCTTGATTTGCAGCTGCAGTAGTTGCTATAAACTCAGCATCTGCAGTAGATTGAGCTATAATCTCTTACTTTTTAGAACACTAGGAGAAACAAGCAGAACCAAAACTGAAACAATATATAGACGTACTCTTCATGTCATCTACTGAACCAGCCCAGTTACTATCAGAAAATCCTTGCAAATTAAACTTCTGACATTTCTTAAACTTCACACCAAAGAACAATGTTCCTTTGAGATATCTCAAGACCCTTTTTGTTGCAACTAAATGTAACTGACTAGGACTACTCATAAACCTGGATAAAACACTCACAACAAAAAGAATATCTGGTCTGATTGCTGTAAGATACATGAGACACCCAATCAGACTTCTATACATAGAAGCATCTACTACATATGTTCCGTCATGCTTCTGCAGCTTCTCTTTAGCAGCCATAGGAGTGCTTACACTTTGACAATCTTCTATCTGAAACTTCTTTAGAATTTCCTTCATGTATTTTTTCCCCGAACTGCAAATAGAGATGAAGATCTCATATGAAGCTTGTTTGACTTCCGAACAAAGACCCAAAAAATAAGCCATCTTTCCCAAGTCGATATCTCAAAAACTGCAAATAAATCTTGCTTCATCTTCTCTATCAATCCCATATCATTCCCCGTCACTAATAGATCATCTACATAAAGTGACTGAATTACAACACTGTGATTCACCTTCTTGAAATAAAGAGTGAACTCACTTTCTTTTTTTTTTGGGTCGAAAAAGCTGCATTTCATTTCAACTTAAGTAGAGAACATAGAACATGAACCCATATGGGCTTCGAAGGTGTTTTGTACTATATCCTCTTTCCATGAGCCAGTCTGCTTGTCAATCAACTCGTTAACATGCTATGGGTCTTCTCTATTAGCGAGGAATCCCGCTTTAGTATCTTTTGTTCTATTGCTTTGCAAATAGATACCGAGATTTTGAATATCGACATTGCATATTATCGGATAGCTTGAGCTACTTCTTTCAAGAGGACTTCCTTTCCTACTTTAGACAACCAGTTTTCCTTCCATCCTTCCAACTTCATATTTACCCGTGCCAAAATCCATGCAAACATCTGTTTTTTTTTAACTACCCCAATTAGAGGGGATACCCAAATATTTCCCTGTTTTGTCGATTTCTGGGACACGCAGCTCCCTTGCCATATTCCTCCTTAAGCTCTGGGGACAGCCCGCACTGAAAAGGATCCCTGAATTGTTCAAATTCACTAATTGCCCAGTAGCTACACAATATTGATTCAGCACCTCAGCTAGATTTTGGCACTCACTAATCTTACCATCTAAAAAGAAAATAGAGTCATCTGCGAACAGTAAGTGCGATAGTGTGGGGCAGTGGCTGTTTAACTTAATACCTTTTAATCTTCCCTCAGCAATTGCTTTTTTCAACATTAAAGATAAAACATTCGCCATAAGTATAAACAAGTAAGGAGATAGAGGGTCTCCTTGTCTAATACCTCGAGCTGTTTGAAAATAAGGTAGGGAGTCTCCATTTAATTTCACAATGA
Organism: Eucalyptus cladocalyx; assembly: GCA_017140615.1. Lineage (NCBI taxonomy): Eukaryota > Viridiplantae > Streptophyta > Magnoliopsida > Myrtales > Myrtaceae > Eucalyptus > Eucalyptus cladocalyx. The sequence goes on from CM029526.1 coordinate 31,068,854, forward strand.
ATGAGGTAGTTGTGACACATTGCATGATCCAAGTTACCCATGTAGTGCTAAAACCCATTTTCTTCATGCAAGCTTCAAGGAAGTCCCATTCAACTTCTTCATCATAGGCCTTCTTCATGTCTAGTTTGAGCACGGCTTGGAATTTCTTCTTTCTTTTCCCGATTTGGTGTTGACACCGAGTTGGTGAATGACTTCTTAAACTATAAGGATGTTGTCTTGTATTTGTCTTCCACTTACAAAGGCGCTTTGCTCTATTTCAATCAACTCAAGAAGCCATCTCTTAAGACGATTTGCCAACACTTTCGAGATAATTTTATAGGAAAAGTTACAAAGGCTGATCGATGGGAATTGGTCTAATGTTTCTGGGTTTGGGGCTTTAGGAACAAGTGCAATATGTGTTGAAAATTGCTCAAGCCGCGAGATTCACTTATAGATTCGGATTTAGGCATTTAGTCTCCAAAAGTCTTCTACCATTTCCATAATGTAACCATCTGGTTGAGACCCCATAAACGGCTCCATGGAGAATCGCCAACCATACCTGTTTCGATTTGAAATCAAATTCTTGATTAAATATGCAATCTATTCAGGCGTGGGAAGGAGATATTGCAAGCCCATCTTTGTAAGGTTCGGAATCATATTTAAGTCCATTTGGTTTAAAGAAATAAAATCGGTGGAGAATATTCATATGGGCGGATGTGGGAAGATACGCACCAAGGTTGAAAATGAGAAAGGAATGTTGGGCACGTTCTACACTGCGGGCACATTGATTTGCAAAAAAGATATATTCCTGCAGAGAAGGCATTCGGTCAACGAGGAAAAGAAAAGGAAATAGAATATATTTCAAAGCATGCACAGAAGAGGAAACGAAATGTGCTGTTTTTCTTAACAAGTTCGGACCCTCTCCCTATAAAAGGGACCTTTCGCAGACTAGAAAAAGGGGAGATTTTCGGAGCAATACACAGAGAACACACGAGAGAGAGAGAGAGTTGAGGTTTTCTTCCTTGAGAGTGAGTCTTCGTAGCTGCAATTGGGGTCTACCAGCTTCACGATTCAGCGTTGCAAAGGACGCCGCTGACTTTTGCTGGTGTCGCCCTCCACTGATCCGAGTGGTGCCGAGACTCATCCTTTTGGGCCGTCATCTCCAGCTGCATCTGTGACGCCGAAGCTTTTATCCCAACGTTGTTGCTGACTTCGTTGCGACGTCTAGGCCATGCATGTCAGTACCGTAGTGATCAATGTACAAATCATCCACGACGCCCCGGCTACTGTTCAGAACCGTTCCTTAGTCTTCTAGGGCATGATTTTCACTAATTTCAGTTGAAATGATTGCTTCTTTGAATGTTAGAGATTGTGTTCATCTGGGCATAAATGGGCGTGGATGATGTCTTGCTTGATTTGGTGCCGTGTTGTTCTTGATGATCAATGATGGGCTGGATATTTCTTAGGATAGACTACATGAGGTCCCACCGAGGTGTACAATTCAAAATAAAAGATAAAGTGAAAAAGTTAAAGTTTCCTCTGGGGCTTTAAGAACAAGTGCAATATGTGTTCTGTTCAGATTCGGATTTAGGCATTTAGTCTCCAAAAAATCTTCTACCATTTCCATAATGTCAATTCAGTGATCTTGAGTCTTTGTTCATAAAGTTTCCTCTTTCAGTCTTCCTTACCCGGGTCCACTCTCCACTGGATATTTGAAGCATAGATATTCTATTCTTTTGCCTGCGTTGTATAGTGGTAGCATGAAAATATTTAGAGTTCCTATCCCCCCATTTCAACCTTGAAACTCTCGATCTCATCCCCCAGAACACTTCATCTTGCTTCCATAACAGTTCTATTTTTCCTTTTACCTCTTGTACCCTCTTTCTATCATGCTCAGCCTCTTGATTATTTGTGATGGCCTCAAGTTCTCTTTTTAAGTCTCTGATTTGAGTATGTGCATTGGCAAATTTTTTGCTCCATACCTCCAAGGATGCCTTTATTTTCTGAGTCTTTGCCTCTCTAGCTTAGATTTTTCACTCCAGGATCATTCAACACCGTATTTACTTTTTCCTCATATTCATGATCTTTCAACCAAAAAGCTTCAAATTTAAAGTACCTCTTTCTCTTCCACCTTTCAGCCATGAGTGATACTAATAAAGGACAGTGATCTGAACCTATTACCGGAAGGGAAAATACTAAAGCATCTGGGAAGGAAACCCTCCATTCAATGGTAACATAGGACCCTGTCAAGTTTTTCTTTTATAAATTCATCTCCACTCTGATTGTTTGCCCATGTAAACGCACATCCTTTGCTTTCTAATTCCATAAAAGAACATTCATTTACAATTTGTCTAAATGCTGCCATTATGTGATACTCAGCTAATCTTCCTCCTACTTTTTCCCAGTGATATAGAATTTCATTAAAATCGCCATTACAAATCCATGGCAGAGAATTGTGGGACTTAATATATTTCAATTCCTCCCATAATAACACCATTTTTTGGAAAGTATAAGGGGCATGTACAAAAGTACTTCGCATCACGATTCTATTTTCTTCCCATTTGCAAGTCGCATTTATAAAATCAGCAGAGTATGATTCAATTGATACCTGAATTTCAGCGTTCCACATTAAAGCTAGCCCGCCTGCAGTCCCAATTGGATCCACCACAAAGTGGTTCTGAAACTTTAAGTTCTTCTTTAACCTCACAACCAACTGTTCTTTGTTCTTTGTCTCCATTAGGAACACTAAACCGGGCCTGTTTTGAGCCACTAAGGCTCTTAGTTCCCGAATTGTCAGGGGATTGCCCAACCCTTGACAATTCCAGCTTAATATGTTCATTTGTACTCCGGTGGCTTATTAGGGCTAGCCACCAAAGCCCATGTGCCCTCTCCCTTCTCAATTTGGATTGGGGTCTCTAGGAGTTGAGTCTCATCCAAAATCTCCTGGTCTTTGCTTCTCAGTGCCATAAGGACTAAACCTTTTTCTATATTTTGCTTGTGTGCCTGGCTGCTTTTCCTTCTTTTCTTGGATACAATCCCTTCTGGATGTCATGGTTGAGAGGTGCAGAAGAGGGTTCGTTTTTCTGGCTACGTTAATAACAGGAACGAAGAACTTGCCTTTCCTTGTACATCTCCCGGTTTTTCATTTTCCATCTCTTTTCTTTTTTCAGGTCTATCCATGCGGCTGCTGTTTAAAGGGAGGTGCTGGACAATATCCATATGGCTTGGATTCTCTTGAGTTTCAGGTACAACTTCTTCTTTTACGCTATCCTTTTTCAAATCTTCATAAAACATCTTCCATATAGGGCTAAATTCCTTAGCTTCTGCCTTCAACCAATACCTAAATCGTAGCTCATTAATTATCTCCAAGTCAACTTGGTTTTCAGCACACTGAGTAGTGTAATGTTCCAATTTTCCACATGCATAGCAGAAATGAGGAAGTCTTTCGTATTTGTATTCCAGCCTAGAATTTTCTTCCCGCTCGTTTAACCACACTTCCTTGTTTTAAAGGCGCAAAAAGATCCAACTCAACTTTCACTTTCCCTAATACAAAATTAGCAACACCTTTGGATTCCACTTTGATCTCTAACACTTCTCTCAGATCCTGCACAATTCTCCTAACAGCTTCCACATTACGCCATTCCACTGGAAGGTCGAATATGTGGACCCAAAAAGCCCATTTTGAGAAATTGTAACAGAGAGTGGGGGGTATTTGGTTCCCATGATTTTAGTTACAGACAATGATTAGCAAAGGACCACAGGCCGCCATTCAACACACGTTTTGAGTCCCCTTCTATTTTGAAAGAAAATAAAAATAGTCCCTGCTCTAAGGGGGTAATATCAATACTTTCTATTTTCCAAGCCTTCTTCATAGTACTCTGAAAAGCTTGAAAATTAACATTTGGGTTCATAAAGAGCTTTCCTATTAACATTGCACGACAATCTTTTTCCTGCTCACTAGTATCAATATCCTCCAAATCGATTATATCATCTTCTGACCACATATCTCCCAACCTCTTGCAAAGAAGTTCCATCCGAGGATCTGCGCCTTTGTGTTCCATGGAGGCGGAATACTTTAGTAAGCAGTCCAAGAAGGTAGTAAAACAGCCACAAGCTTGCTCGATGATGCCTTAAGACCTATTCTTAACACTTTAAAGGAAGAGACCAACCTGAGACAATGGATAGCGGTTGATACCAAGATGAAGATGGTGGGCGTGTTGCGCCTGTCTTATCATAACCATTTTGAAGCCGTATTGATCATCCCGTCATCTTAGGCAACTCGCATAGAGCCGATTTGAAGCGTGATTCAACAGTTGAGAAAGGGTTAGGGTTTTTGTAGTGTTGGATATGGGAACTGGATGATTTGTGGAAAGGGTTTTTAAGATTGATATGATGGATTTTGTAGATATTTGATTTCTGTTTTAGTGGAAAAAAGTTAAAAAAAAAAAGACTCATTTTGTGAAAAGGAGCATGAACACGCCATGGATGACAGCCCCTATTGAATGGAACAGTGCATGAAGAACTTCCATTTTCATAAGGAGGCTCATTCTGGGATGGGAATCTCAAGGAATGGAAGCTAGACGGAAATGGGATGGTGGGTGTTTCGATTATGGTTTTGATTTGGGAGTAAATGAGCCATTACCACAACAAGCATGGAGAAACTCTTCCTGTGAGAGAGAAGCTCCTAGAACGGGAGAGACATTTTTTTATAACTTCAGTCTTATTGCATAAGAGTGAACTCACTTAAGCTTTTTACAAAGCCAAAATCCTGCAAATATCGATCTATCTTCCCATACCAAGCTCTTGGAGCCTGCTTTAGTCCATATAGAGCTTTCCTCAACCTGTATACACTCTCTTCTTGGCCTTTGATATCGAAGCCTTCGGTTGTTCAACAAAAATTTCCTCCTCAAGCTCTCCATTCAGGAATGCAAACTTGACATCTAACTGAAATATAGGCCACCCCTTCTCTGCTGCAATAGCTAACAGTAACCTTATTGTATCAAGTCGTGCAACAGGAGCAAATGTTTTAGAATAGTCTATTCCCCATATTTGTGCATAGCCTTTCACCACTAGTCTAGCTTTGTGTTTATTGATAGAACCATCGGGATTAAGTTTTGTTCTAAACACCTACTTAACCCTAATCACATTCTTATCATATGGTCTGTCAACAAGCTCCCATATGTGGTTTTTTTGGATCATTGCGATCTCTTCCTGCATTGCTGCAATCCACCTCTAATCTTCCTTAGCTTCCATAAAGTTAGATGGTTCGAGCATTGCCACATTGCTTCTTTAATAGATTTCAGCAAGTGACCTTATGCCTCTCACTGGTAAATCATCCACACTATCTTCCAATCCATCTATAACTTCATCAACATCTACATCTGTTGCAGGTTTTTTTTTTTTGAATTGCTTCTGTTCTGCACTCTTTCCTTTCTTCCAATTCCACTCATCTTCCTCTAGAAAAACAACATCTCTGTTACAGTCACCTTCCCTGTCATAGGGTGAAAAATTATGTAAGCCTTTGATTGGAGACTATACCCAATGAAGATTCCAAGCTCTGCTTTCTTATCTAACTTGTCCCTCTTGACCTCAGGAACATGAGTGTAACACAAACACCCAAAAACCTTCAAATTTTTCACAGAAGGTTTAACACCATACCAAACTTCAAAAGGTGTTGACTTCTCTAAGGCCTTTATGGGCAATCTGTTCAATAGGAACACTGCAGTATTAGCTGCTTCAGCCCAGAACTTCTTAGGTAACTTCTTCTCCTACATCATACATCTAGCCATCTCCATAATACTTCTGTTTTTACTCTCACTGACCCCATTTTGTTGAGGTGAATAAGGAGCAGTGAATTGCTACACAATTCCTGCTTGCTCACAATTCAACTTAAACTTGTGAGCAGTATACTCAAAACCATTATTAGACCTGAGTATTTTAATTTTCTTCCAACTCTGATTCTCAACTAAGGTTTTAAACTTCACAAACACATCAATAACTTCAGACTTGGCTCGCAAAAAATAAATCCAACTCATCCTAGTCATATCATCAGTGAAGGTAATGAAATACATGCTACCATTGAGAGAAGACTCAGACATAGGTCCACATAGATCTGTGTGGACTAATTGTAGCTTCTCACATGCTCTCCAGCCTCCTCCTTTGAAAGGAAATCTGGCTTGCTTGCTAACAAGACAAGTTCTACACTGTGGAAATTCCTCCTCCAAACTTGGCAAGTCATCTGCCAAGTTATTTCTCTGCATAAACGACATGCTCTTCCTGTGAATATGCCCAAGTCTTTTATGCCATAGCTCTGCATTTTCTTCTTTGCACTTTAAAGCCATTTGTTGCATCTCTTGTGGTTTGAACATGAAACTCTTGTCCCTTATTGGGATTCTTAGCACCTCTTTGCTATCTGCATTATTAATAAGACATTATTTCCTTTCGAATTTCACTTTATAGCTCTTCTCAACTAATTGACCAACACTTAACAGATTCTGGTCAATGTTTGGCACAAAAAGAACATCACTGATCAACTTCACCTCCCGATTTCCTTCAATAGCCATTGTATCATTCCCTTGCACTTCGATATATTGTCCGTTGCCAATTCTGACTCTGGACCTGACTGACCTGTTTAGACTCCTAAACAGCTTCGAATTGCCAGTCATATGATTGGTACAGCCATTATCCACCAGCCATGTATCATTCTCAACAGAAGATTCAGAAAAAGAAGCTACAAACAAGTGCTCTTCCTCAGTTTCATTCACTGCTACTTGTGCTTTTCCTGCTTGTTGGTAATTTTTTTCTTTGTAGATGGCTTTCATGTGACCCAACTTGTGACATCTTCCGCATCTAGTATCAGGCTTTCTCCAACATCTAAAAAACTGATGATTAGTTCCACCACAGTATTGACAAGGCTTTTTGTTCATCTTCCATTTGCTAGACCCACCAGAATTTCCTTTTTTGCTACAAACTTGGAGTCACTAGCATTTTCTCTGGACTGAATCCATTTCTTCATTTTGCCTCCATCATTTGACTTCACTTTAGCTTTCAGCGCATCCTCTATAAACTCTTATCTTCTCATCGTCTTACGTGCTCCCGTACTGCAGAGCATTTAACAATTCTGCAAGCTTTATATCAGCTAAGTCTCTTGTATTTTCCAAAAAAGCTATGGTGGCTTCGAACTTCTCTGGAGGAGACACCAGGATCTTCTGAGCAAGCCTTTCATCCTTCAAGTCAGTCCCTAAAACTCTGATTTTTTTAGCTATCCCAACCAACCTATCAAAGTACTCATTCACTGACTCTGAATCCTTCATTTGTTGTCTCTCAAACTCCCTCAAGAGATTAAGCACATTCATGCCTCTTATCTTCTCATCTCCCTTGTATTCATCCTTCAAGAAATCCCATATTGCCTTTGCAGAATCACATCTCATGATCCTTGTGAAGATAGTGGGTGAAACAACGGCATACATGCAAGACTTTGCCTTGGCCTTCCTTGTGATTCTCTCTTTATGGTACTTTATCTAATTCAAGGTTGGATTGTCTGGAAGTGGAGCAACCTCATAATCATTCTCCACAGCCTTCCATAAATCATGACCCTCCAAGAATGCCGTCATCTTGACAGCCCAAGCCTGATATTTTCCCAGTAAAGACTGGAGCATCCATTGCAGAGAATCCACTCGATCCTACCTCCATCAGCTTTTTTTTTGTAGATTGGAAGCAATCATCACTCACTTACCCTCACTTCACAGTCCCTTAAGATCCCACAAACGCTTTGATACCAATGTTAAAACTCATAAAAACAACAATCAAAACAGAAAAATTTATGTTGTTTGAGAGAGAAAAGATAAATAAATAAATAAATAAAAACAGAGCATATCACTTCATACGTCTTGTGCAAAAGAAAAAAAAAACTGTGAGTACAACAACTAAATACAAAATAGAAACTGCTCACGTACGTGCAACACATAACTGCACACAAACGTGCTATTAACTTCCTAGAAAATAGCAAAAACACTAAATGCATAAATAAATGAACTTGGCTGTTTTTTAATAATAAAAAAACAGAGGAAAACATGACAGAAAATAGTAGTTGAACAATTCCAACACATCCTTCAAACTATCATCAAGGGACTCTTGTCTTCAGTTCCCACCCTGGTGACTGCTGTCTCCTCAGATCCACTCTTCTCTAAGCTAGTCATTACGATGCTTCATGTCGTAATGGCAGATCTCTCGGTATCTTGCCGCACCCGGCTAGCTTCATGAGTTCGGAATCATCCAAACCTTTTGCTAGACTGATGCTACATCCATCAGCCCCATACTTCGCCATTGCGTCTTTGAATTTCTTGATCCGTAAATCATTGGGTTACAATTCATAAACAAGCTGATCCTTTGAGACTTTTAACCCGAGGAAGTCCATACAGGATGTTTTCAGGTCCCTGCGATCTTCAATCTCCACATTACATTTATCACATATTGACAATGATCTATTTCTGTGTATGACATCGGACCAGACTGGATGATTCTCAGCTAAAATTAATGAACTTTCTTCTTTTTCATCAACATTTTTCTTTTAACATTTTCAATCTTCAAATTTTTTTGTGTATTCTTGTTAATTCTGAAAAAGAATCCGACTCGATCTGGTACAATCGGAAACCGACCGCAAAGAGAGGTACCAAGTAGGCGTGGACAGAAAAATAAAAGCTAATATGGACTCTTTCATTCTCTATCAATGGTTAATACTTTGCTTCCTCAGCAATCTGTATATGCATACCAATGTTGAAAGTATCACTCGCCAGAGAAAATTAGTCCTGGATGGACAAAGGATCATCTCTTTGAAACCAGAGACTTAAGCAATAAAGCATATAGTTTTCAATGAGTACTTCCCCGAGCCTGGTCATTTACCTTTCGCAACTGAATGGTAGTAAGGTCACCGCGCTCATGATCACATTTGCTTTAAAACTGGATAAAAGGAGAAAGGAAACTAGTCCTACCAGAAGAAGCCCATCAACAACCCTCTGCTCAGCACCTTCGCAAGTGAGTCAAAATCACGGTGGTGTCAATGAAGCCTAGCTGTATGATTATTCTGTATGGTGCAATCTTTTTGATCATATGCTGGACCACCATAGATTTCTTCATTCTGCCCAAGTTTAAAACTTTTGAGATTAGTTATGCTGTTGTGAATAATAGAAAATCACATCCAATACCGTTACTGTGAATGTGATAATCTGCTGGTGTGTGAAGTGACAGTACCAGAGGAGTCAAGTAGCGCCGTGCAATTGAATTTCAGTGAAACTTCAATTGTTCGTCAGAAGTGGTCGCCGAAGCTTAGTTTACAGTCAGTCTCCGAGCCTCAAGTTAAAGCTCTGCCCTTCCTCAAAACTCAAGAAATTAGAACTTCTGTCCAGGCTTTTAGACAATTGAACTTTCTTATCAATGTCGCTAGTTTAATTGTTGCCAGATGGTTGCTTGTAGATGTGCATATTATTCCATCTCACATCTTCCTCAGTCCCCATATCGCGTTTTTTTAATCTGTTATCGTGCTGCTGATCATGATCTTTGTAGTATACTCATTGATCATCCAAAGATTGAACAATATATACAATGATATCTGCAAGGCATGAATTTAATAGGACTCGCTATAACTGGATTTGGAGTATGTCATGCTGGGAAACTCAGATTACAACTCCTATTTTCTTCCAGCTTCTTCCAGTTCTCGGAGCCCTCCTACTTTTTGTTCAATCTCCTCGATCAGCTCCTCACGCCATAGCTCTGCTCTGGCTGATTCTTCAATGTCTTCTTGCTGCATAGCACAGAATTCAGTGAGCAAAAATATTTCATTCAGCTCCTCGAATGAAGGGGACAATGAACTTGTCTAGATCCGAACATGCGGTAATTTAATACCAAATCTCAGATTGAAGATGACCAATCTTACTGCAAATGCAGCAATAAAATCCAGGAAAAAAGAGAGGCCGATTCTCTCTATCTTACTGACACTTTACCATACTGGAAATGCAAGCTCCTTCACTAATTGGTCATTACTCGGCTGGCAAGTAATGCAAGATAAATCAATGCTGTTCTAGTCTAGGTAAAGATTGTTCTAATCTGGAGTAGCCTTTCACCAAAGATGACAATTAACTCTTCAATTGCTATAAGTCCTTTGCACTCATGATCTGATGCTATCGCCCTTGTGAACTGCAGATATAATGGCCTTTTTCTTGATCACTCTAAGCATGTCTATTGTAAAGTTCATTTTTCAGCTTCCCACTTGTTCTCAGATGTGGAACATTGGAAGACAAGGAGGAACCTTTTCTGTCACCATATGAAGTAGGCAAGTGTTGAGCTAGCAAAAACGAGAAAAAAAGGTGATCAATCAAGATCAGTGGTTTAAGAGTAGCGCACCTTTTCATAAACCCAGTGGCCAGTACCATCTCCTCCATCTTTCCTGTATTCTTCCGAATCATAGTATGGATCCTAAAGAATTCTCTCAGGAATCAGACGTGTATGTCAAAACTCACAGCATCAGAAAAGCGAAAAAGAGAAGTTCTACTTATAGAGCATCTTACTTTGTGGAGCCAAAGAACAAGCATCCCCAACAGGTGAACATGATGTAGAAAGTATCTACAAAATCAACGGCAAATAGGAAGGTATGTAGAAGTAAACAATGACATAAGATACGGATGAGTCGAACTTGAACTTGAATGACCTAGAAACACTCACAAACACTCTTCAGGGCTTTATCACTAAGGTGCCATATTGACTTGTTGGTAATGAATTCCCTCTGGCCTTCAACCTGCTCGACTAGAACTGCCATCAGAGTCCAATCTGGGAAGGCATTCACTTTACAAAGAGAGGCCCTTTTGCTCCCCCTCATTTCAAGCTTCAAATTCAAGACCCACAACTACGTCAGAACAATGAAGAAATCTCCTAAATCCTGGTCGCCCAGATGGCCAGTCTCACTATAGTCGCTAACTTTAGTTCCCGGCTCAATCACTGCCAAACCGGAAACCCAGAAAATATCCGACAACTTTGGCATATAACTTCCAGATATCAAAAGGTTAAACAACGTACCAGTCTTGAAGATGGGTTCATGTCCAATCTTCTCTTCGGGATGTGACCGTGAACGTGCGTTGGATTGGCGATGGTGAAGCTCCTTATTGCATCCGCCATTTTTTTTTATGTTCCTTCTTGAATCCAGAAGAGTGAAAATCGTATCGTTTCTATGGCCCCTTATCTCAAGCCTCAAGCCTGGCACCTTATGATGTCCTGGAGAAAAATGGATAAGGAGACCATTTGCGTCCACCCTCCAAAACAGCACAGTCGTAACGGATATATATATCTTTTTTGTCCAACAAATAAATTTTCCTAGTGGGTTGAGGCATCGAGGCCTATTAGCTCAGTTGGTTAGAGCGTCGTGCTAATAACGCGAAGGTCGCAGGTTCGAGACCTGCATGGGCCATCTCATTCCCTTTTTTGTCCTTCTCATTTTCCCTTTGCATATATGTATATATTACAAACTTGAAGTTTCAGAGCCTAGCAGGTCAGGTGACAACAAGATCAAAGGAAAAGGTGCCAATTTACATCTTATTCCTAGGTAAATTTCTATTTCTTAATTAGTGAATTGGCTTAAGTTTTATTGCTGAATCCTGAAAAGATCAAGTGTACCATTAGCCAGCTAGTCCCAACTCCAAAGCCCACATTTGACCTGAGTGACTTTCTTAGCCAAAGGCGTGCAGTCCTTGTCGCTTGATTTTCCAAACCAATACATTTGACTCTTCAAAGAGAAGAAGTTATTGCACTCGGCATAATTTACGCGTTAGTCCTATCGAGGGACTAGAGTGGATTGGCAATTGCGATAGACATAGGGGAAAATGATGGAAAATGAGGTCCACCGGACAACTTCTTGGAATATTAGTCTAATTAGTTCAAGCAATTTCAAACTCCTTTGCTTTCTGCTCTATTTTCTCCTTCTTGTTTCGTGACCTCTTTCTACATGAGCTCCGACGAAGAAATTGCACAGCATATGAAGGTGTGCTGTTCCACAGAATCTTATTTCTTCAGACAATTGAGATCTTGTGTCTCCCTCTGTCTCTGCCTTAAGACCACTTAAAAACTTCACAAAATGGTGAACTTGTATGCAGCATTGAGAACATCTTGGTAACTTCCACATGCGCACTAAACAGTATCTTATTACGAGTCGATTTCTTACATTTCTATGGGCGATGTGCCCCTCACAAAAGATGATAAGTACAGTTGGATGTTCTTGGGGTCAACAACATCAAATTAAACAAAGATGTTGGTAGCAGGTGGCTGCTGGGTATAACACAGAATATAAAGAGAAGGGGGTAAAAACCAAAAGACAAAGATCAAGCACCAGATAAAATTTTAAAAAAAAAATCCATTATTTTTTGGGGTAACCTTGTTGGAAGGTTCTTGGCCAGCTCATTTCCTGCAATATTCTTCCATCTGGTAGTGCAGCTCTACTCTATTCCCGTTCACACTGCTTTATTACGCAACTTTGCGGGGAGCAAATCAGCCGCACCGAGTCCAGATTTGAATTTTGCTTCGTCCAAGGCATGACGCCAGTCGCCAAATTGTCCTGCATGATGTCTGAAGCTGCGTTGCCCACCGCGACGACCACGTAGTGGGGGAGCGCAAACCCACGTCACATGTTGGACCACGTTGATTCGCCTTCCCAATGGAAAAAAAAAAAAAAAAAAAGGGGTACTGGAAAAATCATTTCTTTAAGGGATAAACAGTAATTTTCACGGCAGGGTCTTGGAAATTTGGAAGAGCAAGAGGGCAACATTGACCGTAAATAAGCCGAGTTTTACTCAGTCGAGAAAACGATGGTTTGCTTCGTTTATCACCATTCTCTAAGGTATAATCATTGACCCCAAAGTCCAAGTCTGCGCAGCTAAAGTGGGAGAAAACGATGAAGCACGTGATGTAAGCTTGGGCGAGAGAACAAACTAGAAGTGGTTGGAATAATCAACATGCAGGTCGTACCATTCCCGGGTGCCGACCATTATTCAAAACTCTCACACCCATTTTTCCCATAAGTAAATAGCCAATACGAACATCCTACCGAACGACCACGCGCGGCACACCACAACACAGGTCGCAGGTTTGACCCTTTGACCACACTCGTGGCTAACGGTACTTGATTTGACCGAAGCAGGTCCGTGGAAAGAAAGAGGGCCTTGCACGGACGGAGCAGATCTCACAGCTAACTCCAGATCGACAATCCAGCGTGAACGAAAGGAGGAGATGTACATGAACAGCGACAGCCATTTACTGAGTTTTTATTAGAGTAAACCAATCTAATATCGAGAACGTGCGGGACAAGAAAAAGCAAAAATTTCCAATACAATTTCCTTTTTGTTTGTGATATGATGTACAACAACATGCAAATGTTTTTATGAAAAATATTGGAACGTCATAAAAGCAAGTGATTCCATAAATCAAAAAAGATCGAGTGATTTTCAAGATTACAAATAGGTTATAATATTTTGATTCACTCGTTTATCTTAATTTTCAATATGTCACAGATTTCATATTTGTTTTATAAATTTTCTAGTGTGTTTTGATAATTTTTTCTTTTATCAATATCTTTTCATTAATTTTGTTATTTGATTTCAATTATTTGGTTATTTTCTAGATAGCGACCTCTTTATAAATATGCGCCTAAAAATTGTAATTTGAAATTATCCAAGATAAACATTATCCTTTGAAATTATTTCCAATCATAACTTTCTCTGCGTCATGATCTAAGCCATGAATGGAGGCCGTTAAAAAATTTCTAAAAAATTGGTCATGATCTAAGCCGTGGAAGGAGGCTGTAAATAATAAATTTCTAAAAGTTTGGTCATGATCTAAGCCGTGGTCCCTATAAAAAGCGGCCAGCCTCGGCAAAGCTTTTTCATCTTCGAATCTGCGGTTGCTTTGGTCTCTGGTTTTGCATGCAGTGCACCGCCTGAGTGTCCTCTGCCTTCCTCTTTTGCTTTCTAACGCGGCGCACCCGCCCACGCACGCCCCGCACTTTCTCCCCTTCTTTTTTAGCACCAACTTTCACGCACCCGCGATCATCAATCTCTCCTCCAAAAGACGGTAGAACGAGAAGAAGAAGAAGAAACAGAGAAGAAAGACGGTTGCTTCCATGGGGATCAAGGGCATGATCGATCTCGAGAAGCACTACGCGTTCTACGGGGCGTACCACCGCCACCGGGTGAACGTCCTGATGCACACCCTCTTCGTTTGGCCGCTCTTCTTCTCCTTCCTCGTCCTCTTTTACTTCACCCCTCCCGTCTTCAGCCTCTTCTTCAGCCTCCCTCCCCAGAACTTGTTGACCAGCCACGGCCTGGTCCTCAACTTCGGCTTCCTCCTCGCCCTCATCTACGCCGTCACCTACGTGTGCCTGGACTGGAAAGCCGGGTCTCTGGCCGCTCTGCTCTGCTTCGCCTATTGGGTCGGAGCGAGCCTGCTCGCGCAGCAGCTCGGCTTCTCTCTGGCATGGAAGGTCCGTGACGCTTCTCTCTTTTTCCTCCTTGCTCTGCTTGCTTGCTTGATTCCTTGTGGTCAATAATCACGAGACTCCGTCTTGAGTGCAGTTCTTTCTGGCGTCGCAAGTGATATGCTGGGCCGGTCAGTCCATAGGCCACGGAGTATTTGAGGTGAGTCGGTATACTTAGCAGTATCTCCCTTCCTATTCATCGTCTGCAAAATCACGGACGTCTCATCGAATCGGTCTGCAGAAACGAGCCCCCTCGAGCAACGTGGCGCAAGCATTCGTGATGGCTCCTTACTTCGTCCTGCTCGAGGCAAGTTTCTCTCGCTCTTCTTCTTCGAACGAAACCATCGATCTCCATAAGTTCACAGCTCACAGAGGGTGTTCTGCAAAAATTCGACTTTCAGGTTCTGCAGACCATCTGTGGGTACGAGCCGTATCCGGGGTTCAACCGAAGCGTGGAACTGAAGGTAGAGGCCGAGATCAAGCAGTGGCAGAGCAAGGCACCAAGCAAGAAGGACGCTTAGCCGACAAGGGTCAGATCGGTTCCTCCGTCGGAGCTCAAGTCAACGCTAGTCCTTTAAAGATTGTGTTTTTAATAAGGTTTGGTTTGTATTGAGCAGAGCTTGACTGAGAGTCGTTTTGTCTTTTGATTAAAGATGAGATGGAGCAGTTGAATCTGCACGTCAAGCCTCGTTTCTGGAATTACGCCATCCCATGACTATTCTATCGTTTCATCGCTAGGTTGTGACGCAGCAAACAGAGTAAATGCTATAAATATATTGACTGTTGTGATAGTCTTTGCTTTCCAACATTTATATTTTTGATTATGAGGCAGCAACCTTCTCACCCCAACCATAAGGGTCAATGCCTTCGTCTATCAATAGTAAATAAGGGGAGTAAATTAATTGCACAAATCAAGAAGATGAAGACTCGGTGCGATGGGAGTTGTTGGATCTACATCTTCGTTCTCAACTACTAGAGTACTATAGGTAGATAGATTGACAAATGGGATTGCAAAGTATCTTGTGCCTTTTCTCTATAATTTGCAAATTTTGTGCACTACAAGTGAGTATTAAGTGTAACTACTGACATGTATTTATGAGGTAATACCTAAAGCTAGAATGTTATATTGATCGAATGAAAAATCGGTCGAGAGCTTACACCTAAAAAATACAAGATCTCACCTTGGATATCACTTAGATAGCTCTTTGGAAGGACTGTTACTCTTAGAAGATGGTTAACTGTATAAATCAAGAAAATCAAGGCTTGAGGCTTCCAATGGAAATTGTTGGGTCTGCATTTTTGTCCCCGACGACAAGAGTAACATTGGGTAGATTGATAAGTGAGATTTTATGTGATTATGAATTTTGTGCAGAAGCGACCATTGACATGTATATAAAAGGTAGTAGCCAAAGTTGAAATGCACTTGAATTGATGATAAAACGGCTCAAAACTTACACCTTTAAAGTACAAGGTCTCATATTGTCTTTTACGATAATTCAGAAGGCCTGTTGCGCTTGTGTAGCAGTAGTAGTAATAGTAATAAGAATAATAATATTGACAATGGTGTGCAGAACAAAATACTATTTTTGTTGGATATTCCAAAGATCCAAGAACCTTTTCATTGGCAAGAAATTGACTTCCGAAGTCAGCAAGACCGCCTAGGCCAACCGGTTCAGATAAAGCAAACGACCACCACCCATCATTTTGACACGTGTCAAGGACATAAGATCTTCGCTTCGCTAAATTCCTTGGACGTAGTTTTTTACTTTCTTCTTCCACTTCTCTTCCCTTCCCCTGAATGATCGGTGCAGAAGCGGGAGAGAGAGAGAGAGAGAGAGAGGTCGAAACTTTCTCCAACGACCCGACCGTTGAAGCGTTGTGATTCGTAGACCATCTAGAGAGAGAGATGTCAATGTCATCTTCATCTTCTTCGCTGTGTTCTTCGACGACGCTTCAGGCTCGGACCAGCGTCAATGGTGGGGGCCTTAAGCTTCAAAGTCCATCCCTTTATCAGCCCAGTTCACTCACCTTCACAAGGTACCGTGCTGTTCTCTCGAGTCTCAACCATCAGAATATAAAAGATTCATCCTTTCTGGGCAGAATCAAGAATCAAGATCGTTGTATAATTTGCCAAGTGGATCTATTCTTGGCTTTAGCTTTCTAAGGACTGTTCAAGACTCGTTCTTTTTAAGTTGAAACCTCAAAATTACGCTAACTTTCTTCACATTCCGGTAAAATTTTGATGATAATTTGCGATTGCTTTGGCTCTGTTTCTTTCTGATAACCGAGGGTATGTGATTTTGACTAATTTCGCAATATGGTAACAGAGATTGGCACCTATGTCGATGTTGTTTATGTGCCAACATGACTTATCATTTTCTTTCTGGAATTTGATTTAACATTGTCGCTGAAATGGACCCATAAATATGTATGCGCTTTCCACGTTCTTGGAGCTTCAGGTTTTAAAGGCCGTGTGCTTTTGGGGGCTTCATTCATGCTTTTCATTCGGCTGATGTCTTTTGCCACTTTCTGTTGTGTGTAGGAGAAGGATCCAAACTGTCGTAAGGGCGACTGCACGAGTAGATAAATTCTCGAAAAGCGACATCATTGTCTCTCCATCGATCCTCTCTGCAAATTTCGCTAAACTAGGAGAACAGGTTCTCCTTTTATCTTGAGCTCTTATGGCAGACGCTTCCATTACTGAGTTATAGCAATAGACCACTGCATATGAGTGAAGATAGCATGATAAATTTTCCTATCTTGGCGGCTAAAAAATTATCTTTTTGACTAACTGAGGTTGTGTGATTCTATCTCTTCGTGTGACGCTGTTTGGACCGGTGTATTGTCTAGGTAAAAGCAGTGGATGTGGCGGGCTGTGACTGGATCCATGTCGATGTCATGGATGGTCGTTTTGTTCCGAATATTACCATTGGACCTCTTGTAGTAGATGCCTTGCGCCCCGTGACAGATCTTCCTCTAGATGTGCATTTGGTATCTTCCCTAATTGTGTTTGGGAACTTTTTCCAAAATTGAAACGAAAAAGGGAACAGGAAGTGAACGCTAAGAAGATCGTCATTGCAGATGATCGTGGAACCTGAACAGCGAGTACCAGATTTCATCAAGGCTGGAGCGGACATAGTCAGTGTCCATTGTGAGCAATCAGCCACCATACATTTGCATCGCACACTCAATCAAGTGAGAACTTCATCTTATCATGTTTAGCACATGTCGTGCAGATGGAAATTGAACTGATTAAAAGAAAAATCACGCTTTGAGTAATCTGCATAAATGGTATCCATAAAATTCTTTGGTGCTCTCTAGCCTCAATCTCCTCTCTGAGCTCTGTTTTTGATAATTCAGACAAAAAGTCTAGGCGCGAAAGCTGGAGTTGTTCTAAACCCTGCCACGCCATTAAGCGCTGTGGAGCCTGTCCTTGATGGTGAGTTCACCGTCTACATTTTCTCTTTCTTTATGGTTCCTTCTGCCTTGATATCTGGAGGTGAAAATTCAGAATGGCTGCTTTGTCTCGGGAGATCATGATTATCAGTTTTTGATGCGCGTCCAGATTCTTTCTTCACTTTTGTGATAACCAAACAGAAGTTGCCTAGTCGACATGAAAAGCCTATGGTGGTATTAAGAAAATTCTAGTTATTAAAAGTGTTGATTGCTAAAGACCCCCAGATAATATGAGATGCTGCATAAAGTCAAATTGACAATTTAGGCATCATTCGATGTGACAGATTCATTTGGAAGATATAATGGTCGTGTTTCATATGGTAATTTAGCGTCAAAGGACTTATGTGTACACAATGGTGCCTTGAGACTACACATTACTTTCTATTATGTTCACATTCTAGAGGATGACAATGACAGAAACATTGAACTCTTGCTGGATGATTGAAATGTCTAACTTGATGGGGGCACATCTCTCTGTGAAACAGTCGTTGACCTAGTCTTGATCATGTCGGTGAACCCTGGCTTTGGTGGGCAGAGTTTTATTGAGAGCCAAGTGAAGAAAATCTCCGACTTGAGGAGACTCTGCTTAGAGAAGGTATTGCACGCCGTCACAGTTCTTTTTGCGAGCTCTATTATTTACTGATTGTCATTTAATTGGGATGTGCTGCCAAGTTGATGATGGACTGACCTGTGCTCTCTAACAGGGCGTCAATCCCTGGATCGAAGTAGATGGTGGTGTTGGCCCATCAAATGCGTATAAGGTGCTCCTATTGAACTTCCGATCGTTTTCCTAATGTGTTATATCGAGTTTTCATTCGAATACTCCTGCCAAGGGCCATTGCCTGAAACATTTTAAGGATAACCAAAAGTTGTAATGTGATTAGTTTAAACCCATCACAGAAGATTCCCTAGATAGGGAGTGTTTGATAAAGGAGAGTAGTCAGGTTAGTAGAATAGTATCTTAAACTCAAACCGAGCGTCTCTTCATCTTATATGTGAGATTGATTTTACGGGCTGCCTCTTTCTTGTTTCCCCTTGAATAAATTTTGCAAACTCAGTATATCTGCTCTCTTGGCTGCTAGGTTATTGAAGCAGGAGCTAATGCTATCGTTGCTGGTTCAGCTGTCTTTGGAGCTAAAGATTATGCTGAAGGTCGGAACCTCGTACCTCTTCCTCAGTCTGATGTTTTGTGTGTCCATTTGCCTGCGTTTTTTGCTTCATCTACTTCGACTAATCTGATGGCTTGAAATGCATCTCTTACAGCTATTAGAGGGATCAAAACCAGCAAAAGGCCTGTAGCTGTTGCCGTCTGAATAGACATTCTTGAGATCTAAAGCAGATTATGGAACCTGAGCATTTTAACTAGTGTATGCTACATTCCATGTCATCTATTTACCCACTACTCTTATGATGATTGATCTCTGAAACTGTTTAACATCGGTATCTTCTGAGAGAAAGTACTTCACATATGATTGCCTGGGATTCGCTTTCTTTCATTGGCATAACTAAATGAACGTTTTCAATCTCCCATCTGTTTGGTTTCCCCATCTCAATCTGCTATGGTCATGCCCAGCTCAGGATTTCAATGCAATATACCTTACACTGATCTTTACTGATTTTGCAGGAACACAGCAGATATTTAGCAGCTAATGTGCAGCTTGTAGCATAAGTTCATCAATCAAATATAAGTCATATTGCTGGACTTGCTGTGGACAAGAAGTAGCTCAAGCCAAGTCAAACACCAGATAATATCTTCTGTTGTGGTTCATTACGACAATAGGGATAATGCATATCCCCTGTTGAACGTCATACTAAAAAGAATTTCAGTTTCTCTGTCTCATTTCTTCTCTTCCGTTATCAGAATTTGTGGTATGAAAGTTTTATGAGGGAATAGTTGTATTCCTGGCCTTGTTACTGATTCTGTTGCCAAATTGCCATCAAAGCATGGAATAATAATGTTGTGCAACTGTATCTTGAATTTAGTTAAGTGTTCCCTACACCACAAAAATACAGTAGCATTATATACTTCTGCAAAATTATGAGAAGCTAGACATTGGCATAGCTAGTAAAATCCCTCGTTAATCATATCAAGGATCATCACTATAATACCGATTTTTTTAATGCACAATTGCCATGTAATCCAGCCATTGCAACAAACATTAAAGCATAACACTTTCATTACAAATATGGTTCCAGCTTTGCGACTGATCTCCTCAGGCTAACTAGAGAGCTAAAGATTCTTGATGTATTACTATCTACAAAGCAGTTTGAAAAAAGCTCCTGCAAAAGTAGGAAGCCTACAGAACACGTCCTTGTGACTTCTCTAGTCTCTACAAAAGAAGAAGGGATATACAGATGTTAATCTAGAAATGTAATATCTTCCATAGACATTCATCCATTATGCAAGAACTGCCATGATGGAGCAGCCACATCACAGGACCAAAGGGCAGTGCTGCATGAGAGTGCTCATGAAAACCACCAGTTTTACCACAGCAAAGGCCTGAAGCCTCCACAAGTGCCTCGATTAAAGCACACTAAGCAGGTAGGTGTTAAGGTTTTGTCATCCGATCCAAATTACATCCTCTATGAGATGCGAGGAGCTTTACAGTTAACATTCTGTCTGCAAACAGGGCATGAACCACACCTAACAAGCCACTTGTCAACACATGTCAAGTGAAACATGTGGTGGCAACGGGGTAAGCTCCTTACAGTTTCTCCAACTTCAATATTCTATGGTAGGACACGAGCAATAACTGCGCATTAATTAGTGACCATGCGAGCAATAATCAACTTTAACATATATATCATATGAGAAACTAACCTGCAAACATATTGCACAGCAAATGCTTTGCATCGTCTTCATGTCTTCCATGATGACCTGAGACGGCAGTCTCTTCAGAGCATCTTGTGACAATCCTCTGAATACTAACCCATCATATACATCACGAATTTCAATGAAGCTCCTACTATCACCATCCACCTGCTCGCTCCAACAAAACAAGTTCGCGGATTTAATCTCTACCATATGCATTAGTTAAGCCCCAAGCTCCCCAAACATCAGTGGGAATAAGGCACTTTGATCATAAGAGATTTCATCTAAGGATGGAATGAGGTCGCAAAATCTGAACTGCAACTTTTACAGCCTAAACAATAGGCGCTAAAATCACTCAACAATGCGAAACAACTATTGCAAATCCTTTCTTCCAACATTATGAGATGGCAAACAAACGGTATGTTGTTTTCTTATGAAGTGTTCTCAATAAACCTAATTATCTCAATAAATATTCCAATAACTTAGCCGTGATTATTACATCAGAATTACTGCCCATCGTTCCTAATATCTGTTGCCATGCAGCTGCAACTTAAGAGAGGTTTTGCCTGCAAAGATGAATCCTTTTTTAAATTTATTAGGAAGGTTTACCTGAAATTTACTTGTACAACTGACCCCAGCTAAAAACGTTTAAACATAAAAAAGAAAAAAAATACAAGCCATTCGATTATGTGGGCATGTGTCCATATGTCAAGATTATTCAGATGCATATAATATGCGGCAATTTTTGCTACACAGTGGAAAGGAGAGGGAAGACCTGCCAATGGTAAGGAGTTAACATTGCCGGTTCAAATTGATCCTCTACAAACCTCCCACGTAGTAGCTCCTCTATGAAGTCAGCCTGGACTCAAAAGGTAGTGCAGTTGATCTAACTAGTTATGCAAGAGAATGCTACCTACCAAAAGACTTAATTAATGCATCTTTCAGCTCTAGAGAGAGTAGGGAAAAAGACGTTCATCGTGAAGAGTATGCTCTTTCAAAAACAAAGCAGCTTTTGCAGCATGCATGCTAAGCTTCAAGAGAAGATAATCACTGTTGCACATCTTAATTGACTGCTAGTCTTTCTTTGGACACACAATTATATTCCCATGTACTAAGTTAAACATAATTAAGTACCAAGATGACTAGAACAGCACGCTAGTGAGCAAAGAATGCGGGCTATGTAACCCAAGAAAAAAAAAAGAACGGATAGGAATCCAACTATGACTGGGGAATATTTACAAAGCATGACCAGAGAGATTTGATAAGGATGCTGATTTTATCAACTAACCATAGACGATGTGCCGCGTACACCTGTTTGCTCTTGATACCAATAGGCACGGGATGCTTCCAAAGCTTCCAATGACAATACCGCTCCAGCAATGGCTCCTAATATAGCTCCTCGTATGAGACCACGATTAGATGCTCGACCAGCTAAAGCACCCGCAATTGCTCCCATGAAAGCTCCACCTGAAAGTGGAATACAAGCATGTCAAGCCATCATCAAAGTTTTCTTTCTTACCCCCTTCCTATCACAAGATTCAGGGTTGAAGTCATTCGAGAGGCACAGAGGACATGCTGGCCCTTAAAAGTTTTGCCGACAGAGATGTGCTAATAGTTGAAAAGCGGAAAGCTCGAGCAGTTTCAGTTCTAGCAACATCATGACGATCAAGGGCATGGTAATCAAAGATTCAAAGTACCTCAGAAAAGAACCCAAAGCTGCGGCGATGAACTAGTCTAGAGAAGACATCATGAGCTCAATTTGAACCAAAAACCGCATCACGCAAAGTTTTTCGCTTCGTAAACAAGCAGTACTTTAGTCCAGCGAACACTACACCCAGCCTGCCTCACTCCGTTCCAACACAGACCATCCACGACGAGACCAGGAATGTATTCTATAATCCCTCACGAAGGAACTCAACTAAACACCCAATTCAAATGATACATACTCACCAGACAACTAAATTAAAGAAAAGAAACCATTTTTTTTCTTACCCAGAGCGAAGAGCCCAACGAAAGCGCCAAACAGCGCGGCGATAGCCAACCGGAGCACATGCCGGAAACCCCAGGCCCGTCCGAACACTCTCTCCACGGTGGGCCAGCCGTGCGGCCGCCCCAGCGACGGCGGGGAGCCGCCGCAGAAGCTGCAAGAAGTCGCCGCCGGGCCTGCTCGGTAGCGGGAACAGGTGCAGCGAAAGGCCATCTCCATGGAATCAAGACGAGCTCAGGAAAATTGAAAGAGGACCCAGATAAAAAAAAGTGATCTTTAGCACAGGCGATCGCCAAAGTTCAGAAATTTAGGCCCCCATCCCGTCGTGGGAATTGGATTGATGGGTTCAGGCCAAGCACCGCCAGAGGTTGAGACCAGCTCTTTGATGAGCAGAGAGAGAGAGAGGGAGAGGCGGAGAACGAGTAGAAATAACAGGTGTCGGCCAATAAAGAAACGAAGAAGAAGGAAGACAAGATCGGTTGAAGAGAGAGGGAACAGCGGTGAATTTACAGGATTCTGGCGAAATCCCGTTGATCACTCGTCGGGTCTTACGGACCAAATTAGAGATACAAGACATCTATGTTGAGATTCACGGGGATTTTGTTAAAAAAGAAAAACAGACGTACCCATCAAGCCTGCAAGATTTAATATGTACGTGTACTCGATGCTTAGAAGATCGTTAATTTCTAATTAAATAAGGCTGACACCGGTTGACCAGCTCCTTTGCCGGACACACCATTAATTCGGGCCTCGTTTTCGTAGGGACAATGAAGCAGTGTCGTTCTTTTTCATGAATTCAATAAACCCACTCACTCGTGGGTTCATTTAGGTCAAAAGGATTAAATGAGGAACTACTTTGTTCAGCAATAAATAAGGAGTCCTTAAATATAGATGACCCAGCCGGTCAGAGCATGACTCTCTCTTTGATCAGACCTGCTACCATTTCTTATGGAAGAAGCAAAACGAATGTGACTTCTTCTTTCTTGCCACAGGTTTTCTTCCACATTTTTGCATTGCAAGGTAACATGATTTATTGCAATTTAGAGTAAATAAAACTATAGTGGGGTCTATGGACCAAATTAGAGATACATCTTTGTTGAGATTAACAGGGATTTCGTTAAAAAGAAAAACAAACGTACCCATCAAGCCGAGAAGATCTAATATGTGACTTTTTAACCCATACGTGTACTCAATGCTTACAAGATCGTTAATTCCTAATTAAATAAGGCTAACACCGGTTGATCAGCTCCTTTGCCGGACACACCATTAATTCGAGCCTCGTTTTAGTATGAATTCTCACAGGGACAATGAAGTAGTGTCTTTCTTTTTCATGAATTCAATAAACCCACTCATGGGTTCATTTAGGTCAAAAGGATGAAATGAGGAACTACTTTGTTCAACAATAGATAGGGAGTCCTTAAATACAGATGACCCAACCGGTCGGGGTGTGACTCGCTCTTTGATCAGACCTACCATTTCTTATGGAAGAAGCAAAACGAATGTGACTTCTTCTTTCTTGCCACATGGTTTTCTTCCACATTTTTTGCATTGCAGGGTAGAGGAAACTCGTGTTGATTCTTCAAAAGAACCTTTTCAAGCCGCACGCTTTGTGCAGCACGAACCCAAAACAAAAAAGAAAGAAAAGGATCAACAACAACAGCAGCAGTCGCTCACACCATTCGACTTCGAGGCACAAATCCTACTTCCAACTTTTATACCAAGCTCAACACCTTCTCCATGTAAGCTACAAGTAAAGATGAGTATGGTTTGGATGGGCAGTTCCAACCCTACATTTAGGAACCACTCACTAAGGATCGGTTCCAAAAAAATGGAACCGACAACCATCCGTTAATTCTATAAATCCAACTGGTAATTAGATCGCTAGTGATTGGATCGCCAATCCGATTCAATTCCCAAGTCGATCCATAGAATCAATCCCAGCAAGCTTCATGCATCAACACTATATCATGCAACAAAGAATTATATAACGGGATTACCTCATCAAAGACACTCCCAGTTAGAGCTAATGAGCCAACAATATTAGTATGTTAGGAAGTATGTAAGCAAAAAAGTACACTCACCAAGTTTGTTATGAGCAAGCAAAAGTAGACAATTATCAAACATAAAAACTAGTAAGTAACCTAAGGATTTAGGATTTTTTATTTTTTATTAAAGATTAAAGATATATATATATATATATCATCAGTCCAATCCAGTCCTGATAGGCGGCTGGACGGTTCCGTAATTAGAACCGTGAGTCGGACTGGTATCCATCGGTTCTAATTATCGGAGCTAAGAACCAGACCGATTCCCTTAGGAACCACTAGTTCATGGGAGGTCGAATTAGTTCCATGCGGTCTGGATGATTTCCGGTTCTTTTGCATATCTCTAGCTACAAGCACCTACTTCTACCTTCTTTTAGAAGCTCAGCTCTGCAACAGAGATCTGATGGGACCACCAGAATCTGAATCTATCGGTTTCGGCTCTATATTCCTCCCCGGTGCTCATCATGCGACATTGCACACATTCATCAAGTATGACCCATAGAGATCACAAAATCATGATTGGCAAACTAACATCAGAGTGGAATCTTGTCATTTTGTCAAACTGCAATTCCTGGGAGTGCTGCATCGGAACTGACAAACGCATCCAAACAAGGGTTTGATAGACAGGATTCAGAAAGGGGCAAAAGCTGTTTGTAGGACAAGAAGAAACAACAAAAAATGAGTCAATACAAGTAGAACTGGGGCGACAATTCATTAGACTGCACAAGGACGCTTGATCTAGGATACAATCCTATTAGGCTAATCGAAATATTAAGCCTTACAAGGATAAATTCAGCAGAAAGATGGACCTCAGACTGAGACAAAGTACAAGAGGAAATGGTGACACCAACCCAAGCACATGTACACTAGCAAGGCTCGAAAGACCACAACTTATCCAGAGCCTAAATGCGTGATCCCTTTTCCATGTTCTTCTAAGCCCCTGGTGTCACAATCTTGTCAAGGGAAGCATTACTGCAATCATCATCCAGTTCAGAGGGCTTTGAGGCGAGAAGCATCAAAATTTAACAAATTTCGCCTTGCTTGAGACAAAAGAATGTCGATAATAAAAGCTGCATACTCCAAATGTCGTCTATAAGTCCCGATTCTTACTCATCCGGGCAATTTGGAAATCAAAGCTTTGTGCCGCGACAGCAGCACCTCATTCATCTGAGCAATTTGATGCAGGAGATGGGCAATTTTCTGCAAATGAGAGTTCAACGAGAGTCAAATCCAATTTCCTAGATATCATAACACAATAAAACGGCAAGGACTGAATCCATCAACCTATGCACTCAAGTTGTTCCACACAACATAATTATGCCTGGGGAAGGAATAGAATTTGGGCGATCCAAAGGAAAACAGATCACAATTCGACGCTTGGCCCACGCTGATCCGATCCATACCAGCCTTTCAAGCCATATTCTCTAATGGGAATTTCAACAAACACTTCACATGTAACCAAACTAACCTCGTCTCGCTCTTTAATCACGCGCGTCAAACCATCCACTCTCTCTCTGTGTCTCATCCGCAGCAAGCGGAATCGCGTGTATACCCACCACAGCACCGCCGCCGCCGAAGCAACAGACAACCAAAACAGCCCTCCCCTCGCAGAGCTACGGCCAAAGAAGGAGCTTACAGCAGCAAAAGCCTTCGACCCCAGAACTCTAAACCCGAATTCCAGCAAGCTCGTGTGTCGAACCGGTTCGCTGACCTGGACCGCGGAACCCGACGGCCATGGTTCATCTCGGAGCTCCTCATCCACATCGGACGACGAAAATGAAGACGAACACGAAGAAGAAGAAGAAGCGGACGGCGACGAAGTGAAGAATTGCGAGGGGGAGGAGAGCGAATCGAGGGGCGAAGCCAAAACCGGAGACGGGCCTCCCTCTCCTCCGCCGGGCCCGGAGGGGACGTGCAGATTTTCATGGTCGCTCGGAGGGAACACGCTCAAGCTTCCGTCTTTGCCACCGTCGCGGCCGCCCCCGGCGGCGGCGGCGGAGTCTCTGATGACGACCATCGACCATTCCCCGGAACGACCCGCCGCCGGAGCCCCCCGCGGCGGCGGCTCCGGCGGACCCCCGTTCGGTCCCACCATCTCTCGCCGAACCGACCGGCCGATGACTCCACCGGAAGACCGCGCTGTGGAATCGAGAAAAGGGGCGGAGAAATCCTGCTCGCGGTGATGGAGGAAAGCTTCGTGCCGAGATCGACAGCGCGATCGCGAGATGTGGGAAAGCTTCGAGAGAAGACGACGGAGTCAGAGCAGCCAGGCAAGCGCGCCACCCGAATCGGCCGCCGGCGTTTCCGTGTAAATGAGACGACCACCCATCGTCCACGAGGCTCGGGCCCAAGATTGGCTGCTAGAATGGGACCGATCCGAACTCGGGCCTTTTGGATGTTGGGCTTTATAAATGGACCTATGCCCATAAACAGTGGCCCAATTACATGGGATCCGCCGCTACATCGGTGGCTACTAAACGAGGAGCCCAAGACCAAGCCCAAGCCCAATTGGAATGTCTTTGCTTTTTCATTCGGGGGATGCATTCGCTTTTGTCCTAATAAATTGTGCAATTCGGCCTTTTTCCTCCGATTCGTGAGGGAGACTCCCATTTTGACTTGAATTTTGTATTTTGGACAGCCAATCGATAGGCTCTTCTTCTTACTTTTTCCATAAGGAGGGGGGCTTGTTCGACTTGAATTTTATTTCATTCTGAGCAGCCAATGGATACTCTTCTTGCTTTTTCCATAAGGGAGGGGTGGGCTTGTTTGACTTGAATTTTATTTCATTTTGGCTGCCCAACACTTTCGAGAAAGAAATATTTCAAATTGAAACAGCCAATCGATAGACTCTTCATGCTTTTTCCATAAGGAGGGGGGGGCCTTGTTTGGATTTATTTCATTTTGACTGCCCACGACTTTCGAGAAAGAAATATTTTCCTGGGCAAGCAATTTTAGTAAATGTAATTTCATCCCAAAATGAAAGAGCTGAAGCGTCGATTGTATCGTGACAATGCACGTTCTAACTAACATCCATTGATGAAGGCAACCCACCAACTGAAAAGCATCAAATCCAATCATTTGAGATTTTTTGCCTTTTTATTAGTGTGGCGTGGGCTTTTTCTTAAATTAGCACGTGTTTTATGATTAATTAAGCAGCTTAATTTAATGGTTCAAAGTCAAAAAATTAATCAGGTCATATAAGCACTTAGGGTCTGTTTTTTTAAAAAAAAGAATAATTTGAAAAATATTTTCCTATAAATAATTACTTATATTGTTTACAAAAATGAATAAATGAAATTTTTCACCTTTCACAGAAATGTTTAGATATATATTGTTGTCGATTTAAAAATATTTTCCATTAACTAATTATTTCAAGTAATACAAGTGATTATTTTTTTTTAATTATTTTTCAAACCATTCATTCTTCATGAAATAAACGAAACCTTATATTTCGATCTTCTTCTCTTTTTCTTTTTTAGATGTCTTCACTTATCTTATAAATATCCACATTCACAACATATGCATAAAATAGTAATTATGCTTATCCCTCACGTGTTTTCATAGAATTATGTACCTAATTTATCCCACGATGATTTTCTTTAAAAAGTTAATTTAAAATCTTGAAATACATTTGTCCACAAATGCACAAAGTAGTAATTTACACAATACGTTGCGGTTTGTAGTTGCTTCCTTGGAATGTCTTTGCTTTTTTCTTTCCTTTTGTTTTTTTCCCCCTGATTTGGCCGTCACAGCAAAGCTTTTGTCCTAGTAAATGGTGTACCTTGACCTTGACCTTTTCCTCCAATTAACGAGGAAGGATTTCTTATCTTGAATTGAAATTTCTATTTTGAACAGTTGACCGACAGATTTGTACTTTTCACAACAAGGAGTATGCTAGACTTGAATTTTGTTTGTTTGAGTCGAATTTAATCTCAGACTGCCCATAACTTTTAAAGATATAAAATTTTGTCTTTTCACCGTGAACTGAACTTGAATTATCTAAAAGTAAAGAAAACATAGATTCAAAATAATAATCAAAACATAACAACGTTAACCATTTAAATTTTTTCGTTACCTGGTGTCCCTGCTCAAGCAGACAGAAATACAACTTGCTCAATTTCTTCTTCTTCTTCTTTGTGTGTGTGCGTTTTTAGGTTCGACCTTTTTGAAGTTAGAAGGTCACCAAATCCAGATGCATTGATGGGTTAGTTAACCTGTGGAAAGAATACCAATCGACCATCATTGGAAGCAAACGTGGCTATCCATTCTATTCCTTCCTACCCACAAAAATCAAAAGGAAATAATAATAATAATAATAGAAAAAAGACATCATCGGTTTTTGCAGACTGGAAACGCCACGTCATAAATACCAGTTGGGTCAACAATTCTTGTATTCCTTCTTGTTAACCCATCTATTTTCCTACCAATAGAATCGTTACAAACCAAGCAGTTCTCCCCCACTTTTCTTCATTTTTCTATTACTGTTATTATTATAATAACTATTATTGTTTTTTTTCCCCCTATTTTGCTGTATCATCACAATGCTTGATTGAAGAAGAAGCAAGCCGACATCAGATGGGTCTACAATCTACGCTATTCTTATTCACGTATCCATCCATTCCATTCCCTTTTTATCTTTTATTGTTCTTGAAGGCTAAGGATCCATCACTGCACACAAGGAGCTCTGCAAAAATAGTTTTGAGCCATGGACCCTCCCACCCACCCACTTTTGCATTAGCGTGCCCATCAAATCACCATCACCTTAAAAGGAAGGCCATTACGTTTTCTTTTTAATTGCAAATTGCTCCATAAACCAAATATTACTGCTTATTGCCAGGTCCCACTTTTTTAATGATACTTATCTGAGCTTTCCCCGATCGATTATTTGCGTCATGGTATAAACGTTGCCTTCCTACTCTTAAGCGCCTGTTTTCATGATAAGAATGACAAGATGGTGCAATTAAAAAATGAGGATGAAATGAAAATTCAGGCTTCCCTCATGTCTTGCTGTATGCTAAACACGAGAATGGTGTGTACAAGCAACGTTGTAAAGAGAAGATGAAAGGGCTTGACCTTGCAGAGAAAAAAAAGAAGAAATGCCCTACAAGAAATGACCTCTAGAAAAGTACTTCGAAAGGGAAAGCCATGTTCATTTGACACCACCTCCAGCTCAAGAGTTGGGTATACCCAGGACCCGACCCAATGGAAGAAAAAAAGCTCAATCTCAATGCCTACCCCATGTCAGATTTTTTTTTTTTTTTTTTTTTTTTTTTTTTTTTTTTTTTGGGGGGGGGGGGGGGGGGCAACTTATAAAATGGATTTTGGAGAGTAGATCCCAAAGACACAAACCATAATGAGTCCAAGGAAGTCACCTTGTTAATCACAATTCCCCCCCACACAACTTCTTTAACTCTTGCGGATTTCGTTAGTTTTCAGTTGTTGGCCTATCTATTCCTCCAATGCACCAACCTTCCTGATCACCCACCATTAACACATACTACACAACCACATCAGACAGAGAGAGAGAGAGAGAGAGAGAGGCAAGGATTTACTTGAAAAGAGGGGGAAGCATCAGGAGCCTTTGCAGGGCTCTCTCTCTCTCTCTCTTTCACGCATTGAAACGCACAACGCCCACGCATCTCGTGCCTTCGTCCTAACTCTCCTCCCTGGAAGAGGCACCAGGAAGAACGCCAATGGCCTCCACAAGGAAGATCCTGAGAAGATCGATCCACACTTTCCTTCAAAACTACCACTACTTCACCTCGACGTCTGCGCTGCTCGCGCTGCCCTTCTCGGTCTCCATCCTCCTCTCGCAAGCCCTCGTTCCCGCCTCGTCATCTCTCGCCCTGGCGATACACTCCCGCCTACGAGACCTCTTCGACGCGGCCGGGTTCCCGCCTTCGTCTGAATTCTTCGCCCTGCTCAACTTCAAGCTCTCCCAAACGCTGTCCTCTTCGGTCCTCGCCCTCCCCTTCGCCCTTTCCTTCCTCCTCATCGCCAAGTCCTCCGTGATTCGGTCCCTCGCTGGGACAAAGCCATCCGTCCCATCCTCGCTGTCCTCATTCCTATCGATTTACAGGCCGCTCCTCGCCACTTACATCTGCAACTTGCTTGTGATCCTCTCTGCCAACTCGACCGCCTTCTTCGTCCTCTTCTTTGCATTCAACTGCCCTGGGGGAGCTCAGCCCGGTTCCTCGAATTACAACCTCCTGCTCTCAGCAGCCGGCGCAGTTGTCTACTCCATCATCTTAGCGCATGCTCTGGTGATATGCAACTTGGCACTAGTCTTATCAGGTATGGAGAGAACTGGTGGATTTGTTGCGATTCTAAAGGCATGCGCCTTGATCAGGGGATCAACTTCAACTGCTCTTTCTCTGGCGGTGCCCGTGAATTTGGCCCTGGCCGGCACAGAAGCATTGTTTCAATTCCGGGTCATGAGGGCTTACAGCATGAAGAACGGGCCAGTATTTCCAGCGGCCATGGAAGGGTGGCTCATCGCCTATATGTATTCAATACTCATTGTTCTCGACACAATCCTCACCTGCATTTTCTTCAAAAGCTGTAAGAACAGTTCCATCATCCGTGGCGGCGAAGATCAATGCTACTTCCGGATTGAATTCGGTGATTACGACGACAACATCAGAACTCCCAAGAACCTGAAGAGTTCAGAGTCAGGACAGATACTGAAGTTGGAGTTTTGAGGGGCCAGAGAGGGATTGTCCTTCTTGCTTGTACATTTCCGCCGACATGCGACATACGTAAAGCAGAAGAATAAAAAAATAGGGCTTCAGAGACTTGCTTTTTTTCGTTGCTAGAATAGAGAACTCAGGCAAACAGTCAGGATCATCAAAACATAAAAAGATCCAACTCGTGCCTTGTATGGGAAGCGTAGAGGTTTAAACAAAGAGAGATCCCACAAATGGAGGAGCCACCAAAAAACAGGAGACTCTTTTACAACATCTCGCGTTTATTTCACCTACGTCGACATGGCTATTACCTTGGAGAAATAGGCTTGCTACTTCTCAGGAATGTGTCTTGAGTTTTTGCCTTTGCTGGGTTTGTAATTGAGTGAACATCAAGGAGCACTTTCATTAACAATTGACCAAAATCATAAATGCACAGAGAATTTTTTAATCTTTTGGGTTAAGACTTGCTCCGTGCTATTGACAAGACAACAAACCTGAAAGGCGTGGCTACTGGCTATATTAAGAAACATAGTTATGGGAGTAGTTGTTATACAAGCTCCACTCAACCACCAATCTTGCTCCGGCGAAAAAGAAAGGCGAAAAAAAGAAGAAAAAAGCACCACCCCAAAATCAAGCAATTTTCAAGGATCATATCCATAGGATTATGAGAAATCCTCAAACCAAGTAAAGTAAATCCACAAAGAAGTTTCCAAGGAGAATCAAATGAAGTCAAATCAAATATATCCGCATGGATGTTTCAAATGAGAATCAAATCGAATCAGATGCATCTTCACATACGTTTCAAACGAGAATCAAATCCAATCAAAGCGAAACTTTCTAAGTTTGCAAGCTGAAGCAAATTCTCCAATGTAGCTTGATTTTAACCCTCCAGTTGTATTTCAGAATAGCTCTAAGATACTAATCTGTTTTCCAGAGTAAACCATCATTTCTAAACCTAAATTTGTTTCCGTGGAAAAGAAAATCGCAGTAAGCATATACAGTGGGCGAAATGCTTATGGAATGTTACTCGTTAAAAGACATGCAGAGCAAGATCAGTGAGTTTCCCTGTAAATGATGATAGAGCGCGACATGAAAACCCGCCACTGTTCAAAACCGGCATTTAGCGACAGCTCAAGTAGATCATTCCAGCCAAAAACGAACAGCACGATATAAACAAGAAAGACACGCAATGGCCACGGGAAAATCGATTTTTGTGCTGGATGAGAAACATTGTTCACTTAATTGTATCATATAATTAAGAAACACATGTATACCTACTGTCTGATATTCTCCGTCACCTACCTCCCTTGTAGTTGTGACTGAGGTGTCGAGTTTGACCGTGACCAACAGAATTTCCTGAGGTCGCATATAAGCACAAAGCAGGCAATAAAAGGGCAACTTTTCTTTTCAGCGAATAATTGATAAGAAAAGTTTAACCTGAAATATGATAACATCGTGAAAGAAATCAGTCCCATGGTCCCCACAGGCAAACTTTTCCCTCTCGCATTATGATCAGGTCGCACCCCATACATTGGCTAATCGATGATTTATAATTTCGTTATCTTTGTAAACAGTTTCTTGACTAGAGAAAAAGCCGGAATTGGGCCCATATGGATCCACTAATTCAGGCCTCCGGCTTTCTGCAGTGTAGATTATAGAACTAGAAAAACATTCAATTGCCAATTGTACTTTGGTAAGAATACAGAGGATGAAATACGTTGCCTTCGTACGCATGACAAGTAATTCTTAGTATCTAAATGCTTTTTTGGGTAGCGCCCAGAAAGAACAGTAAAGCTTAACCCAGCTACATAGGCAGCGCACTTTAAAGAACCTTGGGAAATAACAATCTCTAGCTCTAAATGAGTAAAGCGGTCGAAAAGAACCAAAAAAATAGATGAAAGCGCAACAATTAACAAAAGTTTGATTCAACTCTTTGGCAGATTTGCCCATCTTGTTACAGATGGTCATCAGCTGAATAGTAACCCGACACCATGCATTCCAAAGCAAAGTATCTTAAATCTAGTACAAAATACACTTCCAAACCAGAACCCAAAAGAATATAGCACCTTAACATGGAATCTATAACATCTTTGGCAAAATTTGCTAGAGAATCGATAAATTAAAGTACGAAGAGCACCATGCTGTTATTACTTTGGGCCAATGTCCTTAAGAGCACAGATCTGTTCTTCTCCCATGGAAGACATCACAGACACCACCAGATCCTTTCCATCAGCAAAACCATCCTTAATCTGCAATCACCAGTAGAATGACCTGAGATCAGCACAGACTTTCCGTTGCAAAGGAACAACCAAACAGAGATGTAGATGATAATTCCCCATTGCTAAGATAACACAGATTAGTGGGGAGAATATATCATTTTGCATTTAACACAGTGTTTGCACCACTCACTCCTATCTAGCTAAAACTAGCGGAGAAACTTAGATTGGACAGTCAGACAAATAACTAACCTGAGACAGCAAATTATCATCAGTTGGGAGCCTCAGGTCATCCTTGGTGTTCCCATTTTCAGTTAGCAGACTCACCTGAAGAAAGTAATCTAGTCAACGCCTCTTGCAAAATCAAAGCAAAACAAAATAATAAAGGTAGGGGGAAACCAAGGTAGCTCATACAAATCCATCCTCAGAGATGTCAATAAGCTGGTAGTCGGTACGATTGACATGGGGAACCTGCAAGATGCAAAAAGCCATGAGCCCCTCTAAAGAAAAGTAGCAAAACAACCAAGTTACCCGATAGAGGGAATGTTTAGAAACATACATCACAGTTGTGGGATGAGGGGACAATATCTTCGAGCTTTTTTCCATTGAAAATATCAATTGCAACAAAGTGGCACTTGGCGTGACCGTGCTTCCCAGTCTTAGAAGTGGAGACTTCAACGACCTTCAAGGGAAGAAATTAGTTTCACCCCAGAAACCAAAACATGCAGCCGAAAATCTACCGTAAAGCAAAGTGTAAGAAATGTAGCAGAAAAGTACTCCCAAGAGATCTCAAGGAGCGAAACATCGTGCTCATATCAATTATATATTATCACTAAACATAGACAAAATCCACTAGCAACGGACGAAATGTCGACACAAGAAGAGGGAGCTAGTTACAAAAACAACGAACATTCTCCATAATTTAACACCCCAACAACATGGTTCTAATTTAATATTACCCATTCACAGGAATGAGCACCATCCAATGAGCAACAATCAGACTGGAGATGAAAGAATTTCTTCCGAAATCATACAGCAGATCAAAGAGAAAAGGAACAGAAAAGGGACAGCAGAGTTACCAACAACAAGAGTCCCGCACACAGAGGACACAGCACAGTCGTGCGATCGCGCGAATATCAAACAAATTGAGACGCCAATTAGCACGAATCCCGAACAGAAGCTCGCACCAGTAAGCGACTCACGGCTAAGATCAATCAACAGCACCCAACCAGCAAGGACAGATCCATTTCCCTCGAATTTCAGGCGCAACGCATACGCATATTCATTGACCCGGCGTCAATTTCAGGCCACCAAAAAAAAAAACTGGCCCACCGCTTCAAGAGAAAGCACCGTCGCATCTCAAGAACCAGCGCAGACATCAAACGACAGTCAACTAGCGAGGATTAAGAAACCCAACAGATCTCGATCGGAATCACCAGCCACACATTCGAACAACCTATCGAAAGTCACAACTCGCACGAAGCGGAAAAATCTCCCGATCTCGCGGGACCACAGATCCGCATCGCGGCGCGATGATTACCTTGCAGGGACGCCCCTTGATGACGATGTACCCGCTCTTGCGGATCGTGCCGGCCTGCTGGGGATACGTCTTGGAGGCTCCGGCGTCGCCCTTGGCCTCGAAATGGTGCTCCTCGTCCGACATGTCGGCGGCGGCGGCGGCGGGTCGGGTCGCTCTCGGGCGGGTCTAGGGCGGTGCCGGCGCGTGGTTCACGGAGCCCGAGAGGATGGCGAGAGAGAGAAAGGACGGGAGAGCGACGGGAGAGGGGCTTTTATATGTATGCGTCGAAATCGTACGGCTCTCGAGGCTGATCGGGGCGCTAGGGTTTCGTCCCGGGCGGAATTAGTGGGGCCCCATCGGTCCTTGGCCGTCGGATCGGGTCCCGAAAGTCGTGATCGGATGAGGATGGAATATATAAGCGGGCGCTTCGCGTCTTCGGGACGCTACGATTTGATCTCGTGCTTATCGAGAGTCAAATTGGACTACAGACTTGATAAGCATATCTCACCTAGAGAATGGTATGACTCCAAAGTCCACACGGGCCAAATATCCACTAATTTTTAAGTCATTCTTTAATTTTGATTTAATATGTAATATAATTACTAAATTTTTAATTTATTTGATATAATCCATGGACTTTTAGAATCATATTTATATCTCTTGTCAGGACTAAAGACCAAATTAAACATGTATAACAAAATTCATAAACTAAATTGAAAATGTATCAAATTAGATTAAATTGGATAAATCAAAATGCAAGGATCACAGTGAACATTAGATTAAAATTTAGGAACCACAATGAATAAATCAAAATTTTAGAAATTACATTGAACAAATTAATAGTTTAAGATTCATTTTTATCGTTTTCTCGATTTTCAATTCATACATCACAAATGACAAGTTCTGTAATTTGTACAAGAAAGATGAATTCACCAAAATTGATTATCGATCTACTATGCTCACCAGTTTACCGTGCAATTCAACTAGGAAAATTTCAAAACTCATCGACACGAATGGCATCGCGGGCCGTTTCATACGCATCCCTAGGCCTCGGCTTCTTGACGCCGGCCGTGAGCCAGATCTCGTCGGACTTGTGGCTCTCGACGGCCACGCTGGTGACCTTCACCCACACCAGGGCCTTGGTCTTCATGCCTTCAATCCCTGCGAGCTTCCCCCTGGAGAGCGTCCCTTTGACACGGTTCGCATACCTCACCACGGACCCGTCCTTGAAGCTGGCTTCGCAGGCGGAGGGCAAGTAGACGACGAGCTTCGAACTGGACGCGTCGAGCTCGTAGCACGTGACGTTCCGAGGGAAGAGGCCTGCCGGGAGGTTGTGCTCCCGGAGGAGATCGGGCAGCAGTTTCGGCGGCTTCCCTGATCGAGGAACAAGCAAAGGCATCAGCAAAAGGAACGGCAGATGCAGGGCTTCTTGAAACTCTCTCGTTGGATTCAAGAAACAGTCGTACGATATCTGTCAAGGACGAAGAGTTGCAACCAAAATTGATCTGGGCGGAATTCAAGACTCATCAATCCAGCAGATGCAATAAAAATACAGCAGCATGATGCACTTGACCTGACCCAGTTGTCGTCACTGTTCTATTGTAATAGCCAAAGCGAAAACGGTTGATCTTTTAGAGGCGTAGCGTGGTAAAATTTAAAGCAGAAATTGATTTACGTGAGAAATCAATTTCTCAATTTTATTCCCCTTAGGACAGTTTAAACCCGTTTGATAACGACTCAAAATTTCATTTCAAAAAGCAATCGTTTGATAAGAAAAAATTTCTATTTTAGGAATAGAAATTGATTAGATAACAACATGGAAATTCCAAATATAAAATAATAGCCGAAATAATACTAAAATAATATAGAAAATCCTCAAATACAAAAAATAATCGAAATAATACTAATACATTAGAAAAGTTGAAAATACAATTTCATGGAATTTATATTACATGTGCTTACGTTCTATTACGTAATATTTTCTTTGAAAAATAAACAACGTGGCAAAAAAATTGAAATTCAATTGTAGTGAATATGTCGTTGTGTTTTTGCGAAATTGATTTCACATTAATCAAATAAGTCTAATGATAGCCATGATTATAATAGTCTAATCTCCTAAAAAAATCCTAACTTCAAGTCTAATTCCAATTTCTTTCCAAATTTTGTTAAAAATATCCTCACCGTGTTCAAAAATCGTCACCAATTTTTTTCAAAATTATCAACACTAGGATTATTTAAAAATTTATTATCAAAATCTATATTTTCATCAACACTCTTACAAGAACAACATATTTCTTATTAGATCTCTTTTCCTTATAAAAGAAAAATCGGATGAAACCCTAATGATTTGACCCATTTTTACCGCCTTAATATGAAGTTTATGATTAAAAAAATAGTTAGCCAAATAGAGTCGTTGGTGGCATACACAAGGAAGAGTAGGTGAAGAAAAGACTCATTAGATATGAATATGACCAATTGACTATTACCATGCATAAAATCTCTTACGTGCAACAAATGAAGCCTTGTTCATTCAATTCTCACAATCTAGCCCAATGGTTAAGATTTTCAATCAATATTGATTAGAATGATTATATTAAAAAAATCATTAAAATATTTTGGACTAAATTAACTATTTCTATTTCTATTTCAATATTATTGATCTAAAATATTTTGGACTAAATTGAAAAGTTGAGAAAAAAAAATTTCTATTTCTATTTTATTTGTAAAACCGGTAGTTAAAAATTTGACACGATTTTTTCGATTCTCTATTTCGGAATAGAAATCTTTGAGAAATAGAGAAATCAAATCGAAAACGGTTCAGTACCTTTTAGCTTGTTGATGACCCACTTCGCCTTCTCCTCGACCGTGCCCGATATAGACTGCAAACACACGCGCACTCATGAGAAAGAGTGTCAGGAGATGAACATGCCTGGAAATGTATCAACATTTTTGGCTTATGATTGTCCAGTTACTCTTTGGACCCCCTCTTTGCGACTGATACAAGAAGAGAGTATTCTCGAGTAGACACTGATTGAGAAATCAGACGAGTGCTCGACAGCCAAAGCTAGCCATCTGCAGTGAGAGGCAAGACACAAGACAAAGCGTATGCGGACCGGGAGAGATCCTAAAGGCACCTCATCATGAAACCAGCAGTACGCAGGGAGGTAACATAAAACGTCAGATCTATAATGACTTAAGGGAGCTGCATTCGTTTGCAATTCATCCGCATCGACGACCCTATTATGCAATGATACCACAAATAACAAAAAGGACCATCGAACGACCTTGATGAACAAGGAAGCTTGTTGTTAAGTCATTACCAAGACGCGCACAACTTCCATCTGCTAAGAAACCATTGCAGACATTGACATTACTGGTTCATAGGACAACAAAATTCATGAAATCAGACCGATGCAGATGCCATCGAAAGGGGAAATTTTTCGAATAATTGCAAATGTGACCGTACTGAAAGGTCGTCGGTGATGTTGGAGAACTCTTGCTTGGCTTTCCTGGCTATCCAAAAGGTCCCAACCTTTGTCATGGCTTTCTCCATTTCCTCTGCCTTCACTCCCTGTGACAGGACCTAAGAAGAAAAAGAAGAAGAAAGAAGAAGCTCTCAGGCCAGAACCCCACCTTTGAAAAATCTCTTTCTCACTTAATTGCGCCACCAAATGACATTTCAACCACTTGCCATTATCAAATAAAAATGAGAGCCCCACTAATTTCCATTTGATTAATGCCCATATGATGACCCAAAATGCATGCAAGAGTTCAAAATATTATTTGGATAAAACATTTCTGATGGGTCGAGAAAGCATTGCCAATTCAAATATATTTCCATTCATGTCGCTTGTGTAAGATCTCGACACATATTTCTTTACTACTCATCTGCAGATTTCAATAAGGCCAACAGCACATGTCAAAATGTTATGCATTCAACACGAATCGAGAATCGATGGTAAAATAGAGCACATATGCATCCTTCAAATGTTACCTCACTTTGCTCACATAATCATTAGCTTAAGTAATCTTGAGAGGCACGCTTGATATTTAATGGACATACTTGTTCTTTTTCTTTGCTCCAGCGTATCGCAAAGCTTGAACTTTATCTCCCGAGTAGGTAAAGGGTCCGTTATGCCAATTAATTGCAAAATTGGGTCCAAGTGTTGTGAGAGGTTTTAGGCTTTACGTACCATTTAAGACGGTAAAGACAGCTACAACACACCTAAAACTTCCAACACTTTTCATCTTTTACACAAAAATTAGAAAAAAAAAAAAATCTTTTGGGTGACTCTAAAATTTTACGTTTAAATAATTTTAGGTTGGTGAATTGTATATAAAATT
Organism: Eucalyptus cladocalyx; assembly: GCA_017140615.1. Classification (NCBI taxonomy): domain Eukaryota; kingdom Viridiplantae; phylum Streptophyta; class Magnoliopsida; order Myrtales; family Myrtaceae; genus Eucalyptus; species Eucalyptus cladocalyx. Next base: position 31,108,407 of record CM029526.1, read on the forward strand.
TCATTCAATTAACCAATTATTCTATAGTAGGTGTGAGACTTTTATGATAGTTTTAATAGCACTGTTGTAAAAAAGGACCAAAAATAAAACCCAAAACACATTTTTTTCTTCAAAGACGAAAAAGTCATTGCACCACAGGATCATTTTGTCGTCCTAGAAGAATAAGACCGAGAAAGGTTTTCTCTAAAAGGTGTGAAGAGTTAAAATTCAATATCACTCTAAACTTTAAAAGGCGTCATCAAAGGTTTAAATCCCAGCATATATTATTTTCTTAGCTCGCGGCAATTGTATGACTTTGCTAAGACGGTATGGGCATGACCCGATACAAGTAGTCGTATAGTTTGAAAGATAGAAGACACCTAATGTTAGCAAAAGCAAAGATGGTGGAAGCACATACAATCTCCAAGGATTGAAGTTCTCTTTCCGATTACAAACTTCAAGACTTGGCCTTCATTTCCTTCCTTCCTTTGCATTTCTCTTTTGGACCAGAACCAGACTAGATCAATTGAGTGTTTTATTGGGCCTCAATATTAAAGCCCATCTCCTCGGTCGGCTTGAAATTCATCGTTGAGTTTTCGAATTAAACTCCAAATTACATGCTATCAGTTAGATTAATGTTTTATCTTCTCTTAGAGAAAAAAAAAAGCCCTTGTCACGAAAAGTCGTAATCTGTCTCTCCATATGAGTATCGGCTCATTATCGAGAGAGAGAGAGGGCCCTTTTAAGTTATTCAAAATAGCTATGAGATGCACGTAAGAGTTGTAAAGATTGAGGAAGCAAAATGAAAGTGAATAAAATGTGATAAAATATTTTATTACACCATTATCACATATCGTTTTGTAAGTTTTTCTAAAAGTATAATTAGCTCCTAAAACTCATAAAAAGTACAATCAACAAATTATAAAACTTGTCAAATTAGTGCAATCAAGTTTCCGTTAACTCCGTCCAATCCGGCTGATGAAAAATGTTGAGATGATTTTTTTAAATATTTTATCTCTCCTTTGTGGCGATAACGTGGCTAAAATGATGCTGTCTTGGTCCAAATCTCATTTTTAATACAAATTTTATTTAAATTAAATTTAAAAATAAGAAAAGGTTTGAGAACCAAATGGCCACGGTTGTCCTTGTTGCTACTGCCCCACTATTGCCACACCAACTACAGCTAGCAAGGTTGGGGGATGGCTGGAGGGGGTTGTAGGGCCCCGGCCAATGGCCAACAACCCTTATTGATCACAAGCAAGCATTGAGGCCCTCCATCGGATAGGGCGAGGTCCGCTACTGGTAGCCAAACCCCACTAATGGTGGTGCTCAACTAGATCTGGGCACATACTTAAAATAACTTACTTTAAAGCAATGTTTACATATTAACCAATTTTTGTTTGTATAGGCACGTATTCAGAGCTTGATTCATATTTGATGAACTTAAACCGTGTAATATGTGCTTAGACTTCATGACGTTATACTTCACTTGCATTAACTCGGTTCGCATGATATCTTCTTCTTTTTTTTAATAATGTTTAGTCGAAAACAATCTGCTCATCACTTTCAGAAAAAAAAAAAAAGAAGAAGAGGAAAACAAAGGAAAATAATTTGCTGGAAAGCTCACAATTGAAGACAAGTTTGTCCCGAGTAATAAGACGTAAATCTTTGCTCGTCATTTGCTCATGAAAATAAGCCCTCGGCTGAATCACATAAATTTCTCACGTTCTCTCTAAAATCTCGATTATGTTATTAATGCTTGTTGATAGCACAAGGTTTTGTTTTAGAGACTCCGTTTGTTGATGCTACTACTTGAGTTAACATTCTTCTCATGAAAAAAAAAAATTATTCGATGGAATATAACATAGCACATTCTTTTTCTCATGCCTCATATGATGTGGTTGTCGAGTTAAATTCAATGTTATTATCTGCTAAGTCGCCATGTCTAATCATTGGGGTTACTTTAGTGGCCATCATTTTCACATAGGAAGGGAGAGGTGATGAGTTCAATTCTTCATTTTCTCAAAGGGGTTAGAACTGTAAACGCTTTCGATCTCAAGTTTTGCAAAGAGACACGATAAAAGTTTAAGAGCGAGTTGAAAATTAAAATAAGATATACAAAAAAAAAAAGTCGTGTCTTGTGAAGTCTATACATAATGAGAATGTAAAATTGCGAAATTTGCTAATCAAATGTATCCGTCTCATTCTCAACCCAATTTTGAAATAACTCATCCCAATGTTATATCTTCCGTAGATGGCATCTTTATCTTTCAAATGTTGATCCTAACTTCGCAGAAATCTGTACAGCAAGATACTATTCAGATTTTATGTTAATTCAAATCTTCGCAGCATGTGTCGTGTTCCGGGTGAGGGGTTAGCTTCCCTATGTGAGATTTTGTACGTACAATTCAGAGTTCGCACGACATTTTCCTCCGACCATCAAACTAAAGCATATAATTCACGTGCACACCCGTAGAATGCGTGTTTTTTCCTCATGGCAACATGATGCAATGTTCGGTTGCTTTCATCGCAGCGGGGACGAGTCAGCCGAATTTTTGGACTATGTATCCCTCCTGCTGACTACTGCTTTTCCTCTTTTGTAGCCAGCCGATTGATGACGAATCGAATATTACTTGTCCAAACTCCGAAACGACATACCAAGCACCTTGTTTGGCGAAAGCATATGGTTCAGCCCCAAAAAAAAAAAAAAAAACGAAAAGAAGAGGAGAAGAAAGGAGAATTTTATTAAGGAATATCCCAAAACTTATTGAACATATTTCACAGTAAAAGTTTTCATTAGTCAAAATGCACATGTCGGTTGCTTTAACCAAAAAACCCACGTCAGAAATTCGGTGCAATTTGGAGTAATTAATATAGCACAATTGGCCTGAATAACTTACTAACTTAAACGTTTTATTGAAGATAGATTTAACAAGGTATGTTGATGGGTGAGATTAGAGCTACCGTTTTGGTGATCCCTCGGATGATAGATATGAGGTTTTCATTTGCATCATATGAGTGGCATCAGAACCAAGGGAATATTACTAAACATATTGCATTGGTAACAATTAAATGCTAAATCTTTTAATTGGACAAATTTAGTCATAAAATTTTTTCACATTAGTACAGTTTAGTCCATCCGGCCAATTTATGCAGGAAGTTACTGATGTAGATGTCGATCGTGCCATGTAGGACGACCGGCGCTAATGTGAACATTTTTAAATAAATTTTCAATTTTTCTACTTTTTTTTTCCTTTGTCCTATGGTCGATATTGGCATGGTTGCAGGGGAGGGTCGCCCTCACCAAACTCAATGACCATTGAAAAATGAAAAGGGATGTTTTTTTTTTAAATAGCAAAAAAAAAAAAAAATCGAAAAATTATTTAAAATTGTCTACGTCAACGTGACTATCCTACATGGAACGGCTGGTATACACGTTAGCGATTTCTAGTCTAAATTGGCCTAATGAACTAAACTTGTACCAATATGAAAATGTTTAAGATTAAATTAGTCAAATTGAATGGTTTATGACTAGATTGATCCTAATGCAATATGTTTATGACTTTTTTGGTATTTTTCCATAGAACCAATGGTTGGTTGGTGGGCCCCGAATATAATTCCGCGTTTGATGCAATATCTCGAGCAAGAAGTTGCAGTCATCATCACGATTGTTGAGTGCCATTGTGATTGAGCTCTTGAAGAAATCGTTAGCGAAGGATCCAACTAAATATGATGATGAACTCATACTTGAGTTGTTGTTCTCTCTTGACAATCTTCCTAGACGAAGGTAATTGAGCTTTTGTTATGCATCCTGACACTATTTACAAAGCATCAATTACAAATTCCATCAGAAGATAATTAAATACCTTACTAAAAAATATTTTAAAAAAATAAATAAAAGTGCGCCTACCTGGAAGGATAGGGGTCATGAACCCATCGTTGACAAAACACGAAAGTAATTCTTGGAGCCCTCTGGGTACTGATGAACAATTGAATATTGAGATTTCGCTGAATCGTCCAGATTGGAATCGCAATTTCCGGCGCGCAGACACCGCCGTGCATGCTATGGCCAATGATGTCCCTCTCTTTTCCTCCACGCCACTTCTCCACAAGAAAGCAATAAAATTTGTCTATTGATTTTTCTTTTCTCTTCGATTATTTTTCATGTAAATTCATGGAAGAAACTTGATCTACCGCCGACGCTGCGATAGACAAAACTAGTTAATGATTTGACACTAAAATCATCCTTCGAACTCACCCCGCGCCTAGTGAGCTCAGAATTCCGGCAACCCAAGAGGTTTGACGCTCGCATGAAGTTTCTCTTCTAATTACACGAAAGAAGGAAAAACACCGTTACGAAAGCTCATCAAAAAGTGTAAGTGCAAAGCCAATTAATGATGGATTTGAAAACATTCATCTCAAGCGTGCCGTGCCCTTCCGACATGATTGACGGTAATTCGAAGCGATAATCTTTTTAATGTAATCATGGATTAAGGGGGAGGCAATCATTAATCAATTCTTCTCATTCGTTGCTTGTTGCTTGTTGCCGTAAGAATTTGCACGATCCAAGTGCGCTGTCTTGTACATGAAAAGGACTCGGACAAGGAAGGAGATCTCATAGGTAAAATCTAGCCAGAGGCTAATTTGCTGCCTGCATTTTAGGACAAGGAGGATGCAGGTGGGAGTGAGTGACATCAAGTCATGGGAAAGAAAAGAAGAGATAGACAAAAACCTGTTCTTTCCCGGCGGACCCCCTGGCACGTGCTCCTCGTTTTTTTTTGTCGTTCGACGAGGACACTCAGAAGTGCTTCTCCACTCACCAAAAGGGTTCACCTACGGTGCCCGTGTTATCGTGTTGGGGTCGTGAGTTTCCGTGAATGAACTTGTTTTCGTCATGATCCATTACACAGCCAGACTTGATTGATCAGTGGATTTGGACCAAACAATCCATTTTATCTGATCTAAATGTCCCGACTTAAATCTGAATCTAACACGTAATTTAATGATGGTATGAAAATAAATCTGGTTTGATCGTTAGGAAATTGTCGTGTATAGCTATATGGGGTGTATGCATAGTATCATGAGTATTATAATGTCTAAACAAATTTCATCGTAATTACTTTCATGTCATCATAAACAAACAAAGAAAAGCATTTTGTTTGGTTCGTAATTTCCAAAGAAAAAAAAAAGCTCTCTCTCTCTCTCTCCCCCTCTCCCTTGTTGTCTTTAAATTGGGATGCGCATGGGCCAAGTGAATTTGTAGTCTCTTGCAAAGAAAGAAGAGAGAGGGAAAGAGAGAGCGAGAGAGAGAGAGAGAGAGAGAGAGAACGCAATGGAGAGTCCAAATGGTCAGGAGTTGATCTCAAGAAGAAGCAACAAGGATGTCTCCCTCCTAGAGCTGAGAGACAGGTTGGCAGAGTTTGCTGCAGTTAGAGGATGGGATAAATTCCACAGCCCCAGAAATCTTCTCTTGGCATTGGTACACACACACCATACATCAACACATCTCTTTAATTGATGGGGTTTTCTTTGTCGATTCGAGTTTCCAGCTTATCTCCTTCTTTCACAAAAGGCGAGTTTGAGATGCTTGTTAATTTTTGGCTACCTGCGCTAGTTTATGGAAGAACGCAATGGTTGTAACTGTAGAAGAAAACTTACAAGATCAAAACCCATATCAAGACTACAAGAGTTAATGATAAAACAGGTGACTGACTGATTGGCAATGGGATGATGCAGGTGGGGGAGGTGGGAGAGCTATCGGAGATATTCCAGTGGAAAGGGGAAGTGGAGAGAGGGCTCCCCAACTGGAGCTCCAACGACAAGGAACACTTGGAGGAAGAGCTGTCGGATGTGCTGCTCTATCTGGTCCGGTTGGCCGATGTTTGTGGGCTCGACCTCGGCCAAGCTGCTCTCTCCAAACTCATCAAGAATGCTCGCAAGTACCCTGTCGTCAAACCCTAGTCAATGAGCCTTTTCCATGGACAATAAGACAGGGAGAGAGAACGATGGCATCTTTTTTTTTTTTTTCCCACCCTTTTATGTTAACCCGGAGCGTGAAATCTAGTCGAGTTTATCTGAACTGTCGAATGGTCTATACAGCCGAATTCGACAAAAATCATATTGATGAATCTTGTAGGGTTCTCCGCAATCAATGGAATTGCAATGAGGTCGCTGTTGGGTTTGGGCCAGGTAGCTTTTTGCTTTGTATTCATCCCATGGATGAAGTGATTCTCATGTGGAGTCCGTGGACTTGAGAGGGTCCACAATCTGATGAATGCAACGCGAGTTCATGCTATCGTGAGGTCCAACTCCTTCTGTCGAGTTCTTGAATTGTACTTTTTGAGTTTCATTTGTGGAGTTCGTGGTGTCGTGGAATTGATGAATCCTATCGCACGCGGTAGGGAAAAGACAGCATTTGAGGAAGTTTCTTCTGTCCTTGCAAAGATGTAGCTCATTACACAAATGGAAATATGCAAACAACTTCAAATGTAGCAATGATCTCATAATTTGTACCACCCACGTGTTCATCTAAATAAATCAAAGACTCTTGTGACATGAGTGGGTACTGATTTAACGTTTATAGGACTGTATAACAATAACGTTCACGAACGAAATCTATCCCCTAACCTCAAAATAATTTTTTTTTTTTTAAAGAAAGAGAAAAATCTTACTCGTTAAACAAATCGTAAGTCATTTAATGACTACAAGTGAATGGTTCCAAATTCCATACAAGTTCTACCTAGAACTTGAAACCTATCAATTGGAATAGGTTCCTCATTTTTTTGACCGTAGAACCTACCATGTCACATATTCTAAGGTCGGTTCCAAGGTCTAACCAGGTTCCACCTATATTATTATTTAAATGATTAGAATTCACTAATCATAATTTATATTTAAATACATGATTAATATGAACGTTAATAAAGTAAAAATTTTAGTCATAAAATGAAAACTCAGGCTAGTACTTCTAGTTATTCATTCATCATCAAATGGTATGGAATATCGGAGGATCATATAAAGACATAGACTAAGAAAAATATTAAAACTTGTTCAGGTTTTCGGCTCCAAATTCTTTCAACTAAAAATCTAGAACCTACCCGTCGAAATAGGTTATTCATTTTTTGGAACTTGAAACTTATTCCGCATACCTTAAACCCTAAAATTAATAAATTCTTACCAATCCAATCCTCGGGTTCCAAATTTTATTCTGGAATTATGTTCACGTTTATCAATGGCAAGCAACATACAACAAATCAACGGGTCAAAGCTTTTTTTCCGTACGAACACTGTGCATCAGAATATGGGTAATTGCTCAAGCCATGTTCACGTTTATCAATGACAAGATCCGATGTTACAACTAAATGGAGAGAGTCTCGATACTTTTAATCAAGATCCAATACCGGGTAATTGCTCAAGCCATGTGGTCAGTGGAGTTGATGATTAGCACGCTCTGTCAGAACTCCCAATCAGTGGGGATGGATGCTCGTGGACGATCCCTTCAGGTGGCTTTGAGTGGCGAGCGGACTAATTGCGAATTTCGTGAGGGCCGGAAGGGGGCAACGCTGCCAATGATGACCCCGGTGGAACTTCGTGTAGTCCGACCAAAACTGTTGGATTCTATCATTCCATCCAATGTCCCCTACACCACCCCGTATCATCGCCACCCGTCGGGTCTTATACTTCAAAAAGAAAGTCTGTTCCATTTCCACTCTAGTCTTGTCCACTTTAATAGAATGTATAAGTGGATAAAACTTACGCGACATTCAAATCACGTGTCACATTTTCGCTCGAGCTTTATCTAACAAGTTGCTTTCAATGGTTACTTTAATAAATCTTTATATTAAAATCTGTTGTGTATATATATGGTCGATTCTATTTTGCATTTTTGACAGATATCTAATTGTTCTACACATTATTTACACATATGTAGATTTTATTTTACACTTCAGTAACTCTCTAATTCTAAAGCATATGTTGTTTATGGTAGTATTAATTCTCAATTTGCACTTGAGCATGTTGATTTTTAAGATCACTTTTGCATATCTCTATTAATATTTCGAATGAATATGATATGTTTTTAAAAGAGTTTAACAATATGGGGTTACCCATTATAGAAATGTTATTAAAAGGTTAAAAAAAGAGAGTACATTTTTAGAGGGTTCATCACATGACTGTATATATTTTCAAAATAAGGTATAACTAAGTATATCATAAGTGATCAATTTCACAATGAAAAATGCGCCCGATATCCAGCTTGATAAGATTTTTTGTCATATTTCACAAGAAAATCATATTAAAAATAGGTAAAATAAATTACATAAAGTGATAGCCCAAATTTAACAAATTAATAGAAATAACTAAGAAAACCTTGGTTAGCAAAGATTGGTAAAAGAATAATTTTTTTTTATGTAATATTTAAACTATAAAAATAATAGATAATTAAATAAGATTATCAATAATTGATTTGCATTTTTTACCTGAAAATCTAGTGACTATAACCTTTTTACAAATAAATGTTTTTAACATTGATCAACTCTATTGTAAATTTACCTACACGAAAAAATCCATTCTCTCTTTTGACAATACAACAGAATCAACATCCTGACATTCTCTTTCACATGCATGCTTTCGCTATAACTAAAGAAAACCTAAATCATGCAAACACACCTAACGGATAGATACAGGTATATATTAGAAGAAATTGCAAATTCAATCAGTCAAATTTGCGATGGGGAGATGCAGAATCGAGGAAATTGTATTAGCTTAAATAGCGTACACAGGTTTCTATTTGAAAAGAAAAAGTTCATTAGAAGTACAGATAGGTATTAGCTTAAAAACTATCTATACTTTTCTTAACTAGAATCTGAACCACAAACATCATATGAAATGCAAAGTACAGACTGAAATCTCCAGTAATTAAGTATGCTCGGCTCTCAACGAGTTCTTTAGAAGGATTCTTCTAATTTTTCCCTTTATTCTCACCTTATTATTTGAAAAGAAAAAAGTTCATTCTCCTTCCGCACGGTTCGACCGCGAAGGGCGGCACGCCTGAGCTGTTTGATGGACCTGTCGCCGATGGAGCGTGGCCATCTTGTTGAAGTGTTCCATGTTCATATTCTACAGCAAGTATGAATAGTTACATCCCAAGCATAACTGATACAATGTTAGTGCTAGCATATGGATTAGTCCCATCTCATTACTTGATAAACTCAATTTGACATTACAGATTACATGAATCGAATTCGACACTACGCATCACTTACTTGTGCGAGATAGGCACAATAAGGGTCCGGCATGGGCAGCACCGGAGCGTTGCTCCTGCCCTCCGGATTCACTTGAGCTTGGAAGTGCTGCGCAGCCACAAGCGGGGGCACCATGTAGGGCTGTGGCATGAACGCGGCTGCCGCGTGCGCCATGGGATTGACGTCGAGCATTCCGAGCCCGACCCCAGCTGTGCGCGCCGCAAGGAGGGACATCTGGAGTTGCTGGTGCTGCATCGCCAAGTTGGGCAGTATCATCTGGGGCATGTTGCTGCGGAGGCTCATCATCTGGACTTGCGCCTGGAGTTGCTTCAAGTACTCTATCACCTCGTCCAGCATCGAAGCCTTATCGGTCTGCATGTTTCGTTTTAACACGTTTAAGTCATGCGTCAGAGGTAAACAATATGTTTTCTGCGTGAAAATTTCTTTGCGGAGCACCTTGCAGAGATTTTTCTCACCTTGCTTGCTTTGGGCACCAACCTCTGCAGGTCCTTCATCTTCTGGTTTATCCTATCTCTACGTCGCTGCAATGACCATATTTACAAGTTGCATTAGGAAAAGAAAAGGGAAAATGAGAGAACATCTTCTTCTTTTTTCTCCTTAGCTGATTGTTTTTAATCTAGCTTACTCGAACGCATGCTTGGTTTACTCACTAGGATAAAGCATGAGGAGAAGCTTCCTTATGTACCCTCGGGGCGACAAATTTTTTAGCGAGTTTGTTGCAACATGCATCATAAATCTAAATCGCTAGGTCTGACGGGATTCCCATGAGACCTATTCAATCTGTTGACACCATAATTTTAGTATACATTAGATGTTCACAGATGCTTTCTTATCCTTTGAAATCACGACTCATAAACCCACGAACGGAATATCTTACATTAATCACATAGGACTCCTTTACAAGTGAAGAGAAGTCATTGTATTGGTTTATAAACCATATGGACCATAAATCGAGCGGGTCCCATCGTGAGACTCGCATCAATAGCAATGAAGATGAGCTTGACTTATGTGGTCTGTAAACCGTGCAATAATTTTTTTAGGGAAGACTTGTTCCATTAGATCAAGTCGATCATATTTTAAGAATTCATGAGATTCACGCTGAATTCTATTAAAAAAGTATAGATTTTATGACTCCTTGAATTAGATTCCACGTATGGAATCGACTTGATCTACTTGTTCAGATGTATTATACACACATGACTACTCAAGCGTGGAAAAATAGAAGGCTTGACATGAGAAGAGAGATCTGGGCTTATATCCAGTACCCGCTCTGAGAGATTATGAATCGTAGAAGCTCTACTTCTCCTGGTTGATTGTGGAGGGCCAATTTCACCTTTGTCCTCATCATCTTCATCTAGATTTTCCTGTGAAAGCATCAACCATAACATGCGATTAATCACTTTAGCAAACAAGGCTAATGTTTCCTTAAGCAAATCGAATTTCTTGAATTCAACTACATATATTTCTAGGAATCCTTATGTTTAGGGTTCATATCGACTTTTAAATCAAGTGGGTCTCGCATAACATCTATTATTAACTATCCAACAACATGACGAAGATTCGATAAACATGATTAGCCCCGTCCGTTCGGGTGGCTCTTTTATCGAATTAAGTAAGTAAATGTCTGCAATGCGTGTTCTGTGACTAAGGAGAACTCATGTACCGATTCGCCGTGGGAAGCCGAGTCGTCGTCATCCGTGGTTTTGTTCTTGAAGCTCACGGGAGATTCGAAGGAAGCCCACGTCGTCATCGTCGCGTCATCGTCCCTGCAAATCGTCGCGCTGGCGCTACCACATATGCTGCTGCGTTCCCCTCTAGTGGTACACCTTCCGACGCCATTGCCCAAGTTCTTCTTCACAACAGGGACGGGCTCAGAGTCCGACCGCTTCCTCTTCTTGACCAAGTGATTGTTCACCGGACATTGCTGCCCGGCATGGCTCTTGTCCAGTATGCCGCCCGCTGATGACGATAGCCTCACGCGATGCAATGACGATGGTGGGGGTTGGTCGTGTCGGGGAGATGGTGGGTTCTTCTTGTGACACGTGGCCTGGTGGACGATGGACTCCAGAGTGTCACTGCCTCCCAACGGGGGCTTCAGTAGGCCGTGGCCATGCATGGCTAGCTGCCCATTCTCCCATGTCAGCTCTGCTACTCCATGATTTGACCTGGCATGCATGTTCAAGCCCTTCCTATGCATTAGTCTCTCTTCTGGGAGCTACAAAGCAACGGATCCCGCGGAATTGATGCATGTGCATGTTTATGGATCAACATTATAAGATGGTTTCATACAAAAAAAAAAAACGAGATGGATTTCTCCGTGAGAAAAAGTTAAAGAGATATGTACACATATCGATTGACGAGTGAGCATGAGCATATCAAGAAAAAGTAGCGGAAGAATGTCAAGACGAAGCCGTGAATCAAGACAGGAAGAGAAATTAGAAGGGAATGAAGAGAATGTTGCATACATGGAAGGAAGAGAAGAAGAATGGTGAGGATGAGGATGATGATGGGGATGAATCCGGGGGATCTGCACGTGAGAGGATCTATTACTCCCCTCTCCTCCTTCGACTTGTTCTTGTCTTTGTTGCCTCAGATTCCAATCTGCTGCTGCGCAATGACTCATCTCTCTCTCTCTCTCTGTCTCTCTCTTTCTGATCTGTGAGAACAGGAAGTCTAGGAAAAGATTTTTAAGTTGGGATTCCCAAGTGCTGTTTCCTTATCCATGCGGTCCCTTTTTCGGTGCAGTGACTCAGGCTTGAAAGTGATTTTTCGCCACAAATTATAGGACATGCAAGAAAATGAAAAGAAGAAGAAGAACAGGGAAAAGATAAACTTATTTATAATTGGCGGCTAGAGAAATGGTTCATGAGGGTACGGATATGCTTTAATTGATGTATCATGGACGACAATAACATTGAATATAACCGCAGCTAAATTGTAATTGTATCGTGTTATGAAATGCTATCTTATATTAAAAGTTGTAGCACCTCAAAATTGGGTGAGACAGCTTCCTAAAAGCTGCTATAAACTACGGTTATTTCGAATGTGAACTCACAATTTGCAATATAGATAGAAGCAGTCTGTAAGTAGGATTGATTTTTTAGTGTACGTATCTTCTCTAGGGATGTTGTGATTGATGTGGTCCTGTGCAAGCCTGAAACTGTGTGGTTGCTGATGGAATTGAGAGAGTGGAAAGTATGCCAAAGATGAGGAGAGGAAGACATTGACATGGCATTGATTGGTATCATTCTGAGCAGAGAGCATGAGTGGTGGTCTCGATGTTGAGCTGATCTGCCCTCCTTGACATTAATACATTCCCATCCCCAAAGCATATGACAACCTCAAGATCAGATAGCTGGTTCAGGTCCACAGTTTCCTAGTCAATTTTTTTTTCTGGGGGCACACACCCAGCTGGGGTTTGTCATTCATGATCCTGAGAAATTCTGAAAATAGTTTAAATCTGTATCGAAAATGACATACTGAAAAATGCTAACAAAAAATTATTCAAACCGTCGCATCGAACGAGATGTCGAAAATCCTAGTTTTTATTTTATTGCGATTGTATCTCACCTTAATTGAAGAATCAAACAATCGATACTATCATTTTCTATAAATACAGATTTTCGGTGTCTCAACCACAAATTATTAATGAGATTCGTTTATCGCTTGCATGTTTTAAGTACCAATCATCGGAGTTTCAATATTTGTTAACAGCCAATGTTATTAACATTCTCTAGGATCGAGAAAGCATGATAGATGGAAGATCATAATGGGTCGTGATTTCTAAATACAAATACGCGTTTACTAACATGGTATGCTCTACTGCGTTAAATATAATGTAATGTAGAGTGTTTTCAGTCATTTTAGTCATCAAGTGATTGAGACAATCTATCAAGTTTCTTCTCAGCCAGACATAGTGTCTGCAGGTCCAACGAACACGTAGCGACCGCCCCCTCCATGCCGCGTGGAGACTGTCCATTGGATCTAGGGCTGGTCCTATGTGGCCACCACGTGTCAACATCAATCAATTTTGCTCTTCGATCGCTGTGAACGCACGGATACGCCAATGACCTCTTTTCTCCTATCTTCAGAGGTACGGTGTCGGCCGAAAAGTCTTAGGCCGTCTTGGGCTTGGGCTTGGGCTTGGGCTTGGGCTTGAGCTTGGCCGACTTGGGCTTAAGCTTGGGCTTGGGATCATTTGATTGCAATTTTTTGGCCCACTCAATAATCGGTCCACACGATCTTTCAATTGCGCCTTGCATGACAATGGACTACGACTTATTATTATTATCATCATTATTCATTTTCAACTAATCAATATTAAATTATACTCAATATCATTTTAAAAATATATATATAGCTATTTATGTTTCTTAAGGGAGGAGGAGGATCCGCATACGATTTAAACTACATTTGGGTTCTGTTTATTTTACATAAAATGAATAATTTAGAAACAATCTCAATAAACATGGTCAATGAATGATATTTTTATTACCAACAACAATTTATATCTAAATATCTTTGTAAACAATGAAAATATTTTTCCCTTGTTCATCCATTCTTATTAGCAATATAATGAATCATTTTTAAGAAAATGTGTTTTAAATAATTCATTTTTTACAAAACAAACGAGTCCAAAATACAGATCGTATCTCAATGTGATATGTTTATATTAATAGCAGGCTCATATGTTACATAGATAAGCTTAAGAGCTCCTAGTACATCTGCGCCTTACATGACAGCCTACCTATCATTATTCATTTTGGTCCAATCATGGACAAATCATATTTAATCTAAGTTTTTCAGCCCAACTGTTGACAAATTATACTTATTTTAAGTTTTTCTTGACTTATTACATTATTTATGGTCATAATAAGTTCTCAATAATAGAAACGTATAAAATATTCGAGGCCAACCTATAGAACGAAAATAATATACAGAACCGCAATATACAAACAACGCATGCCAACAATAAATTTCGCATGATTGGAATGATCTTCTTCAACTCGCCTACACAATAAGCATTGCAATTATTCGTGATATATATTTCCTGTCCACATATGAGTTTCAAAACAATTAAACTCTAAGCAATGGGAAATATTATCTAAATTATAGATATCGAGGACAAGTTGATTGAGTTTACGTGCAACCATGTTTTCATACGTTGAAACTTAAAATTAAACTTAAAATTCGCTTACCCGTTGAAACTTAAAATTCACCTAACAAAAACGGGAATTAGCAAAATAAAGTGCCAAAAAAAATGAAAAAAGAAAAGAAAAGTTAAAATAGGATGCCTCGTATAGTAATTTGAGAATCTTTTTTGAAGCAATAAAAATAAGGGAGTAGGTAAAAGAAATTCTATTTAATAAATGATAGCATTTAAAGCAGCCCCAAAACTTGTCATGGATTTTCAAACGATGAAGATGTTCTTCATAATTTGGTGAAGATTTTGAAAGATCATCAGCTCAAAAACCAGAGGAGCAACCACCCCGTGGCAAGAGGAAAGGACAAAGCCTGGTTTCTCCCTTCAACGATTGCAAAAGAGAAAAAAGGCCGACGAAAGAAGACAAATTATGCTTGAACTCGAGGTGAAGCAAACATGAGGATGCTTCGTGGGACAAATCCGGCCAATTCGATGCCGACCCACTTCACAGGGCGAGGTTCTCATGTCATATCAAGGCCACAGAAGCATCGCGATCACCGAAAAAACGCTCCTTTACAGCGGGCACACCCCTCTGATCACTTTATATATGAAGACTCCAGCAACCAGTAACTAGTAAGCTCCTGTCTGATGGCAATTTCTTCACTTGATTTACGCCCAGTGGTCTCTGTCTGAGTCGATTTCTTCACTGGGTTTCTCTTTAAAAGGGTAACTTGTGTGTGTTTGGCTCTGACTTCGTTATGTCCTGTTTTCGGTTCAGCGTGTGCAAGTGGTTTGATGGGGAAGTGGGGTTTGGTGGGTGTTTGATTTCGTGTGTTAGTTGCTATGTATCTGTCATGAAGTTGATGAGGTGTGACTCTTTTGGCTCAAGTGGCTCAAGTACTTGTAGCATTTGCACGGCTGAATCATGAATCTTGATTTTGAAGCTTCGTCGACTTTTCATTTGCCTGTTGCTGGTAGCAAACTTGTAGTGGCGTTTCTTCTACTTTTGGTCTCCCTACCAGATGCAATCATTGACTCCCATAATTCTGTTAGTATTTCCTAAATTTGCACTTCATAACATCCTAGATGTTCTTTTCCAGAGTTGCTGTCTGCTAGTTGTTCACTCTGCATCTTGGATCTTCTTTAGGAAACCATTATTGCAATTGTCTAGATTAATGTAATTTTCTGATGTGAATTCTTTCTATTCTAGAACTGAATGCACCTGTTGGTCTGTGTATTTATGTGCTGTTACCGAAGAAGTTTTTGTTTTTCAAAGTCTGCAGAAAGTTCTGAACTTTGTCCTGCAATTGCTCATTCTTGAATTTCTTTATCAGCTGGAAGATTAGAAAATTACGTCTTCGTGGACCATTCTGTCTTGCCTGGTCAGGGGTCAAAAGAACATCAACTAATCTGTCTGTGTTAGTATCTTTAAACTTTGAAAAACTAGGCAAATTGCAGCATGTTGACATATTATAATCTGCTGTGTTTCCTTCTATTGCAGTTTATTGGGGTAAATTTGTTCCGCGAGTGAGATATCCTCTACACATCCCAGCTAATGGGAGTGTTCTGCCTCTCCTTGTTTGTCTTGTTATCTTCTCTGTCCCCGGGTTTTGCTCAAAAAGTTGCATATTCTAAACTAATTGTGGATGGTAGCAATACCGTAGCTCAAACTGATGATAATTTCATCTGTGCAACTCTTGACTGGTGGCCTCATGACAAGTGTAACTACAACATGTGTCCATGGGGATACACATCTGTGATAAATCTGGTGAGAATCTGGAAGTTCCTTTTGTCGTGGGGTTTCAATTGTCACACTAAAGTTTTTAATCCATTCAAGTCGCTTTTGATGTTTTTCAGAACTTATCTCATCCTGTTCTTGGGAATGCAATCCAAGGTTAGTCTGTTTGCAAAGCTTATAGGATTTATTAAGCTATATGATTGTCTCTAAAGCTAGGCATGGTAGGATGAAACGCCTAAATCACCTCTAAGAATTGCACTGTTCAAATATTTCCACTCACATAGTGTGATGGACATTATGTTTGTTGTGGATGCTGTCTAATGCTTACCATTGCTAATTCATCATGTGGCGTGATAGCTTTTAAGAGATTGAGGATAAGGATTGGCGGCTCTTTGCAAGATCAAGTGCTTTATGATATCGGAAAGTTGAAGTATCCGTGCCATCCATTTGGAAAAGAGAAAGGCGGCCTGTTTGGCTTTTCTACAGGATGTTTACGGATGAACAGATGGGACGAATTGAACCATTTATTCAGCAGAACAGGGTAAGCTTCAATTGGACTGCTCCTTAATGGGCTAAATTAGCACAATTTCTTGTTATGCTTATACTTGCTGCAAGATCCTGGGACTGTGCATAACTTAATCTGAATTTGGGAGAAGTAAACCTTCAACTTATGCTTTTTTATTTGGTTATTCCTTAAGTTTCTTTATTGCTTTCTCAATGAAGCATGGGTGTCACAATGATAGTTATGAATATTCTGGTTTTAGGGCCCTAGTGACTTTTGGCCTGAATGCACTATATGGACGGCACCAGATCAAGAAGGGTGTCTGGGGAGGAGATTGGGACTTCAGTAATGCATATGAGCTCATAAATTACACATCTGTGAAGAAATACCCAATAGATGCATGGGAATTCGGTATGCACTGTGCTTAGAAAATTTCCTGTTCCATATGAATATGCCTCACCTCCATGATTCTATCTGCTCGAAGGAAATGAGCTTAGTGGAAGTGGAATTGGAGCAAGTGTTGGGGTTGAACAATATGGAAAAGACTTGGTATCCCTCAAAGCCATTGTCAGTGAAGTGTACAAGAATGCCCGTTCAAAACCTTCCCTTGTAGCACCAGGGGGGTTCTTTGATCAGGATTGGTACAGGAAGCTTCTGCGGGTTTCGGGTTCCGGCGTGATCAACGCCATGACACATCATATTTACAATCTGGGACCAGGTTTTGTACTGATGCTGAGCTATTTTACTGCATTTGTCGTATTATTCTAATATGATTGAACCTGCAGATCATGTAAAGATTCAGTAGGTTGTGCTTATCTGAATTCTTCCGATATCTTCTGATAGCCAATCTATTGAACGACTCAATTCTTCTGTTAAATGGAAGAGAAATTTCGGAGAATCTTCTAAAAATTTTCTCTCCTCAAATATTCTCCTGAATTCGGTGTGCATGTCACTTGAGCTGGACTTGATCCTCTTAAGATGATCTGATAGCTGGTCTTCTCCCATTTTCAGGTTCGATCCCAATCTTGTGAGTAAGATTTTAAATCCTAATTACTTGAGTAAGATATCCAAAACATTCAGCAATGTTAGACAAACTATTCAAGAAAATGGTCCTTGGGCCTCTCCTTGGGTCGGTGAATCTGGCGGAGCTTACAACAGTGGTGGTCAGCATGTGTCGGACACATTCGTAAATAGTTTTTGGTAATCTTGTGACACCCTTAGTGTAAAGTCCTCATTTGATCAACCTCTTCGATCTTCTCAGTCAAGCATGAATAACATGTATTAAAAGAGAATGAGCCATTCCTTTGTTATGTGACATAGGTACTTAGATCAGCTTGGCATGGCATCCAAGTATGGTACCAAAGTATACTGCCGGCAGACTTTGATCGGAGGAAACTATGGACTCCTCGACACATCAACATTTGAGCCCAACCCTGATTACTACAGGCAAGTACATGTTGAGAGTCTTAACCTTCATTATCTAACAATGAATGAGGAAAAGATTATCCACCTTTGTTTTGCTTGTTCCTTGGAACACTAATAGTGTATGACGGTTCTGAACAGTGCACTCTTGTGGCATCGGCTCATGGGGAAGGGCGTTCTTGCCATTGACAGTGATGCATCCTCATTTTTACGTTACTATGCTCACTGTTCAAAAGGGAGGGTAAGGCTTCTTCACACTTTAGTTTGTTCAAGTCGAAGTAAGAATGTAAAGACAATTTTCGATCAATTTGATAGCTCTTCCTGGTTATCAAGATATAATTAGATTTTACCCGTCCCTGTCCAGTACTGAAATGTTTGAAAATAAAAATGTCCCAGGATAGTATGCTTATGCAGTGAGGTTAAGCTTTATCTAGGATGGTAGAAGTTTTGTCATGAAGCATTTGTTTTTTGAAATGGAAAAGTTTTTAATTTTTTCATCAAAGACTTTAGGGCAATGTAAAGATCGATGTAGCTGAATATATGCCGTCGGGGCAATTATAGAATAAACAGCTGTATTTACGTATCTGTCAGTCCCTGACCCTTTTTGGATACTTTGGTACACAGGAAGGCATTACCCTACTCCTGATCAATTTCAGCAACATAACTTCCTTCTCTATCAGTGTACGGAATAGCAAAAACTACAGATTGCATATTGAACGATCGATTAGCAAAGAGAGCATCTTCATTCGCCGGTTGAAGGAAACAGTATCATTTGTTGGGTTGGGATCATCGGATGGACAGTTGTTCAGAGAAGAGTACCATTTGACTCCTAAGGACGGGGTCCTTCAAAGCAAAATCACGTTGCTAAATGGAACTCCATTGGAGCTAACAAAAGATGGGGAAATCCCAGATTTGAAGCCTGCCCGTGTCGACGTAGATACACCTTTAACCATTGCTCCTTTGTCTATTAAGTTTGTAGTTTTCCCCAATTTCGACGCTCCAGTTTGTGCTTAATTTGTTGTTTCTGAATACCGAAAATGGCATAGATGTATTATATGTTATAATTGTAAAAAGTATGGATCGGTGGCTTCCATTATATTAACTCTTGCTGGCTTCTCTTGTATGTTACCTGACCAACCGATAATTATCGAAGATTACGAGAACATGAACTTTGGTACAATGCTCTGGAAGACTTAACAGACCATCCGTCTTCAATTTAAATGTGCATAGAGAACAAAAGTAATAGAAATGATCCGAGCATTTGCATGTACATCAGACTAGAAAAATGTTTGGCAACGAAAATTGAAGAAAATGTGTCGAAAGTTGGTTAATAAGAGAAGCAAACAATGAAAGCTCCAATTCTACTTCCCAAGCAGACGGCGACCACGCTGACTAGCCTGTTTAACACGGTAACCAAGCTCATCTGCATCAACATCGAAATGATCCAGAGCTTTGTTTTGCCTGCAAT
This sequence comes from Eucalyptus cladocalyx, assembly GCA_017140615.1. NCBI lineage: Eukaryota > Viridiplantae > Streptophyta > Magnoliopsida > Myrtales > Myrtaceae > Eucalyptus > Eucalyptus cladocalyx. The sequence goes on from CM029526.1 coordinate 31,127,922, forward strand.
GATTAAAAAAGTGATTTGTTCAGAAATTGTTTGTGTAGCACTCTCCCTGATTCTGTTCAATCGGTGAAATTGAGCTGGAGCAGTCTACTATAAATGGATCGAAGGTTCAATACATGAGAGAACAGAAAGAATGAACAAACCTCCATATCATCCCAGCAAGATAACTCTCACATCACATTTTTCAAATGCAGCAGTGAAAATGAACAATGAACAGCCTTTTGTTTACTTTTGACTTAAGGTATATAGGGTCAAGTAATCGGGATCTTTTGCAAAGAACTAAGCAGCATACCTCTCAATTTCGGAGCCCATGTCAACAGCCATTCCCTTTAGCTCACCCAAAAGATCACTTAAATCTGACAGAGCATCATCCTGTTTCACTTTTTCAACCTGGTTTACAAGAAACTTTTTAGAAAAACTCAATATTTGGACATAACTACATGTCCGAATGAATGTCCCAAAAACATGACTAGACAAAAAGAGACAAAAGTTGGGAAACTTAAATGTGAAATTTCCATGTACTCTCTTCATTTTATTGAATTGTACTAACTTCTCTCTACTCAGAAAGCCTACCCCTTTCACCTACTTGGATGTTATGAAGATATCCTCGGTTTCACTGAAAAAAGGTGTTTTTAGACCTGGAGTGTATTACATACCTCAACTTTCTCTATTGCATTTGTTGGCTCGGGAGGCGGCGTCCGTGAGTTAGATTGATGCTTAGTTGCACTAGTCAAACCCAGCTTCTCCCTCTGCTCCAGGTGGTTGCCCTTCCTCTGCACATCCTCTGTTCAAGAAAACAATCATGCTTCAGATATAATGGTTCCTTAACACACAACTACAGAAGAACAAGCTTTAGGCAGACAGTCCCTCAAGTTATAATCTGCACCTTCCAAAAGCAACAATATCAAAGATCAATTATTGGACAAGCAAAGTAACTGTGAAGTAAAAGACAACCTCTCATGATTACAGGGCCTGATATTGGACGGTTCTTCTTTGGCTTCCATGTTTTTGAGAACATGCCACCAAGATTTCCCAGAAGCTTCTCTCCCTGAAACACACATCAGAAGATCGAATTCAATGCACTCCCTATAAATGGTGTTGTCAATTGTTAAACACATTAACCATCATAATCACAATTAGACATATAGTCAAACATGGTCCTGCACGGTCCTTGCATGTTCCCAATGTAAGTCAACCATCCAAAACGGAAACCATACATTCTTGTAAGGATGCATTACCCGGGAAAGTCCACAAGTATAACAAAATAACAGAAGGATGGACAAAATAAACAGCACAAATGAAAAGTGCGCTTTTCATGTAGGGTATATAGATTATTTGGATCACAAGTAACCATCAACATTCAGTTTAGGAAGGACCACAAAGTAAAATGCCCATTCCTGCTTTACAATCTGACAAATCATGTATTAGCAACACATTGCATCCAGAAAACTTTTTCTTGTTAATAAATGTGCCTTTGCTTGCTACTTTATTGTGAAAGGGATATGGCAATACAAGCCATAACTCATTTTGAAGGAGCCATACCCGGCTAAGATCATGGTCAATATCGGCAGCAGCCATGTGCGTTCGGGTGAGTTGCTCACCCTGCTGATGCAAGTTGACTAAAGTCTTGGTTGCGTCCTCCCTTATGCCCTCTGCTATTTTCAAGCAATTATTGACGCTCTCCGTAGTCTCCTCAGCCTTGTAAACTGCATAGTTCTCCAATTCTTGTACGGATTGGTTCTGCAATCCCCCCGAATCATGGAAATCATTTCTATACTTACTTCTGGCAGCAGAGTTAAGGGAATTTGAATGTGACGAAGAAGAGACCCCTTTCTCCTCATAACCATCAAAGAGACTATTGCGGGAATTCTGAGTCAGGTCAGGATCAGAAGCCATCCTTTTAGAGGAATTGGGCATCTTCTTATTATCAAACTCATCGTCAGAATCAAACGGGTTGGATCTAGAAGAATCCACATACCCAGATTCAGCAGAGTTATGCTTAGCAACCTTCACAGGAGATCTCTTTGAACTAAACATTTGCTTCAGCTGCAAAAGTCGGTATAAAAACTACGCGACGGTTACCTGCAGAAACCTGAACAATTGGGAACAACTCTTATATTTCTACAGATACAGAGCAAATATCAAATGAGATTGCTAGCAAGGAAAGTCGGCATATTACACACGGAAGGAGGTATATATATTAAGGAGCTTCGCGTAATCACAATAAAGTCTTCACGACAAAGAACAAGGAAAGTAACAACTAATTACCCAAAGACACTGCGATAAGGAAGGGGAAAAATCCAAGCACCAATTTCGAAAAGAAAATGGGTACAAAGGCAAATCAGAAACGACGATGCCAGCAATTGGGTTGGAGGCAGGATTCACAAACAACGCTCAACCACCACATGAGGCACAATATTCAGCAAGAAACAAGTCAAAAGCATCAAGAAACAAAACCCAACAAAGCCGATCGACTCTGGTTTTCTCGAAGCCTTTATCAAGAACCACAGAAAATCAGCACGAAAACTTCTTCACCCATCAGATTAAAACACTGGAAGATCTTGAATTCCGAACTAGCAGCACACGAAGCCCGACAAAAAAAAGTGGGTACGACTCAAGAACCAATCAGCCTATCGACCAAGTACCTGGAGATGCTGCAAGATGGAATCAAAGAACTCGGAACAAAGCCACCCAGAGACAATCCCAAGAATCTACAAGAGTCCAGATACAGAGAGAGAGAGAGAGAAGTACGAGTCAAGAAGAAGGGAAGGGAAGGAGACTTCGGGCGGTCGATGAAGGGAAAATGCGAAGTGTTGGACGGAAGGAGGAGGAAAGAGACGCGCTTAAGCCACGCCAACGCCACAGCACTCCTCGTTTGAAAACCGAAACTCGCAAGTCGCAAGGAAAATTGCAGGCCCAGGACGGAGTCGTCGTCCTTCGCTTTCTGCCCTTTTTAGTTTATTTCAAATTTTTATGATATCCAATCTATTTTATTATAAAAGGAAAATGACACAAATAACCCCTCTTAATTTTAGTTCAATATAAAAATAAAATAAAATAAAAACTTTGACATAATGTACAATAAAATCTATAAACTTTTATTTTGTTCAATGTAGTTTCTGAATTTTAACCTAATGTGTAATTTGATTATTGAACTTTGGATAAATGTTTAGTTGAGTCCTTGAACTATATGAAAATATTTAACATAATCCCTCAACTATATGGAATAACAACATTTTTCTTTTATCGTAGAAATGACAATATTAAACATGTATAAAAAGTTTAGAAATCACATTAAATAAACTAAAATTTCATGGACAATATCAATATTGAATAAATTAAAACTTCACAAATCACACCGCACGTCGAATTAAAATTCAAAAACTATTCGTGTCAATATCCTCTATTATATATGCTTGAAACTTACCAAAGTAGGTTCATATTCACAAATAAATTTGGATAATATTTTCAATTTTTTTGAATGGATATGAAAAAACAAAACTTGCTTCTAACTTCAAAAATCCAAGGAAACAAGCAAATGATTCAATTTAATGGGCAAGCCATCGTTCAGATCCGGTCGATGCCATAGACAAAATAGGCAAACTTGAGAAGTAATCTCTGTTTGGGACTCGACTCGCCCAATCCGGTCAATTCTAAATAAAACAAGCTCTAAATCTGATAACATAATTGAAGCATGACGCTAGGCCTCACTCTTAGCTAGGTCTATTGAGTAATGACTATACCCAGTAAACTAACCATTATTTCGGTGTTATTTCATTGTGTATCTTTAATCTAAGATTATGACCGTGAGGTTAGGTTGGTTCGAACTATAAACTTACATATTTTAATTTATTTACGATAAGATAATGAGGTCCGCGATTTCCTTCGATTTTACGTCGAAAATAGACTGAAGAACCTTACTTTATATTGAATTGACCCTCTTCATATAAAATCATCCTCTGATAATTTAAAAAAAAAAAAAACCCATTCTGAAATCATCAGAAAATTAATTGGATTAACTATTGTGGACGTGCACGTCCTTTGATAATGACCCTCATAAGGAAAAAAAGTCCACTAGCAATGTATAAGTCGGGGCTTTTGGAATTGGCTCATGTGGGCTGTGCTCCAATAAGTTATTTGTGGCCCACGAATTATTCCCACGGGCAACCTCAAACGTATAATTCTATGACACAAGGCAAGCTTGATCAAGGCTCGGCGTGGCTCGATCGTAAGGTCAAACCCTTCACCGATGTCCTGTCATCTCGGTTGGCCTGTCCATTCGCGAAATCTAACGAAGGACTTAAGCTAAAATTCAGTACTGTTGTATGGTTAGTGTCTCTGATGTCTCGAGACATTGGCCCCAACATGATTTAGAGGTGGGATGCACATGCAATCATCCACGACCAACATTTCTTTCCACTCAGAAGAAGAAACTGTCTCCTCCTATTTTCGTTGCATTCTTTGTAATGATGCATTCTTAGATGGAGCGGCAAAGTCTTGCTGCTCAGATTTGACAAAAGCTTGCACCTTTAACAATGGCGAGTGGATTAGAATGACTTGCTGACTTCCGCACTCACTAATACAGAGTTAACGACCGAGTCTAACTGCAGTTTAATAAGCTAATGTCTAAAGTGTGACGAGTACATTTTCGGTTGACCATTGCAATGGTTGGCCTAGTAGTGCACGACTTGCTCTCAAGCAATTCGAGGTCTCTAGTCATAGCACGGGTTCGAAACTCCCAATGAATCATTGGCCTTAGGAAACCTTGACCCATTCGTGTCGCAAGTAGGCCTGCTAAATGGGATGGGTTGGGTTGGGTTGGGTTTGAATCGAGTAAAAAATAGCCCGACCTAAATCGATTTATTTAATCTGTATTGACCCATGTTTAAACAATACAATTTGAGCGATCTATACCCGGCTTGTACCTATCTCAATTCAGCTTCCCTTCTCAATAATTTTGGTCCTTAAATTATTGCCTCTAAAGAATGTGCAACTCCATTTTGTTTCAATGTTTAAGCTAGCATACCTGAAATTTATAAAATAACATAAAGATGAAAAAGGTGAAGAAAAGGAATCGCTGTCTTGCTGCAAATCCGTCATTGACGATCTGCAACACCTCTCGCGGCCACCATCAAGCTGCCGTCGCCGCCGGATCATTGCCATGGCTAAGCCTTCGCAAAGCCATCATCGTGGCCGACTCGTCACCAAGCCACCACCTCCGTCTTTACAACTGGTCTCTCACTGTCTAGGTACGTGTATTATAATTATGCAAGTGAAATCGGTTTTCCTCAGTTTAACTTGAAAATATTTTTAACATATAAACAGAATCCGGTCCGCTCCTTAAGATTTATTTTTATTTTCAGATGAAAAGCAATTCTTATACCAAACAGACGTGGAAGTATTTTAATAACTACATAACTATGAGAGAACTGTATGCGGCTTCAAAATTCAATGCATATTGCTACCATTTAAAGCTTTTTATTTTGGTGCAAAAAAAAAGACTTCTTATTTTGGTGCAAAAAAAGGACTTTTTATTTTCTTTTAAAAGAAGTCGCATTCTGATTGCAAAAAAATCGGCGTAAGCAACTCAAGTAGAGTTATACTTCACCCTAAGCATGATATGACCACTTCAAATGATACCTTGTAATTCTTTTGTGAGTTGCGTTGCGTATTTAGCGAAAATTGATGAAATCACGATCATATGAATATTTTCATACACTAATGCTTGCTCATCTACAGGAGATAAATATGCTGGAAATGAAAATGATCGTACAAGACATAACCGGGATTGAAGGGAACTGAGAAAGGGAGAGGCTTTGTATGCATCTAGGAGGGTCGTGAAAGGCTTTGGACCTGTTCTTGAGAGCGCTTTTACAAGAAGCCAATTGAAAATGAGTTCTTTCCGAACCCTTTGTTATTTGGGTTTTGCTTTATTGGACTCATCTCAACCTATATTTTCAAATTTTATGCAATCCATGTAAGACCAAACTCATGAAACATAACCTAAAAATATGAGGTCCACAACCTATTTCGCCTCCTTCAATCGTAGATTTGATCAAAGTGATGGCCTAAGATAATCCCGTCTCTACTCTAACCAAGGTTGGCCGACGGAGACGTGCTAGTAGTGACGGTGACTCGAAAGTAAATATTCGGATGCCGGCGTGGAACCTCCATAGCAAGTAGCAACGCCGGGTCCATCTCTTTATAGCGATAAACAAAAAGTACATTGTCGCTCGGCCACCCTAAGATAAAAGAAGAAGAACAAGAAAAACGTCACGAATTCAGATCATGCTCGGTTCCGGACCCTTCTTTTTCACGCATTTTGCGCCGGGTGAACTTGAAGAAACGGAGGCGTTGGGCCGAACCCTACATCAGACCCCACTTGCGCCTTAATCCCAGCTTCAATGAATTCATTATTGGAGATGGGAGTTCGTACGCAAGGCTTTTTACTTACATTACCAATGAGCAATGGCGATTCGGATTTTTATCGATTTGTTTTGCGGTGACCAAAGCTGTTTGGATGTCAAAGAGGAGCTGCTGGGGCGGTGTTTCGAATGCGACATGTGGAGGCGACCGAACAGAGCTCAGATGGCATCTGCGTTGACCCTTATTATATTTGCACTATGCGCTCACGACTTTTTTAGCAACTCCCTCATGCCTCTTTTGAGGCCAAGTCAAGATGATTACCGACGCCGAACACTGTGCTTCTGATTCAAGAAAAGTTGCAGCTGGTGCTGTGGAGAATGAAAGATTGAGAAGCGATAAAAAAAAAAAAAAGGGGTTTTTAATGCCGAATTACGATTACAGGTTCAATGTACCGCAAGAAGAGACAAAGACTTGTTCACAAATGATGGCTGTGAGGATCTGGATTCCACTTCTTCCGACTGAGTATATGAACGGTTGGAGGATCGTAAATAGGGAAAGGAAGGAAAAGTTAATGTCAAGAAACTTGCCTGTACACTCTTTGAATCTTTTTAGGGGTCAAGTCAACACCAGAAAAGATCTATCAGCAGTTGAGACCAGTGAGAGCCACATGATTGTTGGGGTTGCTTCCCACCCACCATGAACTGAAGCTGACATGGCTGCTACCTTCTTCTTCTTCTTCTTCTTCTTCTTCGTCTTGTCGATGGTTTTTATGGTCTTCTGCTGGAGCTGGAAGGTTGAGATCCAGGAAGTCCCGGATTTCCGGGATCGGTTTTGTAATGACAAGGGACCGAGCATTTGTAGGCAGTAAATGAGATCTTTTGTGACCACCCAAAGCTTGGCCTGATGAGAAGATCTTGAGGCAAACTGGACACTCGTGCTGCTTCTTGCATTTTTTCAACCCATTAAAATCCTCAACTTTCTGACCAGACAAATGAGTCATGCCATCGGCATTTCCCTTCTCAATTTTGCATGATTTCACGAGCTTATCATCGCTGTTACCGATTGGGGCAGGCGAAACTTCAGCTGCTACCCTGTTTGCGCTGCTTTCTTTCCTGGCAGCAGAGTTTTCCCTGGTTTTGTTGTGGCTAGCTTTATGGCCTCCCAGAGCTTGGTAAGAGTGGAAAATCTTGTTGCAGATAGTACACTCGAATTTGCTCTTTTCACGACAATCTAGGACCTTCCCAGATTCCGGAAAACCATCGGTTAATTTCTTCAAGGATTTGACCCTCAACTCGGGATCATCACAGTCAGAGAATTTCCTCTTACTTTTGTCGCACTTGAAGGACTTCTTCTGGATCCGATCAAACCCGGCTGCCTCGGCCGAATCCTTCGCCGCGCTAAGCTCAGGAACCTCACGCTTCGATTTGTTTTTGGCCTTAAACTTGTGAATTTCATTCGAATTGTCCATCCTGGACCTGTTTCTCGAACTTTTCCCCGAAGAAGAAAGTTCTGTTTTTGATTGATCCAGTAGAGGCAGTTCACCAAGTCCTAAAGAGCCAGACTCACGATTGTTCTCTTTCACTTTCTCCAACTTCAAAACTTTCTTAGGATCAGAGGACAGATTCTTAACGTCACTCCTACTTCTATTGTCAGATGACTCAGCAACAAAATCTAAAGCACCTCTATTATGACCAACCACATCCCTAGAGAGCATCATCAAGCACATGGCCACCTCTTCTTGTTCTTGCTCAATTTCGGAAACACAAGAAGGAGCATTGGCAAAAGATAAAGATGAAGAAGCCGTAGCAGTTGTGACGATGTACCTCTTTCTCCTCTCCGATCGCCTCCTTCGATTTGTGACGATGACTTCACCATCCGATTCGCTGTCCATAGCCAACTTCCGATCATCGCTAGTCCTCGAATCTCGATCCTCCAAGCTGTTGTCTGCGGGAACTCTCTCCTTCTCCGAGTGGCGCTTCATGTGGCCAAAAAGGGCCTCCCAAGAATTGAACTTTGTCCACACTCTCTGCAGAGCTTCTCATGAAGTGAAGTGTCTTCGCCCAGTTCAGAAAGCCTCCATGTTTTCTTGGGATTCTCCCTCAGGCCATAACCACCGTTATTGCTGTTCGTGGGAGTGAGAGCGCCGGTGCTACTTATGGATGATGAGAGCTTCTTTGTGTTGAGGCTGAGCTGCTTCTCATCCATTTCAGCTGGACTACTGTTTGTCGGATGAGACCTCATGTGACCTCCCAAGGATCTACCGCAAGGAAAGCTCTTGCTGCATAATTTGCACACATGCTTGAATTCTGGATCTCCTTCCATTTGGTTCTCGAGAAATCGCAAATGAAAAGGAGGTACCCCAGATCAGAGGAGCGAACAAGAGAAACTGAATTACAAGCCAACGGACGAATTCAAGACTCTGCAACAATTCTCGAGCGTTGACATCATTCACTTGAACTCGAGCCGAATGCTAATGGAACAGAACAGGACCAACCAGACGGAGGAAAGAACAAATAAAAGAAAAGAGAATGAGAACAACCCAGAAGACAGAATCAAGAAAGGAAGTAGAATTTGATGACCAAGCTCCGTGAGAACAGGTGGTTCACGGTTCTTGAGCTGACCACGGTATGGCGCAGAACAGAAGTATGAGCTACTACAGATCTGACTAGGGATTGAGGAGGAGGAGGAGGAGTAGCTTCCTCCCTCAGTAGCTTCTGGGTTGTTGGAAGAGAGAAAATTTCAAGAAAATTATAGAAAGGGAAGAGTGAAAGAGAGGTGGGTGTGTGTTTCTTTTGTTTCTAATGATGTGGGAAAACAAAGTCACAAGAAATTTTAGAGAGAGAAGTGTGTTTCTTCCTCTCTCTATCAAAGAGTCTACAATGCAAACTCTCTTGCACTAGTCAGTGTTTTTCTTTTTCTCTCTTTTATTTAATTGGGGAGGAGAAATCCATGCACGGAAGCAAAGATAAAAAGAGGCAAAGGAAACATGTCAGCACGTGTACTCTCAGCTGAGAATCCTACGCCATCATTGATCCAACGGCCGGGATCCTTCCAGCTAAGCGTTCCCGTGGGTCACAGAGAACCTACCCAAACAACTAACTGCCTTCTAACTATTCCTTCCTTTGTCTTGCTACTAAGCAAAGCCACTCTCTCTCTCTCTCTCTCTCTCTCTCTACAGTGAGAAGTTCTACTCTCCGACGGTTTGTTCTTTGTTGAGCTTCTTTCTCTCTCTCTCTCTCTCTCAAGATGCAATTGAGGGTACATTACATTTGTGAGTATTAATTAGATTGATCTGAAAGGTTCGATTTGATGCATTCGTGTATATCGATTGAGCTGAAGTTCAAGTTCCCTTATGCGGAACTTTCACCTTGAATCCATCGTCTTTCTACACCAATATCAGATTTCTAATAAGACAATAACCACTTCGATGCACCCGTTTCGTGAAATTAACTCTTGATTAAAAAGAACATTCCGTATGAGCATCGCCAATTGCATAACATGCCAAATGGTTCGGATTTGGCAATCGAATTTTAAATTCATTTGATAATATGACATTCCAATTTCATGTCAAATAAAAGAGGTCTCCATTCATAAGTAAGAACTGCTCTTATATACTCATTACCTTGAGTAATTATACCTAAGTACTCCTCTTGAAAGCTTAATCCGCAAAAATCAAGTTCGTTTGCACAACTCCAAATTATATAAGCATGGTTACTTAGCATGTCATTTTTATCTTTGGGAGTAGCAAAATCCAAGTGCTTTTCGAAACCTGGCAATTTGATGGTAATAGAGCCAATATGCCCTGTCAAAGAGAAAGTCATATCAGCAAGCAATAATTCAGCTATAGTAACTATGATTTTGGGCTCTTTCGTCAGTTGAAGGACATGGTTTCAATGGGAAATCTTAACTTCACGCATCTTAATGATGCTTTCTGTGGAATTGATTTTTGTGTGATCCAAGCAATGTATCACTCCCCCATCACGTTCGAAAAAGGGGTTGTCGGCTCGAAGCTTTTTCATCCAACAGCAACATTCACCGATCAACCAAAGTCGCTACTGATTTTGGGAAAATAATAATTCACTCCTCCTCTTCCTCCTCCTCTTTTTCTTCTTCAAAATCTACCGTTTCAAGTTGTTGTTCATGGGTGAACTCTAGGATGCGTTGAGCTTAGACATGCTTTCTATCTATTAACAAGATATGACCGACGAAATGAAGCAAAATTATGTAGGATTAAAGATAAAAAATCAGTCCGAGATCAAAGCCTCTCTTTGCTAACTTTGAAATCACCTATTTCTTGTCTGGACCTCAATTAAAATTCGAAAAAATTGAATTTCTAGATTAAAAGTTAGGAGTTATTGGAGATGTGTGATTACACGAGGAGAAGATATAAGAGTGTGGTCCCCAAAGTAAATCAAAACAAAGAAAAAGGTCCCCATTACCGATTTTATAATTATACAACCTGTATGAGTGATGCAGGAGCCCAAGTTGTCTAGGGTTTGAGTTGTTCTTTGTTGGTTTGTCTCGATGAAAAGGAAGCTTTTGGATGTGATTAGTTCCTTGATCAAAGGGACTATGTATGTATAGCCGGCCTTTTTGGTCATGGATAGGGCCGGCTCTCTCCTAGAACCGACCGCAACTTGACTGCGTGTGAGCCATTATTGTTATTTAGCAGCTAGTGCTAGATTAATGTAATCTAATCTAACCCATGTTTGCATAATGTTGTTGTACTAAATCCCCTCTTTTGCGCTGCCTTTCGCCGGCAGTGAACTGCTTTGGTTAGCTGTTAACTATGTATTGATTAGATTTTCCATTTTCATTTTTTTTTTATCGGCAATGTACATGAGGGACTAATTAGTGTTTGGTTCTTGGGGAAATTAAACTAAGAACGTGAAGGATGATCATTGCTTTCGGACGTACGTGCTGGCTAGTCTTAATGTTCATGGCAGCCATGCCAGTTTCTTCTTCTTTTTCCTTTTTTGGTCAATTGGGTCCTTGCTTGGCCGCTGGCTTTTTAGCTAATTGATCGGCCAAGATCGAGCTTTGACATTGATCAAGTGACATTAAGATAGTTCAGCGTTTCTGAGACTTCAACGGAGTGACATGGTGAAAGTGATGACAATTATGTGCCCAAATATGTGGTGGGTTGGGGATTAGAAGAGTCGCCCAACTACTAGCCTTTGTCCCACATCAAATCTTGTTTGCCAAATGGGATCTTGGAGTAGTACATTGATATGAATATGTTGACATTTATGTGCCCAAAGGGTTTGAAAGATCAACCAATGCATCTACCAAGTATGTCCTTACATACCCTTCAATGGTTTTTCTTTTAATTATAAAAAAATTGGAAGGGATATGATTAATTGAACGATTATATCCATGACAACTGTATCGATGCTGTCACCCCAAATGTTACTTTGTAACCAGCGGGCTATGCTTGGCATATACTGCTACCCATCTTCCTGTGATGCTCATGGAAACTTCACTTGAAGGCTAAGAGTAGTTTTTGGCCCGTTGGAAGTGGCTTCGTTCCAATTGACTTGGTATAAATATTCCAAGAAAGAGAAATATAGATCATCACCAGCCTCTTTCTTGTGCCTATTGCCTGGTCTTTAACTTATGCAATGGCTGAGATTAGATGTCTCTTCCATATTTAATATGGTGAAATTTCACTTATTTGATATGATGAATGCCTGCGGTGAGAGCCGAACTGAATCAAAGACGATACGAAGAATAGCATACAAACTTGCTTCTAAGGCACTCGTAGTAGGGCCCTCATGATTTGTTTACTATTAGGGGTCTAATTTATTACTTCAGCAACAATATAAAGCCCTTTAAGGAATATTCTGTCAAAACCCAGAAGGTATACACACTTAAAGGAAAATTGATTTGGGATATCATTTAAAATATAATAAACCCTTGGTCTCATAAAAAGATTAAAAAAATAAAAAAATGCTTCACTCACAATAATGTCATACTTTTAACTGAATTGATGTGTGCCTTGGGATCGAGCATCGATGTTGAATGCTTAGACTTTCTTGGCCTTTTTATTATCACAATTAGGAACTTGAAAATTGAAAACTTCCGAATTATATCAAAGTTTGTGAATCTAATTGGAGTAAATAAAAACATCAAAGAAAGCAACAACAATGATCTCCGGAGCACTACTAGCCCTAAAATGGTAAAGTGTTTAATTAATTTGTAGTTGACTTTGATCAACTTGCCTATCCTTCTATAAACTTCTACACCTCTCTGATGGAAAAATTGATATGACGAACAGAAATTAGTATTTACACAAATGAGTCATACTCATGCTATCAAAAAAGGGTTTTCAACATAATCAATCCTATGAATCAATTTCAGTATCTCTGAAATTGTTCTCCTGATTCTCCGCTACGAAGCTCAGAGAAGCAGCTCCATCTTCTAAACCAGAACTGGCAATTGCCTGTCATATGTCAAATAAATGCCATATGGTCATGTGGGTCTCTTTACTAAAACTACAAGCAAAAAGCCCGCTCACTAAATTCTCGGGAACGTGCATCACCAGCTACTTCCAAAGGTGCATAAGGAGCTGCTTTGCTTTGATTGGTCGGTTAAGATCTAGCCGACGCCAGGTACCGGTGATCATTAAACCAGATAAAGCATGATTACAGAGTATCATAAACCAGAAGCATAATTCACACTTTAACCGGACGACAGCCTCTGGCTTTGGTTCTGCCTGACTGCTGGGAAATTCTCACTCAGCTGCTTCAGAATAAGATTCCCATGATCTTGTTTGCTTGAAAAAGATAAAGCGATCTAATTAAAACTAGAAAAGATCTTGATAACGAATCGCTCACGTCAAGTTTACCGGAATCAACTTTTCAAGGAATTTCTATAGAGCATAGTACGTTACTTTTATCTTGATGTGATGAAACAGGAAATCCATAAAGCTCCGTTTTACATTTTCAAAACGGGGTAAATCTTACCTTAATAAATGCTCTAAGGACAATGGTGACGCTTTATATTATGAATGTGGGTCATGAGATCAGTGGACCAGGAGTACATTGTTTCGTGGAATTATGCTCATCAGACCTGGCCATACCTCAGAAGTACGTCCCTTTCTTTACATTTTTGCAGTTTCAACAAAGAGTACACATATGAAAAAGAAAAACAAAAATGTGCGAAAGCCAATTGTTCTCATGCAAGCAAAACCGGTGGCCAGCCTTGTAAAAGAGCGATTAAATCCAATATTACCTTTAATATAAACATGAAACGCTAAAGGATCCATGTGATCTTTCTATTGGCCATAATGATTTTGTCAGGGAAGGATAGCTTCTCTCACCTTCTACACTTTTTACTCAAAAGAGCCCGAGAATATTCAAAGGAAAAACGAACTCGCCATAAAGCATGAATGAAACAAGACTCGTCACGTGGCCATATCTAGTCTATAATGGATGAAGAGGTGGTTAGGTGGCTTAAAAGCTAGGACTCACAATAAAACATAAAATCACACAAATCATGCCATGAGGTGAACAATTCAGATAGAGAGAAAATGTGGATATGACACAATGTGGCAGTCTAAATGCGCATATTTACCTGAGTGCAACCGACTCAATCTTAAACTCCACGGTAATGAGCTAGTGAAAGCCTTGAAAAAACAGCACCTCAGAGAAGTAAAGAACAATGAAGCAACTGAGTATTGCATTTGTTTTAGATGGTAGACTGGTATTAGGATCCCATGCGCCCGTTGGCTCAGTCCATGGATATCTATGCGGGATCACAGTTGACAATTCGATTATAATGGTCTAGCAAGTCATAAGTTCCAACAAAACCGTACACCGTCTTCTACCGGAGCATTCATTAAACATATCCATTACCAATGGAACCAGGTTTTCTATGGTTTTCACTCGGAACAGATGCGCACTCAAAGCACAGAGCATTTACAATATGTTGGAACCTCCGTGGAGGAAAGTGAATTCTCAGAGTGCTGCACCAAATTAGCCACAGAAAAGACGTTGTCACAGAAATGCACCTTTTGTCGAGAGGGAATAATGAAGCGTATCATGTTCCATTCACAAAAGCAGCTATACAATTACACCATGGAACATTATACGTTTGTCTGAGATCTGCCAATGATCTCTCTTTGAAGGCGAAATGCCTACAAAATAGTCGACGAGAGACTGAAGGGAAGATGAAAAGGGATTATACAGCAAGAAAGCAGCTTAAAAAGATCACCCTTGAGAGGCAAATAAAAAAATTTATCACCTTAACAAGTGAAACCTGCTGACCATCTATCTCTATCTTACAAAGAAAGCAGGACTTCCATTATGGTAATTATACCATGGAAAATTGGACAGTTCCTATTTTCAACGAACTATTTTTCATGGTGGCAACATTTGTCTAAAAAGGCTCAGTCATCACAAGCAATGACCTAGGCGCTAGCTAAAGCCCTTCTCATCTGCCTCACAGTTCCAAGATCCATCTCCAAAGACCTCTTCAATCATACTGCAAGTGGGCAAGAGATCAAATTCCGTTTTAGGGCAAGCTATATAGCCAGCATCCCAGAACTTAGTATCACAAGTATCCAAGACATAGTCATGATGACTGCCACCCCCGTTCAAACTGTGCAAGCTATTAGGCAAGCGGTCCCCATTTTCACGCTTCAACTGGGTATCCGGAGCTGTGGCAGACAAGCTATCAAAAGATGTACATGAATCATCTTGATCTCCCGTGTCATCCCAAGATTTATTCCTGAGGTGAGAAGTCGGACTATCTATCCATTTCTTCGAGCATGCTTCTGCAGTATCAGAGACAAACTCTCCCACTTTCAGAGCAACATGCTCATCATCTTCGCAAGTTTCTTCAGCAATTTCCTCGTCAACTTCATTTATTTCTTCCATGTTCCTGTCACAACCATGGCCAACCCCATGTTCAAGAGATTCAACAATGGAGTCCTCCTCTTCCTCATCACTTGCCTGCCATTCATCATTATCGCTGTCAATGTTCACTGGATCACATCTGTTCTGTCCAGCCCTCTTCTGGAGCATGTAAACATTGAAATAGTAACTAATAATTTCCCTTCTAGTTCGTGAAGGAAATCTGAAAGATAAACTATTCCAGAAGTTTCTGCCCCTAGATGACGGGTTGGAGAAGACGACTTCATGGAACAATTGTTCTTCCTCATCACTCCAGTTCTCAGCAACTTGTTCTCCCATGTCCTGGCATCCAGACTCCACAAATCCTTCATCTCCAAGTTCCCTTCTGAGCATGTCTCTAGCTTCAATGATATGTTGCCTAACACATCTCACAGAACCTTCATCCAGGCAGCTACAACCAGCACGACCGGCTCCAACTTTGTCGTCATAGTTATCATATACGTCAGAATCAGGCAATGGAATTACACAAGTTCCAGCAAATTTTATGTCATCTTCATCCCCAGCAATAATATCTGAATTGGTCATGGCATCCTGTTGGCTCCAGGGTGACAGGTCAGCTTGATAATCTGATCCAATGGGAACTGGTTTCTGTGGTGGATGCCGTAAAAGTAAAGAATAGATATCATCACGACGATTAAAAGCTGGAGCCGGATGGTAAGAAGTGACATATTCGGGAGTGTAAGATGCTTGAAAACGTCCTTCTAGTTGGAATTCTTCACTATGGTGTGCATCCTCCACATTGCTTATAGGAGGTTTTGTCATGCTATCATCAATGAGCTTTTGATCAACTTCCAAGTTTCTCTTTGTTGACCACTCCTCACCTTTACCAATTACAAACCAGGTAATCAGGAATAAAAGAGATCATAGATAACATCTATTGAATTTGTAAAACTCTGGTCAACATGTTCCTCTTATCAATATGACCTCACTAACTGCCAAAGAAATATAGAAACAATGCCCATATATTGACTTATGGAATGAATCCAGACCCACTAAAACTGATATGTAAATATATCTGCAAAACTCTTCAGTGAAAAAGAGCAGACAACAAACTGTGTGTGACAGTCTTGTGATCAAGCAGATGAAACAAAATTTGCCTTAAGCATCATAAGTGCCTTTTTTTACCATATCTACTAATACAGATTAAAGATTTGAAAGAACTGTAATTAGCATCCAACTATCTGGCATGACTCCATAAGAGTTAACATTTGAAAAAATTATTAACATTTGAAAAATTATTCAACTGGAGGGGAAAATACATATTTGATCAAGCCACAGACAACCTCAGCAAAGATCAAGGCTTCCTAACCTGGAGACTCAGCCAGCACAAAAGAATGTTTAGAAGAATCAATTCCAGGTAAAGCATGTAGTGGACTATGCTCCTCTTGTCTTGGTAGCTTATAGGAAACTTCATATGATTCACCATCATCAAGAGGGCGTTTCAACACCATCTTTTAACTGCACTGCATAGAGGAGAATTAAAAAATGCACTGAACAAATGCAAACAAAACAAGCTGGTAAACTACCAAAACCCATGCATGCTGGAAGGTAGTTTCAATATACATAACCTACAGAAGGAGCTTTTGTAGCAACGCCATGAAGAGAAATCATGATATCACTATACACTAATACAGTAGGCTCGAAATTTTTCACTATGCAATGAGTACCCAGAATGGAGGAGGAAGTACATATGGTAAAAAATAACTAGTAGGTTCAGTGTAGCAGCAACAGAATACTAGCTCTCATCAGGCCTCGTGATACCAAACCTTCTGAACCTTCGTACACAAATATAAATAAACCCCGTGGTCAGATGTCCCCAAACCAGCACATCTCCAAGTTCATAACATTTTGACAGCAATAATGCATAATTTTATTTAAGTTTTCCGATGCGTATAAACTGAAGGTTGCAGTTACAAGTCAAAGTCATTCAATCGGCCGCAAGTCAAGGAAACTGGCATACCTAGTAAACTTTCCAAATCTAGCTTATAGTGGCATACTATAAAGGTTCCTCAGAACACTGTCTGACTCTAGAATGTGGCTCTCTTTTGCCCCTTGTCCATACCATATCAAGAAATACATGCCTAGAGACTTTCCTCGCTAGGATGAGTCGAAGCCCTTCGAGTATGAATTTGCAGAGCAGGCAACTCAAGACTAAAAAGCTTTTTATCTGTCATTTCCTTACCTAGAAAGATTTCTATTCCAAGATTGGACAAAAGGAATGGTGGGTCAGGCACCTAATTAGAGGACAATTAATAACCGAACTAGACTTCTGTGCAATATCTCTATTGTCATTTCATTTTCCGGGCCTGAAATATCTACAGGCACTAATATACACAATTAAAGCTTTCCCAAAAATAAATGGGTTCCCATGTCTCATCTAAATGTGACCAGGTGAATTACAAATTTCATCACTGTTTAATATAAATGTAATAAGTACATTTAAATTCCAATTAACAAGGCCATATTTTACGAAAAATTAATATAACAGGCAGGTTTACCTCACAACAAATTGTTCTCTTCAATTGATGCAGCAGGTCCCTAACTAGGTCCAGAATCCCTCGAATTAAGACGAAGCAATAGACAGAAACGCGAAATGTTGATGTAATCGTGCTAAATCCCACCTTTGGCCCAAAATCCCCAAATTCGACAAAACCCTAACCCTAGATTTTTTTAATGTCTCCAATAATCGCCAAATTCACACGAACAAAGGAAAGATATCAACAATTACCCTCGTAAACACCCGGTGAATTCACCGATCTACAGAGGAAAGAACTCAAATCGGACCCCAAAAACCTCGCGAGCAAAACCGTCGAAACCCTAGAAAAGTCAAAGCCGATTCTTTACAAAATCGAGGCGCGCAAAACCAGAGAAACCAAGCGCGACCCCAAGACCATAACTTTCCGACAAGACCGTCACAGATCCGAGCTCGCCATCACAGATCGAAACCTCGAAACCCTCGAAACACGATCAAGACGCGGCCCAGCCTGAAAAAGGTATGGATCGATAGAGGAGAGCGAGAATCGAAAGAATAGGACCTTGATTTGTGGAGAAGGGGAAGGGATCCGGATCAAATCGGGAGGGACGAGGTCGAGATCGAAAGGGGAAAAAATTGTTAATGACAGAAAAGGGCACGGGCAAGCGGTTTGGAGTTTTCTGTAATTAAACGACGCGAGGAAGGAAAGTTCAAAAACGGCACGTATCTGACACTAATTACGGCGTACAGAGGAGACTGCGTGCTCCGGGGTTGGTACGGTGAACTTAAATTACATCCAAATTCCGACATGTTCTGTAGTCTTCATCATGAAATTCACACTTATTTTTATACTCTATTTATTTTGCAAAAAATAAATAATTTGAAAAATATTTTTTCAAAAATAATCTCTTATGCCATTTAAAAGATTAGTTAACAAAAATATCTTTCATTATCGGCAATTTTCGTAAACGACAGAAAAAATCGTTTGTTGATTCATTTTTACATGAAAAAAGTATACTTTAGTATAAAATCATGTTTTACATCCTATAAGAAATATGGTCCGGAAAATTTGGTACCACCTGCAATCAATAAAAAAAAAAAACAATTGATGAACCATTTTAAAGTTATCTTTAATCTTAAATCATTGAATTTTGTTACTATTTGAATAATGGAAATTACATATTGATATGAAAAGCTCAATTTCTATAATATATTAAAACTTACTTTTGTGTATGGAAAAAAATTGATGACTATATTTGGAATTTATTTTCCAATAGTTATATAGTTATTTTTCTAAGTAATGACACAATCATTAATTACTAATAAGAGAAGCTTACAAATTAATGTGAAAAAACTTACTTTGTGTGCAATATTTTGATTCATCTTTAATGAAATCTTAAAAGTTTTATCCTATATAAATGTCCAAGATATTGCGTTGGAACGCAATTAAGTAAAATTGGTAACTATATATAAGTTTTAAGTTACTTTCAATTTAGGAAAAGTTACTCTAGATGTAAAAAACTAGCAAGTATTGAGAAAAGGCCACCTATCCCGATAGTATTCCCACTTGAGAACAAAGGCGGCTTCGTGAATTATTATCATTAATATCTCAAAATCAATTTTTTCCAGCTCGGTGTATAGTTTGATTCATTATTGCCCCCTTCACCATCCTAAAAACCTATTCGAGACCACTCATTGTCCAAACCTCTTTAGACCCAACGACCCAACCACTCTCCACTCTAGTCGGACCGGGTCATTACCAGCTTCTACATGGTTCATCCACAAACCATACACCTATCAGGAGGAGGTCTAGCTCTTATACCATATTATGACATTTCCATACTAATTCACTAAGGTGTCTACTTTAATCAATTCCATACTAAGTCTTACTTTTGGGGTACGAGTGGGCACATTTTTAAGATATCATCCGTCCTAGGAGTGCTCCCCTAATAAGGCTTAACTTTGGAGTTTCAAATTAAGCATTGTAGTTATGTCAAAAAGTGCCTACGTGTGTTGATTGCAATATATATATTCGTAATCATTCTCTCCTATTTAGTGCACAACTCAATTCATTTTTGCCCCATTTGTCATCTTAAAAGATTGGCTTCTCTCCCCAACAATTACTCTCCACCCTCGTCGAACCGTGTGGCGACACCCACATTGAATAATTAGTACGATGTTGAGCAATTAACATATCATATTTGATCCATAACTTACTAACTTAAACTATTTAGTCACACGTGAGTCGTGTTATTAAAATCTCAAATCGAATAGTTGTTATAGTTTAGAGCAGCTAATATACCCTTAATTGGTCAATAACTCAAGTTTAGACTTAGGCTTTCCAGATGAAGGTGTCAAACCTTCGCTAAAAGCTCCTAACACATATACATCTTTCAACCTACAGTATTTGTCTTGTATATAGTTATCAGAGACAATAATTCTTAATACAAAGTGAAGAACGGATCCTACTAAAAGCCAGCTAGAACCCCGGATTCGCATGTTCAGATCCCTTTAAATGGCACGAAGGTTTATAAATATTCAGAAATTGTATTCGTAAAATATAAATTCTGGTATAATATCAATTTACAGAAGTTGATTTACATATACAAATCCTGTCGTTCATGCACTTATGCCGTCAAAGAAAGAGAGAAGCTATCATATGGACACAAACCAACTTAAACTGCATGAACAAATATTAAATGTCCTATCCAAGCTGCAGTAGCGCTTGATGAAAGTCTACTGGCTGTCCAGAAACATCACGTCGCAGAGGGCTACAAATTCTCTGCAAGACGATTTGTGGAGTCAGAACAAGGCAAGATAAGCAAGAAAACTGCACATATAATTCAAACAAGAATTGGCTTGGTGGAATTGAGGAGAAACTATAGTGATTTCGTTAGACTAACACAACAACGTTTAAGATAGAAACTATCCCTCTTAAGTTCCATCAGAAGATATTTGACCCAATTGAATGCAAATACTTCCAGATGGAGGCACTCCTAATCAGCTTATCAAAAGTAAGACAAGGCTGCCACATGTGGAGCAATGTATCTTCAGACCTCTTGTAGTATAATTGGCCGCCATATATGCATGCATCTTCAGTTCGTTTTTCAAGTCACATATTTTACTTGCTCAATACTTTGCAAATGACAGGTAAAGTAGAGAAAGTGGACAACTAACATCAGCACAGTTACCAAAATGATGAACCCAAAGAATCCAACAATCAAATAGCATAACTCAATACGGACATTTTGGGAGTAACAACAATTAGCTAATGAACAACCTCCACACCTATCATGGAATTCCTTTAGTTATGACTTAACAATATTATATCTCTGAAGTTGTGCAACAATTAGCTAATGAACAACCTCCACACTTGAGTTGAATTTCATGGAACTTACCTTTTCCTCTATTGGTATGAAATTATCATAAGTCAACACCCTCATCTAGGCCTTTGGAACTAATCATCACATTTGAGTCAATCTGCTTGTCAAATTTCTTCTTTCTCCTTGCTTCAAATTCATGGAATCCTTCCATCTACATATTTGGGTGAAAACTTGTGTCAAGGGCATACAGATTTGGGATCACATTCTCACAAGAACTAAGGAACAACTGCAAGAACTTGCCTGCTGAAACTGGTCCATTAAAATTGGGTTGTTGTGCAAGGATACATTTTGCAGAGATCTACAGTCTTTCAACAGATTTGGAGTAATCTGTCAGGCAAGAGAAACGAAATCAATGAACAACAGGTTATCTTATAAGAAAATTCTACATATCCTAAAGAGGCACGTAAAATTTAAAACTACAGTAATCTAATGTAATATATTGAAATCAGTTTGCAATGTTGATTGAGAAGCTTAGCAAACTTAGTACTTAATAGTTCCACATCAAGGACACAGCTGTCATCTGCATTTTGGGCCAGGTTGATCCTGGGCAGAACACTTATGATGATAATAAGACTGGCTTTTCAGTGTGATATTTAAATGATATATATGCTAACAATACTATTCTTTCAAAGTTCTTCCAGTGGGAAGTCGTCCAATGCTGTAGCTGCTTGTGCATGACAGAAAACAATAAATTTGTGGCTTTCAAAGATGCGGTAAAGCTAAATAATTCATTTCAGCACATGAGTATCAAATTAGTGACAACAATTGGCATGAAGAAGTAAGTACTTGTTGAAAATATTGTCCCACATCACTTGACAAGGGATCCTAAATGTTCTTTATATTCATGTGGTATCCCTCAACCTATCAGCCTAAGCTTTTGGGTTGCACTTTTTAACATGGTATCAGAATCAGTTATCCCTTACACGAAGGTGTGTGGTAAAAAAATTCCACATGAATGTGCCTAGTCAAAATTCTACATGCAGCTCATAATCCGACTTGCACATGAGATGGGATGTTGAAATGTTGTCCTACATCGCTTGACAACGGATCCCAAATGCACTTTATATTCATGTGGTATCCCTCCACCTATCAACTTAAGCTTTTGGGTTGGACTTTCTAATAGTACTAAAATCATTTGCATATCCTAGGAGCAGTAGAATTAAAAATCCATGTAAGTGTTCAAGATTCCCTCCAGATGACCTAGTTTAAAAGGAACACAATCCTCATCATCCCGCAAATGAAGTGACAATGTGCACTCATCTTAGTATTTCCTTCATAAGCTAGCCTAGTTAAAATGCAGTCATATGAAGAATTGGCTTTAAAATCTGATGTCATGACAACTAGAATAGCTTGATGATCTCTATCAGATGAATGTCCTTGGTAATACCTGGTTCACATTGTTGTTGTTCAATGAGAGCGACTTCAAATTAATGAGATTGCAAAATGATGAAGGAATGTCTTCAATAGAATTATCTGCAAAATTAATCACAATGAAGAAACAATGAATCCAAGTACTGATGTTCAGAAATTTTGAAGTAGAAATTACTAGATAAGCTTATAACTTCAACTTTCAATGGACACAAGATCAGTCCAGTCATCACATTCTCCCCAATATAAGAAAATGAATGCTCCATGAAAAGCATAGAACACTCAACTCTTTTATGCACCACAATAAATTAAACTGACTCAACGATCTCAAAGAAAACTTATCTAAGTTGCATATGTAGTATAGTTCCATCACACAAGGACCGCAGATAAAACATTATAAGCTTCAGTTGGAACAATCATACAGGATATGCAGATTAGAACTCCTAAGAGACCTAGCAAATGCTAAACATACACGCTCTACACGTGAGAAAAGCAGGAGACTTTTACAAGGGATCATGCATTTCATATACAAACCTCTTGCCACCTCAGAATTCATGCAAAAATGATTTCACCTTTGAGGACATTCTACTTGCCGACTTTCATTGCCACTTGGTAACAGATTGCAAATACTCATATGATCTGATCCCAGAGTAACAATGATTATGTTAACCCTTACCCACAAGATAAGTCAAGATGCTTAAATGATCAAATGCATATCCTTCAATTCTAAAGCAGTGTGATTTGAGAGAGATAATTTGCTAAGAAAAGCATGGCTAAACAGGGAAACAAACCCATCTGGTGGAAATTAACATCAAACATCTATAATTTCAAATAACTGTGCCCCACAGATTTGAATGATGATCACGATTAGTAGGGAAGCATAGAAAAGAAAAAAATACCATCTGCTCGCAGCTCTTCCAAAGAGAAGCAACTTCCTATTGACTCTGGAAGTGACTTCAATTTATTATTTGAGACATTCAAAAGCAATAACTGCAGGATAAACAACAAATATAAGGCATATCCTGTATAAATTTAGTTCCACCATCTCACAGATTGATTCTTAATGAAAAAGGAAAGAGCAATGTAGCTCTAAAATAGCAACAACTACATTGTAAACAACACATATCAGAAACACTTAGTTCCAACTTATCACAGATCAATTTCTTAACAAGTGAAAGAGGACTGTGGCATTAATATAGCACGAATGGGTCGAAAATTTTATCCAGGCACTGGCTCAAAGTCAGCTAAAACCAAGCTTTTCTGTAACTAACAATCATCGGTCATCAACTAAAACCAATCCATGCATTGAGTAGATACTATACAACAAAAATATATCAAGAACAGTTACAGACAGACCAAGGGAACTAAAAGCAAAGGTTCTTGATGAAGCAGGCAAACAACACCAGTCTTAATGTGAACTTTAAATCTTTTAAGTTATATAACAGTGTTTCATTACATAGTTTGTCCAAGAAGACTTCCACAAAAGAGAACAACGTTGTAGTATGGCAACTAGGAGGACCACTAATACCAATCAGAGAAAATTCTCCAGACAATGCCACAAAACAGTCTTCACAAACTAACTTTCCTTTGTCTCTAAGCTACAAAAGAAAAAAAAAGTGAGCCAATAATTGGATTCACGCAACATGTAAATCACTTACATTGCGCAAGCTCCCAATTGTATCAGGCAAGTAAGCTAACACGTTTCCTGAGATAGATAACTGCTCAAGCCTCACAAGCTGTCCCACTACATAGACAATTGCATACATGTAGTCAAAAGATGCAGAAAAACTTCGTGCAGGTAATAAAGGAATTTACAGAAGTTAGCCATGCCCTTGGTTTGAAGAATAATAGGGTAGCAAAATGCGAGATTAGACACAACTCTCTCTTATGTAATTAGATGAAAAAATTACATTCATCAGGTAAGGTGGACATTTGATTTCCATCAAGTATCATAACTTTCAATGACTGAAGTTTCCCCAAGCTTACTGGCAGCTGCTCAATTAAGTTTTCAGCTAGAACCTGCAAAAGATTGCTTGGTTTGTTAAACTAAGAAAGAAGCATCATCAACAAAACCTGATACATCAAATATCTACTGCAATATGGAATCCATTTTGTAGCTTTATTGACTGGTAAACCAAGCCCCCCCCCCCCCCCCCCAAAAAAAAAAAAAAAGAAAAGAAAAAAAAAAAGTCAACCAAGAAAAAGGAAAAAATGTGCAGGGACCTCAAGCTATGATCCTTAAACCAAATCTCCTATTATTCCCCACCATTTCTCATAATGTGAACAACTCCGAGGTTAAAGAATTGAAAGCATTTCAGCTTATAGAGGATTGCGATGCCACATAAACATAATATAGAACCACAAGAATCTTACCAGGCGTTGCATGTTGATTAGATTGTCGATCTCCAGAGGAACGACAACTGCAGGAACAAAAATAAAAAGGGCAGATCAGATTTAATTAATAGGGTGCTTTCACCTAATTAAGTACCAATATTAGTTTGCTTCAGAGGCAGGATGTCATTACCTAACCTGTTATGAGTTAAATCGAGAGTTCGTACAGATCTACCCAGATCAAGAACTTCATCCGGGAATGACTGCACCAAGAAATGCATAAATAGGGCGTTTGTGAGGGAATGAACGCATCTTTTATCATAACAAGAAGCTAAAAAGCTATATATGGCAAAACACGCATATTCATTCCCGACTCTGTTTTCTTTCGCTGACATTGCATCTCTTCCTTATTCGGTACGTATTGTTCCACCTGATTGTCAAACTCTACACCCCAGATTTCTTTCAACCAGGATGGTTTGCAACCACGAGGTGATATCTTAGTATCGGTCCTTCGCTACTTCCCTGCAATGCACGACTAAAAAAGGGTATCTTCGCATTTCTTCTTCTACTATTTCGCATGAAACAAGATACAATTTAGACGTTCCACTAATCTTTTTCCCGTAATGCATGAACTCTAGGCTGAACTCCCCACGTGTTCATGGACATCTATCAATCTATTCACCCCGTAATACCATCTTCTTTCTCAGCAACAACGCCTATTCACGACCCACTGCCGAGCGACGACTTCCTCAGTGGTTGAGAAAGCCGCACAGCTTGCGATTACTATACCGACATCGACCTACGAGACAATCATCACCCTACGATCGCGACGAAGCAGCGGCAAATCCGTCCCGACAGCCGATCAAAGCTCGCCATAAACTAACACCGACAAGGCCAAACAATCGATGAACGGAGATAAAGACAAGGCAAAAAAAAAAACATGCACGCGCATTGAAACAAAGGAGACGACCCTCAATTTGGAGTCGCGCAGGGCGACAATTCCGGTCGATCGCCAGCGAGCAATCCGGCTCGCCTTCGAGTCGGCGTTCTGGCTCACGCAGCACCCCATCCGCCTCCTCCTCCGCCGCCGCCGCCGCCGCCAGTCGCCGGTGCCGACGTCGCGATCCTCTCGCTCTGCGACTCTCTCTCTCTCTCTCTCTCTCTTTCTCGATGCGGAGAAATGGAGAGACAGTCAACGAGGAGGAGGGGGAGGAGGATATTCCGTGTCGCTTTTCGGGTTCCGATGGTACGAGGAAGATTGGCGAATTTGGATTGAAGCACAAGCGCGTCGCGCTCCCTTTTTTTTTTTTTTTTTTTTTTTTTGGGGAGTTGGCTGGCTCAAAACTGCCTTTGAGACTTTCAGACAATGCCGCTTTTACGGAAGAAAAAATTGCCAATCACCCCCTCAGCTCTGGGTCAATTTCAATTCGCCACCTGAAATCTTTGTTCTTTCGATTTTCTTGCCGAAAGTTGGCTCAAATCTCGTAAGCCATAAATGATCTCGCGACTTGTCCTTGGTACTGACCCTTAACGAATAAACTGTTCGAGCTTTGATACCAATGGCCTCCAATCATGTTGGCGATGACCCCAATGAGCCACGATGCGTGTCGGCACCAACCATCTCGATCATTGACTATCAGTTATGTGAATAAATTGACGATTTTGTCATGTTCTGATTCACAAATGATTATTGAGATTTCCATTCACATAAAATCATCACCCTATCTTAATAATATATTTTGACATAGAATTTATTCATAAAAGTTACGGATAAGTTATCACTGATTGATAGTTGAAGGGGGCGTTACACTATCGCGAAAAAGGAAAGAATCATTTTGAAATTCGGTTGCCTAATAATTTCCACATTTGCATAAATATAGAAGGGAATTTGCATAAAATGGAAGGAAGGAAATCACCCAATCTACCCAATTAAACCTATTGAACAGATACTAATCCAGTTCAAAACTCATAAATTTTATCAATTTAATTATAAGTCTTTGTACAAAATTTTATTATTTATCAGAAATCGCTAACATGGCAGTATAGTCATCTCTGGGCATCCTACTTGGCATAGTGCCCCGTCAACAATTTCTAGCAAAAATTGATCAAAAATAAAGGTAAGCGTGGTTCAGGTTGGGCCGATTAAACACCTAACTCAAGACCAGTATGTATAGTGTCGATCCTCAATTTTGGGGACCAAGGACCGACCATTTTGAACCTAGAATCGAGGATTGGAATGACCCTATGGGTATAGTTTGCTTCTAGGTTCAACCTGGGATCAGCAAATAATTTTTTTGTTTCATTTTTTGTTTTCCCTAAAAAGGCAAATCTACTATTTAAAATTACATATACATCAACAATATGGTGTTGATCAACCAAATTATAAACATTAATATATATCCAACATAGATTCAAGATAACGTAATAGTAGAAATTTCACACTTGTTAAAAGTAACAAAGTATAAAAACGATCAAGACTACTCATGGAGATAAAGTCTTTCCAATGCTAGAGCATGCTATAATTCCCTTGCTTTTGATTTGTCTTTGAGTCATCTTTTTGTTTGGGAAATGGGATGAGATGGGAAGTTCAATAGAAAAAAATTATAGGCTACAATGCAAGTGAAAACTTACCAGTGGAATATAATTAAACCATGAAAATATCAAAATACTTAATGTAAATCATGAATATATAATTGTACATCTTGTTAATTAGGGGTGAGTATGTTTTGGATTGGGTTGGTCTCACTCAAGGCAAGGGGCAAATGGCGAGCAACAATTGAGGCGAGCGACGAGTGTTGCTCATGAAGAGAGTTTCTAAATTTCTAATTAGGGCTTTGTTCTTTCTAATTTACTCAACAAAGATAAAATGAAAGAAGAGGACAAAATAGAATGCTAAAGGAGGGCGACTAGTTAACGTTAAGTTATGGTTATAGACTTTAGAATAGATAAAAGTATATAATATTATATATAGCATATTTAATAACATATAATATATCTAATATATATTATATATGATATTTACACTAAGTCCAAGTTAAATCAACCCTAAACTTTCAAGATCAAAGACCAATCCATACAGTGCAGGATCTAAGGGTCTCAGGATTAAGGACCGAACCAATCATCTTGAAAACTGGACTAGGGATCAATAGGATTGAGTTGGTTCAGAGTTGGTCCAAGGTTAACTCTCGACTAGTACTCACCCATACTCAAAAGGAGTACAATAAGAATTTTCTGCAAAGATTTATGAATAAATTGATAAAAATTAGAAGTTTTAAATTGAATAACATCCATTCAATAAGCTTAGGACTAACCGGGAGATTTCTTAGAGTGGAAGGATATGATGCTAATTCCACTGGGCCTCGTAATTTGAGAGGGCGGAGAGAGAGAGAGATCTCTTTGCTTCCCTTCACTCAATTTTAAATCTCGATCCAATGGTCTTCACTTTATCAATTTTTTTATTTGACGATCATAATAATTTCAGTAATGATGTGTAATGACGTGGCAACTGGGTCATAAAATTCTCGTCCATGCCTTTCATTATGTAAGATTGTCAATGGAGATTTTTCATTTAGTTAGCTTGCTTTGATGCGATTGATGAGTTTGGTGTACATTGGAATGACTTTCAATATGTTTAGTAACTTCTACTATAGGAAATTAAGGGCCCGTTTGTTTATGTTTCTTTTTTTTGTTTTTAAACACTTTTTCTGTTTTTTTTGTTCCTGGGAACAAAAAAGGAACAGTAAACGCGTTTGGGTGCGTTTGTGTTCCTTTTTTTGTTCTTTTGTTCTTCAAGAACAAAAAAAGAATAAAAAGAAACACAAATTTTGTGTTTTTGTTTCGAAAAGTGTTTTAAACACTTTTTTTTCTCTTTTTCTTGTTCTTTTTCTTTTTGGCCGGTCGCCGGCCTCGCCATGGCCGGCGATCGGCCGACGAGGGGCCGGCGGCCTTGCCCAGCCACGGCGAGGCCGAGGCTCGCCGGCCGGGCGAGGGTCGATCTCGCCATGGCCGGGCGATCCGGCGAGGTCGAGCTCGCCGACCTCGGGCCGGCCGGCGAGCCTCGGCCTCGCCGGATCTAGGCGAGTCGGCGTCGCCGGCGGTGGCCCGGCGAGGCCGCGCCGCCGCCGCCACTAGGCGAGCTCGGCCTTGCCGGCCGGCGGCCGGCCAAAAGAAGAAAAAAAAGAAAAAATGAAAAAAAAAAAGAAAAAAAGGAAAAAAATAAAAAAATAGAAAAAAAGAAAAAATAAAAAAATTATCCAAATTTACCAAACATGTTTCTGTTTATTTTTTATTCCGGAACAAGTTTACCAAACGCGCGTTTTTTTTGTTCAAAAATTGTTCCCGGAATGTAAACACTTTTTTCTATTTTCGCTCCCTAACAATTTTTAAACGTAAACGCAAACAAACGCACCCTAAAAACTTCGTTGTTAATAGATTTTTGGGATATGTGATGAAAATCCTAAAACTTATCACGAAAGTGCAATTGAGTTTTAAAATTTATATAATATATAATCAAGTCATAAAATTTATCAAATTGGTATAATTGAGTTATTTCGTTAATTTCGTCCATTTAGACTAATAAAAATGCTAATGTGCTTTTTTTAAATGTTTTATCTCTCTATATGGTGATGCGTGGATTAAATTTTAATTTATTTAACCAAAATATCAACTAAATAAAATAAAGTGAGTATTTGAAAAAACACAAGAAAGAGGAAAAGAAAAATTGAAGGTTGCTGCCCTTGCCATCGCCACTTCCGGCAATGGCTAGCAATGGCCGTTGGCCATTTCCGGCAATGGGGACGGGATGCCCTTGCAATTCTCTTTTTCGTGTGCGCGCGTGTGTTTTTTTGTTTTGTTTTGTTATTTATTTATTTATTTTAAATATCTTATTTTATTTTATTAAGATTTTGACTAAAAATTAGAATTTAATACAAAATGACATCGTTTTGACTTTGTGTTTTATATTATATTAAAAAATTACCTCATCATTTTCCATTAATATAAATTGATGGAGTTAATGAAATAACTTGATTGTATTAATTTGATAAGTTTTAAAACTTGATTATACTTTCTGTAAGTTCTACGACTCAGTTGAATTTTTGTAAAAAGTTTTAAGATTTTTATCATACATATTTGTAGTTTTTTCTTACTAGTAACATCCATTTCTTTTTTTTTTTTTTGGTCACCCTATTCTATTCATACTCTACACTCACTCTGACTTTGTCCCTTCACGGCGTGAAATAAACCCACTTCAAACTTACTCGTCTCCACCCCATCCTTCCTAAAAAGGTGGGGATCTGAACCCTTCACCTCTCCATTCCACGTTAGAAGGGTGGCCAGCGAATGCCAGTGGTTTCCATTTCTTGTTTACTTGAAGATATTCGCACAATGGAAGCTGATTTTCTTCTATCGGAGGCCAAATCAAAGCCACTGGATTTTGTTGATCTCTTTGTAGCCCACTGCAGTAGATCTGAGTGGCTATCTAAGGTCCAGCGGAATAAGAGACTAGCCCGTGACTACCTAGCTAATCCCCCCTAAATCATTTTGGAATTTACTTTGGTCCGACTTCCTATTATGGTGTTGCACACACTTGGCTACCGCTAGTAATGAAATTTCTGTTTTTTCAACCATAAAAAAACATCCCTTCATTTTTTGACCAAAAAAAAAAATCCATTTCCTTTTCCAATTGAGAAAAATATGCATTTCTTTTACTAGTAATTTTATTTCATAAGAACCTCTGTTATACCAAAATGAAATATTCGATAAGATGAATAACTTTCCAATTCACCCATACGAGTTTTATGTGTTTAAAAAAATCCATTTCTTTTTCCAATTGAGAAAAATATGCATTTCTTTTACTAGTAATTTTATTTCACAAGAACCTTTGTTATACCAAAATGAAATATTCGATAAGATGAATAACTTTCCAATTCACCCATATGAGTCTTATGTGTTTAAAAAAATCCATTTCTTTTTCTGATTGAGAAAAATATCCATTTCTTTTACTAGTAATTTTATTTCATAAGAACCTTTGTTACACCAAAATGAAATATTCGATAAGATGAGTAACTTTCCAATTCACCCATACGAGTCTTATGTGTTTAGTGATTCATAGAATTTACAAAAATAATATTCAACATGTCTAGAAACTTTTACAATGGGAAATTAATAAATTTTATGTGATTAATAACTTCTATTATACCTGTAGCTTCCACAGTGGGAAAGTAACAAGTTTTATGGATTTGAGCATTCTTCATTTACAAGGATATTTATTCATACGTGATTAGTAATTTAATTTTCGGATCAATATATTAGTAAAATTTCAACAAAGAAAAAGTATTAAGAATCAATGGGATTTGTACTTTTCAGGTATTAATAACATTCGTAATTGAACAGTTAATTTTCGCATATATTGGAATAAAATTCTTAATTGCAGAAGCAGAGTACCAAATTGGAAGAAAGGAGCTGCCCAGAGAAACCTCTCAGTTTCCTCGCCGATCGCCCCCGCGCCGCTAAATCCACCGGCCTTCTTCTAGCCGGCGCCGGCACCGCCGCCGTCAACCCAGCGAGCAGCCGAGCCTCCTCCCTCGCATCGCCGGGCAGGTCTCAGGTCCGGCCACCGTCTCTCTCTCTCTCTCTCTCTCTCTCTCTCTTCAATCGCGGTTCCTTCGCTCGCCGTCTGTGAAAGCCGGTGCTCTGATTGCCGAGCTTCACGGCTGAAGTTGCTCAGGAATCCTGTGTTGCTCGCCTGCTGTTTTGAGTGAATTCTCGAACCACGCCGCGACTTCTGTTCTCGTTTTTTTTTTATGTCAAGCTCCTTCGGCGGGCGTGATAGTAGAACCGTTTGCTTCTGAGCGAAAATCTGCATTGTTGCTTTGTGTGCGGAATTCTTTTTCGGCCGAGTTTGATTTCGTGCTCGCTCCTGCTTGTGATCCTCTGGTGCAATTTAACTTCGGCGGCTCCGGGATTCCGTTCGGTCGTCGGCATGTGTTCTGTAGGTAACAACGCTTCGCAATTCTCTCGTGCTGATTTCAGTTGTGTCTATGTTGTTGCAGACTTGTACATATCTCGTAACTATTGCTGCATTTGGCCATGGGAAGTGAGAGCAATCTCAAGACCTGGGTCTCGGACAAGTTGATGTCGCTATTGGGGTATTCCCAATCCACTATTGTCCAGTATTTTATTGAACTAGGTTAGTGATCTCTCCATCCGTTTGTGTTCGGTAATCCTGTTTTCAAGAAGACAGGCATCGTGCTCAATTTCCGTGCGATAAAAGTGGTGAATTTGTGGTTGCAGCTAAGCAGTCATCTTCGCCCACTCAAGTGGTGGACAAGCTGGTGGAGTTTGGTCTATCATCGTCGAGTGAAACCCGTGCTTTTGCGGAAGAGGTTTTTGCCAGAGTACCCCATAAAACAGCTGGTTTGAGTGTGAGTTGTTGTAGAAGCAGTTTTGATTTACTCTGCATTTCAGCAAGCATTTGCATTGTTATCTTTTGGTCTTAACCTGCCTAATTCACTTTTTGTTTTGTCCTTGCCAGCTTTATCAAAAGCAAGAAAGGGAAGCTGCTTTGTTGGCAAGGAAACAGAAGACTTATGCAATGCTGGATGCTGATGACGACGACGACGACGACGACGATAGCAAACCTAATGTCAGTCAAGGAGGCATTGACAATGGGTCTTCTAGCATCACGATTTCAGAGACTGGCAAAGGAGCTTCTCATAAGAAACGGTTTAGGAAAAAGAGTGGAAGTCATGAAGATGAGGATGAGGAGGTAGGTGAACAAGTTGGTCTTGGTTATCTCTTTATATTTAACAGTTATGCCTGGTTAAATCAATAATTTGTCTAAATGCAATGCTGCAGTCCATTGCTCATGTTGATGAAGAAAGAATGGTCAAAAGACGGGCTTCTTACAATGAAGATGATGGCTCTGAGGTATCTTTATTTTTTGGAGTCTGTTTCCATTCCTTTGTCTACCTGAGAAGTCTTGTTTGAAGGATGAGGAAACTTTGATAGTTGTGCTAATTGGTCTTATAGACCGAATGCGTGATCTTTGGCTTGTCTTTTTACCTACTAGAATTTGAGTAATGATGCAGCGTTTGGTCACAACCTTTCACCTTAATGTTTTCAGATTGTCGATATCCAAATAGTTTCATTAGTGATATGTGGTAACCTGCCTTCTTTTTGTTTATGTTAGAGAAAGGATTTTTCCATCTTATTCTTTGGTTTATCCAGCTTGAAACATTCCATGTTTATGTCTTTTCATCTAGTTTTTACAATAGTTTTTTCTTCAAGAAATTAAGATATGGTTTCTCCCTTTATCATTATGCAGTCGGAGGAAGAAAGATCACGCGATCAAAAAGAAAGGGAAGAACTGGAACGACATTTGAAAGCAAGAGATGCAGCGGGAACTCGGAAGGTACAATTATACCTCTGAAAATGAAAAACACCGTTTGTATTGGTTTTTTGGTTACCTATTTCTTTTTCAGGGCAATGACGCAATGAATTTGATCAAACTGGGAATCACTTTGTTAAAGAAAACCATACAAATACAAAGAAAACCATACAAATACACATATACATGTCCAAGTGTGTGCAAATAGAGAAAGATAGTGTTTGTTGTATTTTGTTTCGTTGGTGTGTGTGTTCTTTTTTGGCAGCGGGGGAGGGAGAGGGAGAGGGAGAGGGCAGGGAAAAAAAATGGAAGAGATATTGCTGGGACACATGTGCATTAACTAGCTTTATCTGTTGATTCCTACAGTGCACTAAGGAGAAATTTTGGTGCTGTCTGTGTTGCAAATGGATTTTCTCACAATTATTGATTTAACTGGCACAAGCAACAAACTTTGTTCACGAGTACTGTGATTACTCCTGAAAGCTTTTCTCTTGATGTAGGAAATTTGGGACAAAACACAGAAGTCCTTTTTTCCCTTGTGATCTCCATTTTTCTGTTTTGTTTTTTTTTTTTTTTTTTTTTTTTTTTTTTGGGAGGGGTGGGGGGTTGGGGTTTGGGTGTGCCTAGTGAAGTGCTTTTATATGAATGGTGTGCTGGGAGTGACTCCTTTTGGAAGCTGTTGCTGACAGAACACAGAATAAGGTGCAGTAGACAAAGGAAGAGGTTGGGTGTTATATTCTTAATATAAAGAAGAGTTCACATGTTGAAAATTGAGGGAGCTGCATCACACTGAGAAGATGGGATGCTTTTGTGAGCTCACCTCAGTGAATTGGTTCTTTTACTAATTTATCGCATTTGAACCAATTAAAGTTTTGCATATGAGTTCAAAAGTGAGCATCTGTCAATGCATAGATGGCTAATGTGAAAGCTGTGGTTTTTTGTGCTTTATATATGTGTGTGCAACCCAAGATTGGTTAGAGTAAATTGAATATATGGACAGGTTTCAAGTGTGGAAACTCTGGGATTGTTTTTTCCAGATTTGGCCATCATATTCATTAAATTTTCTACTTGTTATTTTTATTTTACAGTGGTTTATTGGTTTAATTCTCACCAATTGCTTGTATTTTATGCTTCAGTGTTTTTCTTCTTTCACATTCTGACTGCTCATAACTCTTTGATTTGTTTAACAGCTAACAGAGCCAAAATTGACACAAAGGGAAGAAGGTAATGCATCTCAAAACTGTGCCATAGTAGTTCATGAACAGACAAACACATTCCTAATATTTTAAGTAATTTAAAATGCTAATGCTTGGACATG
Organism: Eucalyptus cladocalyx; assembly: GCA_017140615.1. Lineage (NCBI taxonomy): Eukaryota > Viridiplantae > Streptophyta > Magnoliopsida > Myrtales > Myrtaceae > Eucalyptus > Eucalyptus cladocalyx. The sequence goes on from CM029526.1 coordinate 31,162,462, forward strand.
ATCTCCAATCTCCCCTTTCATTGCTCTTTTGATTTTGTAGAGGAGGCACGTCGAAGATCAGATGCTCAAGAGCATGATGATTTGGAAGCTTTAAGGTACATTATCATTCTCGTTTGACTCTAGATTTTGTTCTTGCAGCTCATGTTATTTTAGGAATTTTCGACCTTGGTATGAGTGAAGATTTGTGTTTTATTTTGATTGTGTGAGATTAAATTTGAAAAACTCAAGGAGAAGGCATTTAATATGTGAAATTGTCTCCCAATGATCTTGTTGGTTGTATAAATAGTTTTTTGCTATTACATGTGGTAAAAAAAATGCTTCATGCCTTTTCGAGATGATGAAAAATGGTATTTAAATATTCTAGAACTTCGGTTATAACGAGTTTTGGGGAAGAGTTTGCATTCCAAATTTATATAGCATATGCTATGTATGACATTGTCTAACCTAACATGAGATTACTGTTGTGATGAGGCCGGCGTGTGGGCAGAAGTGAAGTATTTAATGAACAACCTTGCTTAAGAAAGCGTTGAGAATATACAGCTTCATGATGAAGAAGTTATATTGGCATGGGGTAATTGTTTGACTGAACTGAGTTACTGATGGCCATTCCTATCCTTTTTTCCCCTTTTTTTGGGGTGTTGGGAGAAAAGAAAATGGAAGCGGGGGGGATTCATTGTTGGGGTTCTCCTTATTATTTCTCAATTATGTAGACTTCGATTTGTGGAGATGTTTCCATACCAGTTGTTGCGGCGCCTTTTAGGAAGTAGTGACTAGTAAGTAAAAGGGTAAGCCGAATTGGTCCAATCGGGCAAGTAAGAAATGGAGGAGGAAAAGAGGTCAACATTGAGGAATTTGGAGCTGTCAAGAAGTTTTATTTGAGTTTGGGAAAAATGGGATGATCTTACCTTAGGGTGTTGACTACATGAATACAATTGTGCTCTATGTATTACACATTTGCCATGCATTTTGGGAAGTTTTGTGCCAGCTATGAATTATCTGGGCTTGGGGAACGACAGCTGGAAACGGCTGCAAATGTGTGATTTCTGCTGGGCCCTTATCTTTTCAACCTTCTACCTTAATCCAGTCTAGGACCAGCAAAGAAGTAACTTAGACAGATTAGGAAGGCCATTGCATATTGATTTTTAAGCTGCTCCTTCTACTTATTGGTATTATTTCTCTTTTCATTATTTACTTAGTAGGATGAAATTCTTTTTGAGTGCATGAGGATGCTCTATATATTTTACGTTTTCATGTGCAGTTTAACAGTGTTCAGTCATGTGATCTCCTCACATTAGTAGAACTTATCTAATTCTTTTTAAATAGTATCATTAACTATAGAGACCCTATGATTTCTCCCCAGTTAATCAAAAGTTTGTTCGTGCTCCTGTTTTTTGTTGGCACGTTTCTACACCAAACCACTTGGGCTAGTCACTTTCTTGGCAGGAATTGCTTGGCCTTATGTTTTTTATTTTCCTTTGAGGTTTTATCTACAAAGCGCCTAGAACTCAATTTTTTCTTTGGTTGAATGTATCATCATTGTGGAAGATTGTATGATATTCCATTTAGGTATACGTATTCCATTATTTGATGGGTTTTGAGAGGAGGGCCCTTTTAACAGAATGTGTACAACTGGACATGCCCTGTTGTAGAGCTAGTTTTCTAAATAATTTTGATTGGTTCATTGTTTTTCTCTCCTTGATAGGTTGAAATTGTCATGTTTATTTACCATTGCAATTGTGCCATTTATCATCTATGCTGATCATATTTTGTTCCTCATCCCAGAAAAGTTTCAAGACAAGAATATTTAAAAAAGAGAGAGCAGAAGAAGTTGGAAGAAATCAGGTATGATTGTGCCATGGATTTATTCTACTGATCTCTTGGTGCTATAGCTGGACTCCAATTTCTATCAGGTTTCTCTTGTTAGTGTTGTGGTATGCCTCACCACTTTTTATTATCATATTAATTTCATACAGGGACGACATAGAGGATGAGCAATACTTATTTCAGGGTGTAAAACTTACAGAAGCAGAAGAACGCAACTTCAGGTAACTATTCTCTTTTACACGTTCTTTGATTCATAAATATATTTTTTACTTTTCTTTCAACCTTTGTGACGAAACTTATCCTTTGACCCTTCAAATCATTGATATTGCTTTGTGAAGGGCTGGTCCTGCATTTCTGCCAGAGTACTATGATAAAATTAGTGGGTTCAACTTATGGAAGTGTTTATTTGCTGTGTTGATGCCTCTTTTAGTTTCTGTCAGTTTCAGTCTTGAAGCCTAGATTACCTAGCAATGCTTTAGTCGTTGCTTCTCAATGTTGAGATTGAACTAGAAACAAGCTTGTTTTCAATCACACTGTTGGACTGTAATTGTAATCTAGTCTAGTCTTTAGAAGCTCACTGGTCTTTTTAGTTGTAGATTTGTTGGTGGAATTAACTTCTTCCTCAGAAAAAATATTGTGAAAATTTTCTTTGCACTTTTTTTCATCCTCCAAGCAAAGCACAAGTTGCTAAGATGCTGTGACCTGTCAAGTTTGGGTTCCTTTTGAAATAGACATCTGCTTTGTCGGAACCTGATGATCATGGTTTCTTTCCTCGTGGGTGCTTATGCTAGCGTTTTCTCATATCAGAGGAAAATTAATTTTTATTTGTGATAGTTTACTCTGTTGGCTGTGAATTTTTGTCTTTTCACTTCGACTATGAACTTTATTCAGTTAACACTAATGCAAGATGTAAGTTCTTGCTTTTGCTTCACTGTTCAGAAGGTAAATTTATTGCCGACAATTGAGGGTGTCTAATGTCATCTTTTGTGCTTGGCAGATACAAGAAGAAAATCTATGAGTTAGCAAAAAAGTATCAAGAAGGTGATGATAATACAGATGAAGTAAGTTACCCATTTTCGCTTTATAAAGTAATTGGCACTACCTTTTATTCACTTTTGATTGATCCTGTTTCAAAATGATTTGAAGTAATCTGCTGAAGAGCTCTCTTGTTCATGTTTGCAATGATTGACTTAACTGGTAAATTGTGACCTAATATTGCAGATATTCCGGTGGGTTCTGCTTGAGTTGACATAAATTTGAATGTCTTTTTAGGGAATTATGTGGCCACTGCATGCAGAATTAGTGGAATGGAGAACTGAACACGATTTTGTATCTTTGTCACTGTGTGTAAATATCTGATTGTGAATGTATACCCTTGCTTCTTCTTGGGTCACAGTACAGGATGCCAGATGCTTATGATCAGGATGGGGTTGTAAATCAGGAAAAGAGATTTGCTGTGGCTTTGGAGCGCTACAGGTTGGTGCAAGTTGCATTCAAGCATCTCATGTCAAATGTGTTGTATGATGCTTGAGAAGCTTTACATGCTTTATGCATTGTGGTCAGTAATCTGAAGTTTAGTTAGTTTCATTAGATTAATCATCTTCCGATCTGTAGAGACCCTGGTGCTGCTGAAAAAATGAACCCATTTGCTGAGCAAGAGGCTTGGGAGGACTACCAGATTGGTAAGTACTTGGTATTGAGCATCCAACTATTTGTCCTAGTCTTATGCATGTGTAACACTAGATCTTGGTCATGCTCCCTGGAAGTGTAACTTGCAGTTGCAATATTGCAGGAAAAGCAACTCTCAAATTTGGTTCCAAGAATAAAAAGCAAACCTCTAATGACTATGAGTAAGTTAATTCGGTTTCATCCTTCTATCTGAATGTTGTGCTTGTTTGTCATTGTTGTTTTCGACATCCATCTTGGCTGTATCAGTTTTCGTTTTACACTCTAATGGAAGGATATCTTGCACGTATGATTCCTTATTATAAGTTTTTTTTTTATGTAGGTATGTTTTTGAGGACCAGATAGAGTTTATAAAGTCAAATGTGATGACTGGGGAGAATGTATGTCTTTCAATTTCTTGAATTACTCTAGTTCGTTTTGGCTTAAGAGACTTATCCGGAATTCACTTTCTTATATCTAGTTTGATGAACCACATGCCGAGTCAATCGAGGAGTCCAAGGCACAGACTGCATTGGAGAAGCTCAAGGTGTGCAATTATAGTCTGTTCCTTGTTTCCTGTTATTCAAGTATAGTTTCCCATAATTGCGCATTGCTATCAAGCTCAGATAAGGTGTGTAGAAGTTGGCCACATATTGAGTTCCTTACTGCCATAATTCCATGGATATTTGATTACTTTCATCAAAGGATTTATCTGTGAAATTGTGAAGTTCCATATGGCTGAGGGACTCTTATTTAATGCATAAGTTATGTTGACTGATTAGTTAGAACTGATCAAGGTCTTGTGAACGGGGAATATGATAAGAGTTTTCAATGTGAATATGGGTGTAATGAGCTGTGGGGCTGGGCTTCAAGGAATTTTGGCCTGGCCCCAAAAAGACCTGGGCTACCTTTTTTGGGCCCAGTATGTTGGCCTTGAGTGACCGGGACAGTTTGGGCCAAACCCTAATTTTTAAACTAATTTTTTTCAAAATTTTGTTTATTAATTATCATATTTCAAGACTCAAGAATGCCATGATAAAATATTAACAGGAAATTCTGTCAAAATACACTGTTTCAGCATGTTTCCAGCCTTTTATCTGTATTCAACCTGCAAAACCACATTATTTTTTGTCCCATGTGATTTTTTTTATATTAAGTTCTGCTTGTTTATGGATTTATCCGGGTGTCTAAAAAATTGAGGAATGTTCTATTTCCCAATTTTTGTTTTTTGAAAGTTTTAAAATGTGTTATATTTCTAGATTATTCTGGACTGTGTGAGCTGATCCGGTCTTATTTGGGCCCCAAAAATTGGGCCAGTCCACTTTTTTCGAGCTTCCAGTCTCTTTTCATGCCCCGCATGGGCTGATCCTGTTAACTACTTATTTGTTGCACAGTTAACATTTTAATTATCTTGTTGTTCATTTAGGAGGAGAGAAAGACTCTGCCTATATATCCATACAGAGAGCAGTTACTTGAAGCTATTCGTGATCATCAGGTCCTTAAATATTTCATCTCATTTCTTTTCCAGGCAGCATTGTTGTTGATTTTTGGAATTATTTTTTATTATTTATTTAATTATTATTTTTAATTTTTTAACGGTTTTGGCTTATGATTGACTTCTGCTTCAGGTTCTTGTAATTGTTGGAGAAACTGGTTCTGGGAAGACAACCCAGATACCTCAATATCTGCATGAAGCTGGGTATACTAAGCATGGAATGGTATGGTTGTCTTTTAGTTGTTTATACTAGCTGTCGGCATATTTCTATGGGCATCTTCAGCATTCTTTTCTGTTGCAATTATGGTTACACCTTTTGAGCATTTTGTTTTTTGCATTAATAAAAATTGGGGATCTTGAAATTTTGTTGAAGGAATTTGCGATTTGGCATTTTCTTTGGATCAATTGGTAGTATTTATTGTAAATATTGATCTTTACTGATATATGTGAACACGTAGATGTTGGATCTTTTCCAATATTTTCAAATATGTAAAATTGTCTCTTTCAACTTCTTTCAGTCCTTTAACTTTAGACTGATTATAAGATGAATGAGTGAGGCCTTGCTTTGCATTCTTATTTTTGTGTCCTTCAGGTTGCATGTACCCAGCCACGTCGAGTTGCTGCAATGAGTGTCGCTGCTCGTGTTTCTCAGGAAATGGGTGTAAAGCTTGGTCACGAGGTATGTATCTCTGTTTGACGCACTGTTTATTAACTTATAGTCAGAAAAAGAATGTGAGGCAAAGGGCAATTCTGCCCTTGCATCCTTTGTATGCTGTCTTGAGTAGTTTTGATATGCTTCACTTTGATAAGTCTGTTGCTATCCTGTCTTTGGTTTGTTATGCGGATATTCTGAGGATTTTTTTCTATTTCTAAGATAAGCAATATTGCTATTAATGGTTAAAATAGCATAGATATCTTGTTATAATCATGTCATGTCAACTGCATTTGTTAAATGACTTATGGGATAATAATATCACTTGGGCAGGACTAGTTTCTAGTACCTTGTTTTTCTCCTTTCTGATCTTTTCCTGATTAAAAATCTTGATAATTCTTTAAACTTTTTTTTCTGATGCTTATCTGCAACTGGAATTCACCTGCTTGATGTGCTGGAATGACTTAGCTACTCGTCAGGAAAAAAGCCTACTTGCTTCGGAAATCTCAGTTTTTGAAGTTACTTTCTAAGTGAAAGGCATGTCATAAGTCTGTCTATTAATTTTCCATGTAATTAACAGGTTGGCTATTCTATTCGTTTTGAAGACTGCACCTCGGAGAAGACGGTACTGAAGTACATGACGGATGGAATGTTGTTGCGAGAGTTCTTGGGTGAGCCGGATCTTGCTAGCTATAGGTATGCTTGAATAGTTTTCCTCTATTATGATTTTTTGATTTGATGCGATTCTTAGACTTTCTCATCTTTCAGTGTGGTGATGGTTGATGAAGCCCATGAAAGAACGCTTTCCACGGATATTCTTTTCGGATTGGTAAAGGTAAGCCATCTCCCACTGAATTAATTTTTAAATTGGCAGATTATGCTATATTTTTGAGCCGTTAGCAAAGGAGCATTGTATGACTAAAGTGTAGACTTTTCCAACTGGATGAAAATTCAGTTCAGCTGTTTTCATAGGATAAAAATCTGCTTTGAGAAATAAATGTAGGTTTTTGCTACCTTTTTATCAGTTTCTGACTCCTATGGTTGTCACCTTATAGGATATTGCTCGCTTTAGGCCTGATATCAAGTTGCTTATTTCAAGTGCCACACTAGATGCGGAGAAGTTCAGTGATTTTTTTGACTCCGCCCCGATATTTAGATTTCCAGGAAGGCGGTATCCGGTCGAAATTCTTCACACCAGTGCACCTGAAGCAGATTACTTGGATGCAGCTATTGTTACTGCTCTTCAAATACATGTACAGCAACCACGTGGCGATATTTTGATTTTTCTTACTGGTCAAGAGGAAATTGAAGCAGCGGAGGAGCTTTTGAAGCATAGGATAAGGGGTTTTGGCTCCAAAATTGGTGAACTCATTATATGCCCGATATATGCTAATTTGCCTACAGATCTTCAGGCAAAAATATTTGAACCCACGCCAGAAGGTGCTCGTAAGGTGGTCCTTGCAACAAATATTGCTGAGACATCATTAACAATTGACGGAATAAGCTATGTAATTGATCCGGGTTTTTGCAAGATGAAATCATACAACCCAAGGACGGGAATGGAATCACTGCTAGTAACTCCAATCTCCAAAGCTTCAGCAATGCAGAGAGCTGGCCGCGCAGGAAGAACTGGTCCAGGAATGTGTTTCCGGTTGTACACGTTACACAATTATCAAACTGATCTAGAAGATAACACTGTACCAGAGATTCAACGTACCAACCTTGCTAATGTTGTCTTGACACTAAAAAGCCTGGGCATTAGTGATTTACTAAATTTTGATTTCATGGATCGACCACCAGCTGAATCATTACTCAAAGCCTTAGAAGTTCTTTTTGCGCTTGGTGCATTGAATAAGCTTGGTGAGATGACAAAGGCAGGTAGACAAATGGCTGAGTTTCCACTTGACCCCATGCAATCTAAAATGATAGTTGCATCAGATAAGTACAAGTGCTCAGATGAGATAATCTCCATTGGTGCTATGCTTTCTGTTGGAAATTCAATATTTTATCGTCCGAAAGACAAACAAGTTCATGCTGATAATGCACGGATGAATTTCCACACTGGAAATGTGGGAGACCACATAGCTCTGCTTAAGGTTGGTGGTTGTTGTTGTTATAAAGTATTTCTTAAGGTTGGTTGATAATCTTTGTGTTCTGGAATCGATGGACAGCTTTTTGATTATCTGATAGTAGTTTCCACAGTGCATAATGGTAAACATTATCTCACGCCCATAGTGGGCTATTCTACTCAATTTTGAATATTGAATATATCCATCACTGGACATGGTTCTCTTGGGACTATGGAGTTACATCTTTTGTGTAACGGTAAATGTAATCTCATGCCCCATAGTAGCATATCCTACTCAGTGTTGAGTTCTGAATTTATCCATTGGTGAATATGGTTCTCTTGGGACTATGGAGTAACATCATTCGCATCCAAGAAATCGTCTGTTTATTGCTGCACTTTTGAGTAGATCTTTCTTAAAGGGGGGATAATTAGACTAGAAAAGCTGATAGCTATTATATATATATATATATATATATATTTTTTTTTTTTTTATGTTTCTGTGCATTTCTCTGTTAGTGACGTTGCATGATTCAAATGAGTAGTGCTTGTTACTATTGAGAAGTCACCACCGTCATCTCATTTCAGGTATACAATTCTTGGAAAGAGACTAATTACTCCACGCAATGGTGCTATGAGAATTACATACAGGTAAAGTGACTTTATCGCTTGGGTTAGTAAACTATTCTGCATAAGCATGTCAACTGGTTGTGCGCCATCAGATCGCATAACTTGAACTCTTATAGGTCCTGAGGAAAATACTATATCTCCTATATCTCCGTGTCTAAATAGGACTGATATATGTGAATGTTATGCTGTTGCAAAGATAGTACTTGCTTATAAACACACACTAGATACTGAGGTATTGGTTCTTTTGGGTGATAATAGAAGATAGGATTTGGCCACGGTAATTAAAACACTAGCGGTATAAGTAAAGAATAGCGGGCATTAAGTAATGTGGAAGAAATTATCCAGTGATCTTGTGGGGCCAGGCTCACTTGACAGAATTATGTAACCATTTTAATTAAGTCAAGTTTTGCGTTAGTATCTTGTTCGAACTCATTTGGTCTCTTTCTCTCTCTCTCTCTCCCTTCCCCCTGGACTAATGTTCCTTGTCCTGTCAAACTGACTTAATCCAAAGGTGAAGCTGTAGATGAATATCTGATGTAATATTTAAATGCTCCCGCTTATGTGTAGGTTTAAGCTAGTACTTGAATGCACGATTTATCTAAGTGCTCGAATTGTGACATTGAATGCACTGGAAAACTTAGTTTTAACTATTTTCATGGATTTTCTCTGTTTCTTGCGCTTTCTCACATGGTTTATATTTTTCTGCGTGATAAAGTATTTCAAATCTGCTTATAAGTTCATCTGTTGATAATTTTTTTTGTTTTGTTCCTATCCTTTTTCTTTGTTTTTGAGATTGAGAAGTTTTCTCGCTTTGTTCCCCCCTGCGAATTTGGTTGTAACACTATTTCCTAATTAAAGATGCAATGCATATTCTGTTTAGGCCATTTAGTAATGTGCACTTATGCTTTTGTTCTTTCCAACCAATGCATTTAGGTCAGGAGTATGAAGCGTGCTAGAGATGTCAGAGACCAGTTGGAGGGGCTCTTAGAGAGGGTTGAAATTGAACTTACTTCTAATATGAACGATTTAGAGCCAATTAAAAAGGCTATAACGTCCGGTAAGACGACTTTCCTTATACTTTAAATGATTACAATGTGGCAATACATTTTTTCTCGTGGTGTTTGTGCTTCTTATCTTGGTCTTCTTTGATCAGGGTTTTTCCCCCACTCGGCTAGACTACAGAAAAATGGATCTTATAAGACAGTGAAACATCCACAGACAGTTCATATACATCCAAGTTCAGGGTTGGCACAGGTATGCAAATTAGAGGGTATATTTGTCTGCATTATTTAATTTGACATGACTCGTAATAATTTTGCTTGTGACTTTAAATGAGGTCTGTTTTCTATCCCTGAAGGCTGATAAATGATAATGCTAAAGAGTGGCATAACATTTTCGTACAGAAATAAAAATTTGAGGTGTTTTAACATGCAAATGATAATGCTCTCCATAATAATGGAAGTAAGACGTGGAGTTTTTGGCCTTGGTCATGTTTATGCTGCTCTTTCTTACAGGCACTTCCGAGATGGGTGGTGTATCATGAATTAGTTCTAACAACCAAAGAATACATGAGACAAGTAAGTCCTATGTACTCCATCTAGGCCTTTTCATTGCAGTTGCAACTCAGGGACTTTGCTTGCCATTTTGTTTGCTTTTTATCAATTGCTGAAACTAAGGGGTCCTTTGCAGGTCACTGAATTGAAGCCAGAGTGGTTGGTGGAAATAGCTCCCCACTATTACCAGCTCAAAGATGTTGATGACTGTAATTCTCTCTCTCACTTATTGATTATTTACAACACTAGCATGGTCTATGACCAATTGTTGGAGCGACCATATTCCAATGATCTCTTTTTCTGTGGCAGCTGGATCAAAGAAAATGCCTCGTGGAACAGGACGAGCATGATTGGATTATCAGCTGGTCACCAAGGGTCAGGGAATTGGGAAACTCTGAAGATGTTTCCGAAGATGATGAGTGGATGATAAAGCAGCAATGCGAAGAGTACTTCCGTAAAACCCTAACATCTCTGTATGAAGATCACTGGGTTATTCTGCTTACAAACAATGCTGACCGCCTTAGGCATACAAAGAGAAGTTCATATGGTGTTTGACTGACAATTACAGTTGTACAGATCCCTGTTTGGGGTTAGATTAGGCTAGTGCAATTTTGTAAACTGTAAATTTTCTGAGAGTTTGGTGTAGCATAGCAATGGCATTGCTGGGAATTGATTCAAGCAAAATTTTCGTAGTAAGACATCTGCTGACGAATAGCTCAAATTCTTTTCATATGATATCACAACTTCATGTCCCACCAGTGTTCAAAGACTATTTGAAAATCTTTTCGAGAGCATCGCGAGACTGCTGGACTATGGACCGTGCGATAAGAGCAAGGATGCTCCTGATGAATTTATCTTCTCTGTGATGTTTTGAGATGTAGCCGTAGATGAAGTTAGAATTTCACTGCCGAATTCTTGTTGTGTGATTTCCTGTGGTTGCAATACTTTCGCACCCCCTCCTCAGCATTAAAAGTGGCTATGACATATTATTAAGGTGAACCGACGCTTGAATAAAGGTATGACAATGAACGAATGTCTTCCCTGAAGTACTTTGCGACCCCTGATGTGAGATTAATCCATCAAGTCACATCGAAAATTGGGATTTTTTTTTAAAGTAAACATTAGTTGATTTGTTTGAAGAAAATTATTTTCAGAAAACATATTTTTGTTATTTATCAGTGTTTGAGTGTTTGGATGACAAAAGATCAATCGATATTCAAAAACGTTTTCTAATAATTGAAGACAATGAAATAAATTGAAATAAATTTGAGGAAAACGATTGCTTCTTCTAGCAAGAAAAAAAACATTTTTAAAAAATCACTAAACAAGTCAAAACTATCCATTTTTCTTGGAGATGATCTTTATAAATTATTCTTTTATCATTAAGTTTTTATTGAAACCAACCTCCTTAAGACTTGGAGCGAGGAACAACATAATTTTGGAAGGAGCGTCCTCCCGACGAGATGGTCCGACGACATGGTCACCTGGCTCAAGTCAAGAACTGGAGAAAGCTAATGTGTAAGCTAGAAGAGACAACTGGTCGTCAAATATCTCCCATTTATTCAAATTGAAAGCAGCAAAAGCATTACAAGTATGGTGAATTAACTAGAAATCAAAATGATTTTTCTTCGGCCTATACGATCGAACATAAAGAACATGAAATTCTCCAGGAACACATTAAAAGAATCGAATGGCAGCCTTAAAATGCTCCAAGACTCATGCAACAACAGCAGGCATGTCCTTAAGCCATGGATCCAGCGGCTTCCCAATTGAGTACACAATAAACCCGATTTCCCTCAACTTCACAGCATCCACGACGTTACGGCCATCAAATACAAATGCGGGTTTCTGCATACTGTTAAAGATCTTCTGATAATCGAGCTTCCTGAACTCATCCCATTCAGTAAGAATGCAAAGCCCATGTGCATCCTTGACTGCCTCATAAGCATCTGCAGAGACATCCCAGATCTGCTCACCGGCGGCAGGGATTGTCGGCTGAAGCTGAACCGGGTGGTCCCATTCGAACTTGCTCATCGAGAGATCCCGCTCGATCTGATCCTTGGTGACCTGGGGATCATAAATGCTCAGCTTTGCCCTATCGCCCAAAAGCCCCTTGCACACATCGATGGCCGGAGTTTCCCTTGTGTCACCAGTATCCTTCTTGAAGGCGAACCCCAGAATCGCGATTTTCTTCCCAGAAACCGTATTGAACATGGATGCGACAACCCTATTGACGAATCTGCTCTTTTGGTAGTCATTCACCTTAACGACTTGTTTCCAATAGTTTGCAACTTCAATCAGGCCATTGCATTCACAGATATAGACCAAATTAAGAATGTCCTTCTGGAAGCAAGACCCTCCAAAACCAACACTTGAATTAAGAAATTTAGGACCGATCCGCGTATCCTTTCCGATAGCATGGGAAACTTGTGAAACATCAGCTCCTGTGGCCTCACAAAGAGCCGACATGGCATTAACAGATGAGATCCTCTGGGCCAAGAAGGCATTGGCAGCTAGCTTTGAGAGTTCAGCCGACCACAGATTGGCCGTTATGATCCTGTCTTCCGGAACCCACTGAGCATAAACATCTTTCAGTGCTTTTATAGCCTTGCTGCCTCCAGGGGTTTCCCTCCCTCCGATGAGGACTCGGTCGGGGCTGAGGAGATCCTGAATGGCTGTCCCTTCGGCAAGAAATTCCGGGTTTGACAAAATCTGAAAGCTGATCCCCTTGCTATTGTGGGTCAGAATTTTCTCAATGGCCTCAGCTGTTTTGACTGGGACGGTCGACTTTTCCACAACAATCTTATCAGACTTTGACACATCAGCAATCATCCTCGCCGCGCTCTCCCAGTATGTCAAATCCGCAGCTTTGCCAGCTCCAAGGCCCCGAGTTTTGGTTGGGGTGTTGACGGAAACAAAGATTATGTCGGCCTCAGAGACATGTTTCTCCACTGATGAGCTGAAGAAGAGATTCTTTCCTCGGCACTGCTTCACCACTTCTTCAAGGCCAGGCTCATATATTGGGAGCTGGTCACTGTTCCAGGCTTTGATCCGGGCCTCCGAGATGTCAACCACAGCTACCTCAACCGAGGGGCACTTGAGAGCAATGACTGCCATGGTAGGACCCCCGACATAACCAGCTCCAATGCAACAAATCTTCACCATTTTGTCCAGAAATCTGAAGCCTGAAAGGAGAAAAGATTGAAGAGTTCTCAGACCATCTTCAATTCTTCATGGAAAAACAATCTCAGACCAAACTCAATCATGGCATATATATGGAGAGAGAAAACAGAGCAGAGGCAGAGGTCCAGTATGTAGCATGAATCAAATGCCTTGAACGTCCACGATCACTTGGTTCTGGTTCTCTGCATTAAGGAGTTTACAAAAGGGACTGATATCTTCGCGTCAGAGAAAGAGCTGGATCAATCATTCACTAATTCTGATCTAACATGAAATTTTGTGGTTGGGAGTTCCATTAATAAATGGAACTAAGAAGTACATGCATGACATCCTTAAAGGTGACCATTCCATCCACAGTAATAATAGGCACAAAGATGCTCATGAAAGACCGGAAATATCCATTCCAGGATAAGCAACACAGAGATGAAGAAAACCGAATGTCCACAAATTCATCAAGCTGTTTGCGAGAGACGTGGGTTGTTCTTAGGAAGGAACAAACATCTTCGTAACATCTCAGAGATAGCAAGGAGAAAATACACTTAAATGCGCCATAATGAAAAATTGCACATGCAAATAGATCATCAGATCTTCAAGATAAATGACCAAGGTTCTGTAAAATTTGAGTGAGTACCTTCTCAATCACCAACTGGGACTCGAGGAAATCAGAACCCTAAGGAAAAAAGACTAGAAAAAGGTTGGACCACCAATCAAAGTCCTCAGAATAGAGAAAAGAGGTCACCACCACCTTGGGAGAAAGAGGAGACTCAGAGCCCACTTAAATACACAAACCCCCACCTAAGATCTAAAGGGCTACGGAGGATGGTGGTACTTTCACAAAGCTAAGCAAAGTCAGAACTGTTAAACGCTCAACGCGTCTTAAAACATGCACCTTTCAGTAACAAACAAGGGAAATTGAGCTGCAATTCCTTTCATGAGAGGGAACTGAAACTTATTAGAGAGAGAGAGAGAGAGAGAGAGAGAGAGAGATACAGAGGAGAAGATTCTCTACACTACACATTTCTGACTTCTCTTGTCATAAGTTAGGTTAAAAGAAAAGGAAATGCTTCACAAATTGCCGTTTTTCGACAATATCCCTTTAACCCATTGCTCATTTCCAGGGGCATGACTCTAAACGACAAACTTGGACTCTGTTTTTTACGCGCTTTTTGCTGAGGACGCATCGAACAATCGCTTTCATCGGCCAACTTTTCAGAGAAAAAAAAAAAGTCATGTGCCTCTCATCCTTATAGAAAACTGTTCAGAGATTACATATACCTACCAAAAAAAAAAAAAGAGAACTTTCGCCGAAAACAAGGTAAAACCAAAAAACCCAGGGTCCAAAGTTTCACGTTGCTAAGAAATATTCCCCCTAGCGACGACCAGTTATTCCTGTCGAAGCGCTTTATATATAATAAACCCTCCCAACTTCGCAAAGACAAGGTTTTGGACTAAACCCATATTTCCGAATGAGACAAAGGAGAGATCTTTGATGAAAATCCAACAAGAAAACGGTCCCTTCTCTTCTTTTTAACCTTTTTAACCTTTTTAACCCATCATTGACAAAAGATCTACCAGTGCTGCGAAAAAAGGTGGAAGCTTTAAAGCGCAGAAACAACGTGACCTCGGTGGGTTGGAGGAGGCGTGGGTGTTTGAGTGCGATCAAAGCCAAAGCGAGTCTCATGATTGTGATTTTCCCCTTATAAACAATTCAACAAAAAGGTGAAGTGCGAGAGAAGATGACAACAACTGGCCCAGAAACGCGAGATTAACGTGTTGGTACCTGATGAAATGCCTGCAAATCAGCACCCCCAGAAAAAAGTTTCGGACGCAGCGGCGTGAGGTGCACTGCAGAGCGTATTGTGGACGGACGGGCCAAAACAAAAATAAAAATTATTCGTTTTGAGGGACGGAATCCAAAGGGTCATTTTACGTTTAAATGGGCAGGAGGGTTTCCCGGAAACAGAGATGAATATGGAAATATTTTTTTGACGAAAATAAATTCTGGATTTCGGTTGTTTGGATTGTGCAGGACTTGCCCACTTTGGACTCTTCCGGACGTAACATGGCCGTAACGACTAGGCTGCTGCAGCACCATCGAAGCTTGCCTAAGGGGCTGCATGAAAACACTTCTGTTCTTTTTTTTTTTTTTTTTTTTGTAGTTGACTTTGTTTAAAGATAGATTTCCGATTAGAACAGATTCCTTTTTAGCTTTCTCTGCTTAGTTGGCGCTTCGGGATTACAGCTTCGTACAAGTCTGACTTGCCAATTTGTACATTCGTCCAACTATATTTTGCAGCAATTTTCACGATGTGTCATAAGAGATTGAATGGTCCAATTCCCCTCAACGGAATCAGCAATTTTAACTTTGAGTTTTGATTTGAGCCTGAACCTTTTTTGTCTCTTATAAGACCATCAAATCTAGCTTGAATCCCTATCATGACTTAAATTTTCTTTTTTTTTGTGTCGTAGAAAAGCACCAACTTTCAATTGGCACTCAAATTTGACTCTCATCAAATTTCTGTCCAATGATAATTTTAAATATTTAATGTGTCGTTCGTCTTGTACACAAAGGAAATCTAATGGGGTACCAACTAAAATTTAATACTTTCTCTAAGAGATAGAACAAAAAATTGTGCCATTAATGAGATCTGAGTTAGAGGTAATGCCTTTTTGTGAGACAGAAAAAAGTTTGGATCAAAATTGAGTTACGAGCTAAAATTGGTTTATCTATGAGATTGAAAAAATTGAATTTGAATTGAAATTCAAGTTAAAATTTGTGCCTTTCAAGGGAATTAAGCCGAAATGATAAATGGGCTTCATCAATTTTGTTTCTGTCATTATTTTAGCCGTTTACTAGAATAATTCATTATCTATTATAACAAGGAAACGTATGATATCAAGTCCGTTATTATGTCAAGAGACGTGATCATTCATATTAAACTGAAATTATTATGATAAAATCAATTTGCGCTAATCTTCCGGAAGAAAAAATAAAATAAAATAATAATAATAATAATAATAATAATAATAATTGCAATGGCTTAACCTTTATTTGACTTCATGATCAACTTCCTGTTGGCCTATTATTCCGTCTACTGGCAGAAGAATAATATAATAGAGCTTTCATTAACCCCAAATGACATACTTAACCAAAAGAAGAAGAAGAAGAATATATTGACCCACCATGCTGATTGCTTTCTCGACCAAGAAATCAGCATGCGTAGCGTCCGTGGATTTGAGCACACTATGTTAATCCGATTTATCACTTCATTGTATACATACCTGATGAGCTATTTATATACATTTTAATTCACATCTTATATGATCCATAAATTTATTAGAATATGTTATGATTCAATCGAAAGAAGTACCAGAGGAGATTATAGCCGGATCCCCTTTTACGAATGAAATTGGAAATATGTCAAATAGATGGAACCGAATATCTTGATTTTGACTAATTGGGGGAGGACAAAGGCTTTTATTATTGTCCGGTGGTCATCTCTGGGCATATAAGATGAATGGATTAAACTCTCAGAGTGTACTTGTTTGAGTAAAAAAAAATTCTGTAAATTAACCTTATGGACTTTTACTCGTCTGGCTTGTTAAAAAATTCAATTAAATAAAAGTAGTCCATAAATTTCAACTCGATATACAATACGATTTTTAAATATTTAATTTATTCAATATGGTTCATGAACTTCAGTTTAACGTGTAATGTCGTCCCTACATTGCATTTAATATGATCCATAAATTTTTGATTTCATTTTCAATCTAATATATAGATTATATGAAACTGTTTAATATTATCTAAAAAGTTGAATTAATGAAAGGAATTATCTCCAATCATCCTGTGAATGTTATTCTTTCGAATCATCGGAGAAATTTACATATACGCGTGTGTCTTCGAAATTAGTCGGGTCGCATGAGTCGGATGCATCGCTGCATCCGATGAGATTAGTCAAATCGACAAAAGGAATTCTAGACTTTGCCAAACTCGCCAAACTCGCCAAACACGTGTTGACACTTCCTTAAGAGTCCTCCTCGATCTGAAAAAAAGAGGGCTTGTCGGCTGGTAATCGAATCTCAAACCCCCCACATTTTATTATTCCGGGAAATTAAAGCGGTAATTGCCAAAAGAGGTTGGTAAGGTGGCCCACTGAAAATGATGGATCCCGGGTGATGACGACGGAGTGGCCCTTGGAATGCGTTGAATGAAAGCGACGTCGTTTCGCCCGGGTCTACCTACGACGCTCCGTCGGCCCCCTCCATCCGATTGTGTGAGAGTCGGCTCGCCCTTAAATCACGGCCCGCTTCCTCCTCCTTTGATTCTTTTCTTTTCTTTTCGTTCAGATTTCCTCAGAAAATTGCAACTGCAAAGAGAATTTATTCTCGTGTTGAAAAAGTGGGAGGAGAAGGTCGTCAAATGAAGCTGATTTAGCGGGGCCCCTTGCTGACCTCGTGGGAAATTGAGGTCCAAGAAAGAATTTACTAGCAAGAATTGCACGGAAAAAAGCGTAAATCGTGGCCCTCCGTGTGGACTCGAGACCTTCGGTACCGATGTAAGCTTAAAAGTAAGCACTCGGCGGTCCCTCCGTCTTCAAAGTTTTGATCATTGAATTTTCTTACTAGAGCCTAACTCCACCTCGACTATTCTTCATTAGGAAAGGCTTAAGTTTCTTGATGTTCAGACCCTACGGTTGCCAAGTGTCGGCAACCCAATAGACCTAGCGAATAGGATCGAGATTCTAACCCTACCATCTTTTACCTTGACGAAGTCCACCTACGTGTTAGAAGGTGGGAATATATTCTCCCAAACCTGACTAATCAACCCATTCCCCTCTTCCTCCAGAAGATATTACACCAGTCGAATTTCTATTGGGACAAAGACGCTCAGAAAGATCAACCGACCTTTTTGAATCCCGATCTGACCTTTACGTTGTCGACATGTTATGGAACCCCAATTGACGGAGCAATTCTCTCACGACCACATCCCTCTCTCTTTGCGTACGTTAACATCGCAATCACATTCTAATCGAAGACTCGGACTATCGATCTCACGCCTTTAACGTAGGGGACATCATTCCATAAAGTAAGAAAATAGAAGCAGACAAAGTCTCCTTCGAAGGCAACGGTTGGTGCCGACGGGCTGCTCCCAATGCCAAGGCTTACAAAATTAGCAGAAAGAAACGACAGGACAGGCAAATGATGGTTCACAATCAAGCAAGTTCCGTGACGGACCCAGAAAAATTTGCCAATGACGATACTGCATTTCATTCGGATCTTGTCGGACGTGTTAAGTATAATCTTTTTATGAGCAGGTTTGAACTGCAAGAACACAAAAAATTGTGGTACATTGATGAGATGATACACATAAACATGTGAGACAAGCTATTAACATGGCAGAAATAATAATGGATTTTCTAAAGCTACCGTGTTATGTACAAGAACGCCCTTTCCGATGCACATAAGTGGAACAATTTTATGATAGCCTCAGCGCCATTTCTTGAAGAAGGGCTCGCCTCTGTGAGGAATTGATTACTTGATTGATCTCCGCATTCTCGAGAACGTCAGCGATCATGGCAGCTGCATGACCGAGAGGCTCCTCGGCCGTCCTTCTCAGCATGAAGGCCTGCCCAATACATCAGAAAACCATTCGTCTCAAAAGAAGAACACACATCAAATGACAGGCACTACGACAGACTTGATGGTTCCAAAGAGGAGGGCAAGAACTATCCGAAAATATTTTGATCCGACGTACTCCAGGGAGTTTTTGCTCTTAAGCTAGAGTTCGGCTTTGAATGCATGGGCCAAAAGCATGATAAGGTTTGATAAGCCTTATTAATCCGAATTTTGGCGAACATTTCATAGCACCCTCGAGTTTTGTATATTCACAGAAAGTTCGTTACCTATCGTGATATTGGGTCCTTTAGATGTTAGTGCGCAAGCATGCGCTAAAACAGTATTGTCCGAGTGAGGAAGTTACTAACGTAAGAGAGCCCATCCCTTCGGTATAATGTTATCCTGGCAAGGGCCCAGCAAAATAATGAATGGGCCACATAAAATACATTCGATCTCCCAAGTCCCAGTTGAGCAATTTTACACCGGTGTCGAAGGACCATCCAATAACCGGTAAGCGTTCCTGGCTGAAGAGCTACTAATTACCTGGGGATCTTTAGAACGCCAAGTTACATGTAAGTTGAGCGGGCATTTCCTTCATATGAAAATCATGGGAAGGAAAGATAGTCCCACTCAAATTATCCATACATCCTTATTGACTGCATGATAAGTTCTCTTCCTAGATTTCCAAAAGTCCTATTCATAGGATATTCAGCTGGTAATCTAGATGCGTAAGGTCCACTGTAGTTAGATCAGTAATCATGTCAATGAAAATATCTGAGGTGATGCATGTCTGCCCCCAACTCACCTGCAAGCCACATGCAAGGTGGACCAATGGATGTACTAATCTGTGCACACGTACACACTTGGCAAAACAAATGCAACATGCTCACACTTGACAAAACAAATGCAACCAACACCGACACAGAAAGGAGGAGGAACAGAAGAAAGGGGGGGGGACGGGTGGTTGACACAAGAAGGGCAGGGAAAGGAAATCACCTGTCCATGATGGGATATGGCCAATGTACATGGTGGTTGAAACCAGGGCTCTCCATCAATCTGAACAGGTAATGCTGCAAGGAGCTGTATCTTAATTGACTGCCCTTGAGCAAGTCTTTGTGCACGTGAAAGACCCACCTAAAAAGCAGCAACATAAAGGATCACTGCACTGGCTAAACGTGAACAGTCAAATTCACCATTATCACTACTTATGCTTTTACATAACTCTGCTCAACATTTATTCTTTTTTGTCACTCTGCAGGACGCGAGTTCAAGTCATAGTGACATGTATTCAGTCAATTTACATTCTTGCCAATGGTAACATGCTCAAAATCAGCCTAGACTAAATCACCACCAAAATACTTTCCATGCATTCTCAAGTTGTAAAGTCATCTGTACTCAAATTTGGACCTTTCCCAAGTTACTGAAGTGAACACTTTCCTCGCAATCTCAAGAGGTAAAGCCATCTGCACTCAACTTTCGACTTTTCTGTTATTACCAAACTGAAGATTCTCAGTGAAATCATAATTTCTGTACAGGGGCCACAAGTCCTCTTCTCTAAAAGGTTGTTACAGAATATTATTCATCAGAGGAGAATCTGATTTGTTAAAAGCCAAATTGTTTAAATCCATGAGATGGAACTAAAAATCAAGATGAAGCTTCCCAAGATGCTATGTGATTCATTAAAAGGCAAATCAGTTTAATTTACAGTTTAATTTACAAGGTGGAACATAAAAACTACCTGAAGCTTCCCAAGATGCCATGTTCCTGATATGCTCACGACCTCTAGTATTTTATCATGCATAGATTGTGGATCAAAGTTATCACTAGCTTCCTCTTCATTTTGCCATAGATCCACACCGCCCATGTAGCTTCTGATGTTGGCTACAAGCACACCTTCTGCATCCTATGAACATCATAAAATCATTATCTAAGCAACTTAAACTAGCCTGTGCTTACTGGATGAGAGATGCTCAAGTGCTCCTTAGCTCAATCAATAAACCCCCAATAAAAAAGAGAAGTACTAAGCCACATGTTGATATATCATGCAACTATTCACAGTACACAATACGCACCTCAGGGACTTCTACCTCAACGCCATCTACGACAAGGCGAACTTGAAAAGGAAAATCTGCGAGTGTCCGGTCTATCATACTCTTGGCACCTTCTCTTGCATAAAGAACTTTGTTCATAAACTGAAATAGTAGCAACAACCTCTAAGATTAAAATATACATTGACAAGAAAATAATTAATTCTCCATCAGAAAATATGATTCCAATTCTTGTTGAGCATGCTGAGGCTGGAAAGCAGCAAGCAGACGACTCCCCTCTATATGGCATGTTATAAAATTACTATTACTACCTCATGGAGCTAACAGAAGGTCATCTCATAAGAGGAGGGCCTTATGTATGTAAAGTCACATGGAAGTCTCAACAATCAACAAACAAAAGATGCAAGAAGATGAGTTCTACTCACCCAGCAAGTTAACAATCCCAACAAAGGAATATCGAGGAATATGATTTAGTGTGTAAGTCCATGACATAGTAACTAGTCCCCACAACAGCAAGGCAAAAGTTACAGCAAAAATCCATCTCCATTATAAAGAAGCCAAAAATGTGGAAGTGCTTTTAGCCTCTCGTTGAGGCTCTACCATTAATGATACACATTCAAGATACTTCCTTTTATAACATAAACCATCTTCTTCTGTCCCTATAAATTCCAAGCGCCATAGCCACAGAACTTGTGGGAGCTGTATTTCCAAACCATCGACCAGCAAAAATTGAGGGAATTTGCACAAAAATGCATTTGTTTGTCTCACGATGCCAAGAATTTCCACCAGCTAAATAGAGGAGAAATATAAAAAAGACTCCATAGGATGAAAACCATAGATAGGATATGTTTACTGATAAACTCTCCCCTAGCACTCAAACCAGCGCTAGAATCATCTTTCAGCCACAAAGCAACTACTACTGCCAGAAAGTAATGCAAACAACACTAGATCTCTCTCTATGTGCTTTACGGTCAGAGCTTAAGGCAGCTCCAACAGCTAAACAGGCAGTGCAGCACATCAAATGAAAGATTCTCTCTGAAACATAAAACTCTTCGTAATCTCAGCAATATCTTAAGTTACCTGATTGTAGAACTTCTCTGGGTTCTCCTCTCTCAAATTATGTATGTCCAAAGCAACCTTTGCATCACAACCAATTCCTGTAAACCACTCAAGGTCAGCAAATATATGTTCTTGTTGCCATTATACATGACATTCCAATAAATGCACCATACAGTGGCACAAAGCAACCTGCGACCATAATTTCAATTATGTACTACATGAAGATATTCACTATGTTTCCAGTAACACTTCTTTTTACATCAAACCTGAAATTTGAGACTTGTATACAATCCACATCCCTTAAATTGAAGAACAAACTCTCGATTTAAAAGAAGTAATCAGATAATCCTACTTACTAGCAGATATCTAATACTCCAGATGTCCATAACCGATAACGGGTAGGCAACTCCACTGGTGGAAGATGCCTACTTATTGCTGTCATTCAACTATGTTAGCTTCATCCAGTGGTTTGGGTTTGGGGGGTTCAAAACTGATTGGTCATTGTTGCAATTCAAGATGAGAGAAGAATAAAATATGCCAATACATAATACCATGGTGTACTTAGTCAATACAAATGGCATGGAAAAGAAAAATGAAAAGGCTGAAAATATGGCTTTGACTATCCAAATCTCAGAGCAACTGCCGGAACATGTCCAGCAAAGGACCTACAGCTGATCAGAAAGCTCCATCCCGAATGCATGCAAGCATGCAGCCGTATAAATTGTCCATGAATTAATTGAAAAGAACCTCTGCTTAGATGCATGCACACGTACCAATATAATTGTTCATAAACTTGGGTTTTTGAAGTTGTTTGCCCTGTTGATTAACGATTGATACCTTCCATCGGTCAAGAAGAGTAACTGCAGCATGCTCTATCTCATTTAACAAGGCAAATAGACCTCCTTGTCTCTCCACTAAGCCTAATCCACCTCCCCAAGACAATACCCTGGCCAGATCATTTCCAGTTCCTGCTGGAAGAATAGCTACCGGAGGAGGAGAATCAAAATTCTGCATGTCAATCTTATCAAGAACCCAGCCTACAGTGCCATCTCCCCCACACACAAGGACCCTAAAATGAGGCACCTTCCTGAATAGATGAAGACCAACTTCTGGTCCTTGTTTGGAGCTCAACTCAAAGACCTAAAATTTAACAACCTTGTCAGAAAGAACAAAAGAAATAGATGAACCAATAGAATCCCCGAAAGAATTAAAAAGAACAGTCTCCATAGTCCATACCAACAGGATGACTTCGCAGCTATCCACGAGAGAGCCTTACTTAATAGGGGTTCTTACACTTTATTAACAGGATTTAAAGTCAAGGCTACTCTTATGTTCTACAAAAGAAAACGTCCTCCAGATTGAACTAGCATAGTAACAGATGATTTGAGATATGGACTTTATACTATGCTAATGATATCTCCTTATATAAAAAAAAGGCTCAGATTTATTTGTCTATTCTTTTTACTTTTGTTGTACTAGAACCCAAGCCACACCAAATCATACTGGACTAGACCTCCTTGCACTGGGTCAAAGGACTGCTGCAAGAAGGGAGCTGTGCCATGCTCGACTGTCGCTAGAAGTTCGGCATGCTCCTGCATTTGTTAGAATAAAGTGATACTCCACTCCCAAAAGAGCGGATCGAATGACAGCACACAACTTTAAACAAACATATCTTCACTCCTTTTGGATCATACTCAACTTCCAAACAATCAGAACGAATGATATACCATTTGGCAAATCATAAACAGCTTTTATTCTGCCTTCTTAGATCTTATACTTGCCTAGCAAACATAAAACTTTATATTGCCTTCTTTTATCCTATACTTACTAAGCAAACATAAAACATGAGTTCTGATACAAACTCTGTACTTCTCAACAATCAATTACACAACTTATTCGGTTTTCCATATTAGTACTGGCATTGAAGGAGCTTAAAAAGTTGATAAAGCTACAATTGTTAAGCAGAATTCACTTCATATAGAGTTCATAAATAACCTAGAATAGACATACTGCTTAAGAGGCACCAAAAAGACCATGCAACAATATCGGGATTGTCCATTGCTGCATAAGGAAGCCTTAGAAGGAAAGAAGAGATATGCAGACCTCATCATTATGTGACTGTTTCTTTGTGATGTATGGTAATCAC
This sequence comes from Eucalyptus cladocalyx, assembly GCA_017140615.1. Lineage (NCBI taxonomy): Eukaryota > Viridiplantae > Streptophyta > Magnoliopsida > Myrtales > Myrtaceae > Eucalyptus > Eucalyptus cladocalyx. The sequence goes on from CM029526.1 coordinate 31,186,398, forward strand.
TTCGAGAGTTATTGTGCGACCATCTCAACAACCAGAAGAGGGTGAAGGATGATGAAGAGGGATAACAGAAAAAAAGGAAATTAGATGCAACCATTAGAAGTTGGTCAAACTGATATCGAACCTGAACAGGATTGAGAAGAATGTTCATTCGTTGTCTAAGAGAGTTTCCCCGCTGAGCTCCACTCTTTTTATTGGTGAAAACTAAAAGAGGTCTTGCATCTGGAGGCAAATCAATAAATATGTATCTTTGTTTCATGCCTATCATCAGATCATCATCTTTCTGATCAGTTGTTGGTCTACTTGTGGAACTGGGTTCTCCATGCAATTCTTCGTCTACTTTACCATTTTGAAGAGAAACATTAGTGTCCACTTCCTCACTGCAATTGTTTCCAATCTTCTGAGAAAAATCTGTCAACGAACTTGTATCAGCAGTGCTTTCAGCTGTTGTGTCACCGCTACTCACACTATTTCCAGTATTAGTGGAAGATCCGCTTCCGTGCTTTGACTTCTTTCTTCGAGTCCCAATACTTGCCCGCATTGTAGATGCAATCTCATTGGCCCCATGAGTGATTGAGCTAAAAAATCCACCAGAGGCACTGTGGCTCAGTTCTTTAACATTAAGAGGGGATAGAATAAGTTTTCTAAATTGGCCTAAATCACAAATATCACTGGATACACTATTGTGGCAGTCAACGTGCACAAGTCTTTGACACCAAAGGCAACACCACAGGGGGGATCCACCAAGAAACGATCCGCTGCATGGCTCTTCGCAATAACTACAAAAAAATGATTCCTCTGGATGATCGGTCAATTCAGCCCACCGCAGAGTCCATTGGTGAATCACATGGTCATACCCAATCATTGACATGGACTTGCAGTCCTTATGAGCTGCTGAGGAGCAGCTTGAATGAGCCACTGTGCCGCAAGTGCTGCATAGATAGATGGAACTGTCTGAAGCAACCATAGAGCCCAGCGCCTGGGAAGTAGACATGGACTTCAGACACACAGAACAGTTCGAACCACGCGCAACGGCCTCTGATGTCCATTTATGAGGAGCTTGGGGGACCTTTTGCCTGGACTTTGGATTCTTTTTCGATTTGGCTATGGCTTTCATCCAACTTAAATTGATGTTCCGTCTCCACTGGAAAGCCGTGTACAGTATAGTACATATCCCCACTAAGCCGCCGATGAAGCACGAAAGGAAGAGGAGATGGGACTCGGCCAATTCTATCCTGCCAAGGTTCTTCCACCTAGGAAGCAACACGCCGAATTCACCATCCTCAGCCATTCTCCAAACTACTAGGTCTTCATTCTAAAACGAGACATCTCGGACTACATCCCACCCCAATAAATTCCTCCACCCTATCAACACACTCACTCCAAAACAGAAACTTCCTCGTTCCACCAAGCTCCACACACTGTACCGTTTCAATTTCCAGAAGCTAAGTCCAGGTATGTCCCCCGACGCAGAAGCAGTGAAACCTCGAGGCTCGAACAGCAACGAGGACCTGAAGAGCGGCACACATCGAGTTTTCATGTCAAATAGGGGATAAATGCAGAAAACGGAATTCAAATCCGAGCCACATTGATCGAGCTAAGCTCGCTCCCACCAGTCACAACACAGAACCAACGAGCGAGCAATCCAAAATCCACAAACTCCACACCGAAGCAGACAAACCAGAAAATAACCAAAAAAAAAAAAAAAAAATCACCAAATCGACACGCGGAGAAGATCATACACATTCGCGAGTTTCACCGAAACGATAAAAGAAGCGAAAAAGAACGGCAAGAAGTTCCGAAGCGATCAAGAGTATCGGGAACTCACGGACGAGCGGCGCAACCGCCGCACCGGAGATCCGGAGGAGAACTTGCAGCGACGGACTCCCGATCGCCGGAACTCGCCGACGGGGGAAAAAGGAAGAAGAAGAAGAAGAAGAAGAAGAAGAAGAAGAAGAAGAAGAACGATCGCCTGACGTCGCTCGAGATCTGCAAAGCAAAGGGCGAATGCGAAAGCAGAGGAATCGATTCCCGAATGGGAGGGGAGAAGATCGATGAAGCTCCGAAAAATTTCTTTTTATTTGTTTATGTCCTCTTGCTTTTTCGACGGGAGGGGTCGAGAGATTCTCTTCTTCCCTGTTGCGTGTAATTGGGATTCTGAAACGGGGGGGGGGGACGGGAAGAGCCTGCAAGATACGAATCTTGGCCACCGGGGCCCCCACTTTCCACGTGGCGATGGAAAAAATATTGGGTGGTTCAGGATCGCCACGTCAGCGTGGTCCCGGACCACTCACACGGCGCCACGTGTATGGGGAAGCCGGAAAAGGACGAAAATCGGGCCCACTTTTCTGACGCTCTCTCTCCTCTTTCTCTTTTTTGTCCCCCTCCCCTTCCTATGTGGTGCCATATGAGTGGTCCGGGACCACGCTTACGTGGCGGTCCCGGACCACCCAATATTTTCTCGGTGGGTTGAGGCGGTGGGACCTACTCCTCGGTGACGTGGGCTGCCATCTGGCGGGACAAGTCACCCGGGCCGAGGGTCAGCGCCCCCGAGTCGGTGGCGGCGACGTTGTCTTTGATTAGGACGGCTCTTCTTTGCTCTTTCGGGGCCCTAATACTACAAGACGCCAGCCAGCTTTTTGGCCCGTTCCATTTCTTCAGCAATCATAATCAAGTCCGTAAAATAAATTCCATAAAAAGAAAAACATTAATGGTTCATGAAAACTATTTTCTACAAATATTTTCAGATTCTCCAGCGTATAGATAAAGGAAATCTACTTAATTTTCGAAAAACATTTTTTATGAACGAAAAAAAGAATTTAGGAGGAGGGAAAAACGATTTCCCTTTTTGTCGCATTTTGTTAGAAACTAATCATTTTCATTTAAAAAAAAATGTTCTTTTAACTTGGTACAAACGCATCCAAAAATTCATTTGCAATTTTCACACCGTGGGTCTTATATTGGATATAGGTCCCCCCGTTCAGTACATCGAAATAGACACGACGTCCCAGGCACGATGAAGACTTCTTGCACTAACATTAATTCGGCTATATCACGAACTAATTACATAACCGGCTTAGGTGCACGATTGCCTGTAAAGTAGGATTAATTATCATATGCTAAGCAAGATATTAAAGATCAGACCCAGACAGAACTGCCATGAATGACCACCTACGCTCAGCCATCAAGAGTATTTTCACCTTCAAACAGAAGAATCATCCCAGAATAGAAGAAATGGGAAACACAACCAAGGTAATACAATAAGTGACAAATTAGATTGCTGAGGACGGTACTTTTAAAGGGATTCGAAAGATATCAATATGTCTAAAGCCATTTTGAAATAATTGTTCAAGCACTTCAAACAGAGTAAGCAAGCACAGTACTAAAAAGTTGTTCTATCAAAATTCCTCCCATTGGAAGCGAATCCTAGGTTCCCCAAACTTTGCATCCGATCCGAAAACAGATCTCTTCTCTTACTGGGCAACAACAATCCTTCCAGCAACTTGGTCAAGATCACGCTGGCCACTGGACGTGATTCTCCTTCCCCTGAATCATAGGAACAAGAGTTTCAGTTATCATCCCAAGTCCGACAGATGTGCAAGTTTTCCTCAATAACAAGAGCTACTACTACTTCACAGCGACCAAAGTCATTGATCTACTCTAGCAACTTCTCGAGACAAATAGAGCCACCAAAACAATGGTAATACTAAGCAAATCATTAGTTTCAGTAGAGCTTACCCTCTCGGGTCAATATCAACGATGTTCATGTTCTGCAATTGCTGCAAAATGTGGCGGGCTATAGAACCACTGCTCTTACAGAAATGTGGTGGGCGACTGCCATTCCTCTTACTACCCCCATAGATCCTGCGGAAGGCTCCAACACCAAGGCCTCCCCTGAGATAAATTTTCCTCGCCATAGAAGCTGAAACACACAAAAAATTTCATTCAATCAATGTCTAGCTGCATGCGTTTTATTCTACATGTGCCCTAATGCAAGTGTTCATTTGCTCTGTCTGTGTTTGGTGGGTGGCTGTTTGATTTTTTTCTTTTGGGGGAGGGGAGGGGGGGGGGGTAGGGGGTGGGTGCGTGGGTGTGTCGGCGTGCGTGTGAGAGAGAGAGAGAGAGAGAAGAGAGAGAGCATACCAGCTCGAATATAGTACCAATCAGGGTCATAAGGAGCAAGCTCTTTGAACGTACCAGTCTTCACAATGTCAGTCCAATGGGGAAGTTCAACCTAAAAGAACAAAATACAAAGTAAGAAAACATATACACCAAAGTAAAATTTTGACCTTGGGACATAAATAGGTATACGTGATACAATGAAGTGAACAAGATAGTACTGAATGCCCACCACTCACTGCTTAATCAAATCCCCTCCACTTAGCACATACTACTCAGACCAAGACACACACTCCTTTAAAAAGATGTTAACTTCAACAACAAAAGATTCCAGGGCAACTAGGTGTCACTCGACCACATAAAGTACACCAACTAACCAGAAAACGAGGCAGCCCCCACGTGGCCTCAAAGAAAAGAAATGGAAGAAGAAAGGAAGGATGGAAAAGCGTATGTTCACCTATGCTGCCTAAGGCTTATACATATGAACTTGGAAAATTAGAAATCAGAATCCATTCTGTTGCTCATAGTGACGATTTAGTACCAAATTTCTTTTGAGAGTGATGCCAGGGTTTGAATGCTTAACATCTTGGGAATGCGGACAGTCCGCAACTTTCGAAATCTATTCTACGGCTGGTATACAAAACTCTCAATCTTGTTTTCGAAACTCCAGCAGCAATTAGCGCCACTGCCCTAGTAGTCAGCCCAAAATGCATACTTAACAGGAAAAGGAAGCGATTCCAGCGAAAGATCAAAGCCTAATAACCCCGACAACAACAGCAGAAACTCCCAAAACCCTCCACATGCACAAACAGCATCATTCAAATCCGATGAAAAGCAGTAAACAGCCCTCATTCCGTAACCCCGTCAAAGTCACCCGACGGAGTTATGGAGGTACAACGCCTAAAAAGAACCCGAACCCTCGAGCCACACTCTCTGCAGCACGGATATCTCTCAACAACAGATGCCAATTCATCCACAATCACAACAAGCAAGCAAGAAGATAGGTTCTCTCGCAAATTGCTAAAGCAATCACAAACCTAAACACCATTTCCAAGATCAAGCACGACAGTCCTCGACTCCGAAACAGATCCACAATCCCCATATCCAGTCAACCCTCGACTCGCACACGACCGTTCCACATCACGCATCAAACGCCGTCAAACAGCTCGAACAGAGAAGCGCATGCGAGATGCCGCGCTACACGAGTTGAGAGAGAGAGAGAGAGAGAGAGAGAGATACCTTCCCGGAACGCTTGAGATGTGCGGCGTAAGCCTTGACAAACTCGTGAGGGGAGACGTCCTTTACCGTCCTCGCCGCCGGCGCCGCCATGGTTAGCTCCACCCGAATCAGCTTCTGCTCCGAACGGCGCGGCTGCTGCTCCAACCCGAGTTCTCTTTCTCTGCCTGTAAGAAGAAGGATAGCGTTGCGAGCTAGGGTTTTAATTCCGCTCGCACGTGGGGGAAATGCCGTCATTGCCCTTCTTCTTTTTGGGCCGTATTTTAAGGAACGGTAGTGATTGGGCCTCTCTGTGATGGCCCAAATTATTTTGGCCCAACTCTTTTGCCTGCGGTGTAAATTGCATCGTGCTACTTTGAGCCTCTGTAGTAGACCTCCTACGATAAAACAACGTTGGGCTTTTGAGAAAACAATACAGATAAGTACATTAAAAGTCTTAAAACTTGTCAAGAAAGTAAAATCAAATCCTAAAATTTTTAAAAAAGTATAATCAAGTCCTAAAACTTATTACAAAAGTGTAATCGAGTCTTAAAACGTTAAAAAAGTATAAACGAGTCATTAATCTTGTCATAAAAGTGTAATCGAGTCTTAAAATTTAAAAAAAAAAATCAAGAGAATAACTTGATTAAAGCAAATTCACAAGTTTTAGAACTAGATTATACTTTTTTTTAAAGTTTTAGAACTTGATTGCGCATTTATGACAAATTTTAAGATTTTATTGCACTTTTTAAAATTTTTAATACTCAATTATACTTTTATGATAAGTTTTAGGACTTTTGATACACTTATCCAAAAATATATTATTAGAGTCGAAATAACTCTTTACTTTTTTAGAAATCACTTATGTCACTTTGAAGTTTGGTCTCTTATAAATTAGTTCAAGATATACTGGAACTGAATTAGTTGTTCAAGGGGACGACCCTCTTTTTCTTTTTTATGTCGGGACTACTTGGTCATGGGAGACTTGTTTATATTAAGAAATGATGCCAACAACAATGTTGTTCAGCACGAATGAACAAACTCCGAAAGAGGTTTTTTCAGGGATAAATCTCGGCCTCGAGTTCTCATTTTCCCACTTCCACAATTAGCTTGTCAAAGCAATGCGTGCTGAATATGATTTAGGGTAGACTCGAATGTTCTTAGTAAGAGTTTCGCTTCAAGCACTAATCATGTGATGCATGAAAATCAGAGTCCAATCCTAAGCACTTGAACAGAAACAAAATTCCTCAAACACGAGTTCCATACTAAATCTTTTTTTTTTTTTTTTTTTTTTTTTGAAATGTCCTCCGTCACTTTCTTCGTATGTTGTATTTTACCAAATATTTCTTTTGATTATTTAATGATTCAAATGTAATAAGTAATTTTGCTTATTATGTAAATGCATATACAAGCATTTCTAGTTATCTATAATAAATAAAACCTTATATGAATCTTTACAATTTTTGTAGTATTTCATATTAGATATGAAAATAAAATTAGAATCAAAAGATACAACGAAACATGGGGAGAAAACTAGTGCAATGGTTATGTCATGTTTACTAGATGCAAATAACATATTTTACATTTTAAATTTTCAAATACAAATTTCTTTTGTTCCCGAATGATGTATATATTTGTTAGAATGTAGAGATTTTAACCCTTCTGAGTATTATTTAAATTGTCTTACGAAAAGATGAGTGACGTATTAGATATTATACAATCATTTTGAGTTCAATTTACATTAATTAATTACCTGCCAATTACCTTCATTGTCAAGAAGTGTGATATGAAGTTTTAATAAGCCTAGAGGTACACATTTGTTTATTCTGAATTATAAATTCTACTGGTATAATCTACTTTGACAAACCGTGAAATTTCGGCCGGAAACAGCGTGGTACTTAACTAGGAACCAGCAGATTAAGCAAGCTTGAAAATTCTCACTGGTATAATCTACTTTCGTGTCGTTAAGAATAGAGTCCGAGCTTCCCCCAAAGAAATGGTCGAGCGATCTGTTCGAGGCCGTTGGCGAGCTCATAAAACTGTTCTAGGCTGAATACTGTCAAGCTTCCGAAGGCGACATAGATGACCGAGGGGGTGCATGAGAACATTTCTGTTCCGAGAAATAGTTTCGGAACAGAAATGAATTTTTTAATTTCTATTTCGAATGAGTTTCTAAGGAAAAAATGTGTTTGATAACTTAATAAAATTTATATTTCAAAAATAGAAATTCGTTTGATGAGCAAGAGGAGAGGCAGAGAAGAGTTGGAGCAGAGGCGGAGGCGAGAGGTGGACGGAGGCGGAGGAGAGGCGAGGCGGAGGCGGAGGCGGAGCGGAGCGAGGCGGAGGAGAGGCGGAGGCGGAGGCGGAGGCGGCGGAGAGCGAGGCGAGGAGAAGCGGAGGCGGAGGCGGGCGAGGCGGAGAAGATCGTTGCCGAGGGTGCTCGGACAACAAGCGGGGACAATGGGTCGCAGTGAGGGGGTGGATTCGCGAGCAGATGTGGATGAGCAAGAGAAGAGGCGGAGGAGAGGCGGAGGAGGAGGCGGAGTGGAGGCGGAGGCGGAGCAAAGACGCGGAGGAGACGCGGAACAGAGGCGGAGGCGGAGCAGAGAGGCGGAGGCGGAGGAGGAGGCGGAGCGGAGGCGGAGGCGGAGCAAAGACGCGGAGGAGACGCGGAACGAAGGCGGAGGCGGAGGTGGAGCAGAGAGGCGGAGGAGACGCGGAGCAGAGGCGGAGGCGGAGGCGGAGGAGAGGCGGAGGAGAGGCGGAGGAGAGGCGGAGGCGGAGCAGAGGCGGAGGCGGAGGAGGAGGAGGAGGCAAAGAAGAGGCGGAGGAGGAGGAGGAGGCAAAGAAGAGGCGGACGAGGGAGAGGAGTGAGAGGGAGAGGAGTGAAATTAGGGTTGGGAGAAATCAGAAATAGAAAATTTATATTTCTGATTTCCCCTCCATTTCTATTTCTGGAATAGAAATCTATTCCAGAAATAGAAAATTTGATAAGTGTTATCAAACAAATTTCTGTTTTAAATTGGTCTGGAACAGAAAAATCATTTCGGAATAGAAATAATTTTTATCATGCACCCCCGATTGGGCCGGGTGTTGGTCTAACTAGTTGGAGCAGGTCGAGTCCTCATTCCACAGGCTTCCTCTGCGAAGCAATACTTGGGCACTCGCTATTAATGAACAGATTGGGAGAGCTCCAGGAATAACACTGCAAGCCGATGCCTCAAGTTCATGGAATGAATTGTAAAGGAACAAATTTGAGCGTTTGCTGTGATGGAGGATGGACAATGCATATCTGAATAATATTTTCTGCTTGCTTGGGTCTTCAGGGCAAACTCCAAGTGAGGTCAGTGCCCTTATAGGAAGGAAGGTCCTTCGAGGTGCCAAGTTAGTTTAACTTTTACACTACCTATTCCTACAAGCATATATGTTGTCAGCGTGATAAACGTTGTAGATTTATCTCTTGTTGGTGTTTGTCAATAAAGCAATTGAGAGATGATTACACTTGCTTATTTAGGCCTCATGATACTGATTGTCAAGGGTACTAAATCTGGTCCCTGACCAACGTTGTCTATGATTCCAGCCTCGATCAGCTTCGGTATATGAAGATTCAAGGCCAGAGTGGAGACTGATACAGCCCAAAACCCGGCTCACTTGATTCCCATCCTTTCAGCAATTTCCAACGCCCATCCAGCAGCCACGTCTGCAATCATGAAGCTGATCTGCTTATCTTCATTGCCATTTGACTGCTCCTTCACTTTCTCAATCAATTCCTGCAAATGACCCGGCATCACCCTTGACATGCTCTCCAGCTGCTAAGTGGAGTCTCTTCGTTCCTTGTCAGTTTCAAGCCCATTCTGAATTGCGACAAACTTTATCCGATTCGATCCCTCATCCATTCCAGGGTTTGCAGCCATCACTTGTGCATGAATGGACTCCGTGTTCACAAATGTCACCTTGACTCCATAATCAGCAATACAGTGTGAGAGTTTCAGGAGAGGAGTGACATGACCTTGTGCAGGAAATGGTATAACAGGACATGTTTTAACTTTGCCATTGTTGACATAGAACCAGGGATAGCTCCTTAGCACACCTTACATTGGCTAATTGAGCTCGGACTCTATACTTGATGATGCGATTCAGAGGGACTTTTGCTCTTGGCTTTGTAGTTTTATCTTTGCCTTTTGCAGGCGATCGGCACATACAGGCCTGAAAGGGATAGAGCAGAAGCTGTGGTGGGAACAAAGAGAATACGCAACCGGTTATCAAGGCGCGCATGACAAAATTTCTGTTTCAGAAATTGATTTACGGATCGAGAAATTGATTTTTCAATTTCTGTTTTCCGGATAAGTTTGACAAAAAACCCGTTTGATAACAATTCAAAATTTCTATTTGGGCAGTAAATCTGTTTGATAATAGAATAAAATTTCTATTTCTAGGAATATAAATTAATTAGATAACAATATAGGAAATCATCAAATACAAAATAATAGTTGAAATAATACTAAAACAACATAGGAAATCCTCAAATACAAAATAATAGTCGAAATAATATTAATATATTACAAAAGTTGAAAATACAATTTTATGGAATTTCCTATTACATGTGCTTCCGTTTCCTATTACGTAATATTTTCTTTCGAAAAATAAACAACGTGGCAAAAAAAAAATCAATTGAAATTCAATTGTAGTGAATCTGTCGTTATGTTTTTGCCGAAATTGATTTCACATTAATCAAATAAGTCTAATGATAGCCATGATTATAATAGTCTAATCTCCTAAAAAAATCCTACCTTCAAGTCTAATTCCAATTTCTTTCCAAGTTTTGTTAAAAAAATCCTCACCATGTTCAAAAATCGTCACTAGTTTTTTTCAAAATTATCAACACTAGGATTATTTAAAAATTTATTATCAAAATCTGTATTTTCATTAACACTCTTACAAGAACAATAGATTCCTTATTAGATGTCTTTTTACCCGTGTCTTGATAAGTGAGGACACTATATAAAAGAAAAATCGGATGAAACCCTAATGATTTGACACATTTTTACCGCCTCAATATGAAGTTTATGATTAAAAAAATAGTTAGCTAGATAGAGCCATTGTTTGGCCTACTACGAAAGAGTAGGTGAAGAAAGACTCGTTAGATATGAATATGGCAAGTTGACTATTACCATGCGTGAAATCTCTTGCGTGCAACAAATGAAGCCTCGTTCATTCAATTCCCACCATTTGGTCCAATGGTTAAGATGTTTAATCAATATTGATTGAAATGATTATATTAAAAAATCATTAAAATATTTTGGACTAAATTAACAAAATTGAAAAGTTGAGAAAAAAAAAATTTCTGTTTCTATTTCAGAAACCGAGAAGCTAAAAATTTACACGATTTTTTCGATTCTCTATTTCTAGAATAGAAATCTGTTTCAGAAATAGAGAAATCAAATCGTTATTAAAGCGGATTTGCTTTGCGCTTTGTTGTTATAAACAGAGAAATCGAGAAACATAAATTTTATCATGCGTGCCCTAATTTGTCTATGGCTTGTGCTTTCATGTCTGCGTTTCTTAGCAACTAGTGCAGGCTATCTCTAGTTATTGGTCATCCCTCGTCCTGTTGTCATATTCGAAGAAAAGCAAATGTGCTGGAAAGATGCTGATGCCTTAAGAGTTCATGAAACTCAAGCGAGTGTAAATGAAAAGTGAGATACAAGCACATTGATTCTTCAATGTCTTATGTTATCGTTTTTTCCTTAGTTTCTTGCTTGTCTAGTTTCCCATGTATTAACTCCACGCTTGCCGTTGATATAATTTGATTTATGTCGTGACGTGGGGGAGCATCAAACATGATAGATGGGTGAAGCATTTAATGGCCTAAGAAATATACGGTCTCATTATGCCTATTTTACTTTTCATATTGGACTTTTCAACATGTTCCATAGATTTGAGTCATATGAACATTTAATCACTTATATATAATAGATTGAGTACATTTATCACGTCTTTACAATAATATATAAGTCATTAAAGATGGAACGTCGTCCCAAACCTATCCCATTAACTTTCCATTATCTATGAGCCCATCTCAAATTCGTTGCAGGTTTTGATACTATATTCCAAACTCGTCTCTATGTAAAATAGTCAGGAACTTGTAACCCACAACAGTATTTTATAATAAACAATAGTATCGTGTTAAATATAAAATAAAAGTAAATATTATTTTGAAACTCATGTGTAGTCAATCTCTAATTAGAATTCTACAGAGTCCAAAATATAATTGTGGAAGATTTAAAGGTCAACGATTATAAAAATCTAAGGTCCAGTAATAATGAGAAGCTAGGCATAAAATGGTGGCCATCGTTAAAAAAATCTTATATTACTATATTGTATATTGTTATTAGCATTCGCTAATTTTTATATTCAGTATTCTTGAGAGATATAACAGAATAAAAGTAACTTAAAGAATCCCAAAATCTATAATAAATTCTAATAGATTTCATTATTATATATACTTAACTAATTAAGAAATGTAAAAGAAACCGAAGGCATTTTTATAGTATACATGTAGGGTCTCCCAACTATAAAATTAATAAAAATAAAAATAAAAAACCATTCGGAACCCGGGATATTAGCAATTTATAAAAGAATAAAACAGAGCTCATTCTTAGGCACTAAACAGGAACGGGAAGAACCCTCAAGCCTTCACGAGTTCGATGAAGCTCTGCAGATTCTTCAGGGAGGACCCTCCTTCGCTAATACTCTTCCTGGCCATCTCCTTCACCCTCAGGCAATTTGCTTTTATCTCATCACTCCCCAGAACTGCTAATACCTTTTCTCTCACTTCATGCCTAGTTATCAATCCATTTTCATCAGAATCAACTCCTAGACCCACCTTCCATACGTCACATATTAAGCTCTTGTTCAGGAACTGATCTGTGAAGTAAGGCCTGCAGAGAAGTGGGACTCCATTGCTCAGGCCTTCCAGTGTGGAATTCCAACCGCAGTGAGTGAAGAAGCACGCCACTGAAGGGTGTGCTAGGACCTCCTCTTGTGGCGCCCATTGGACCACCTTCCCATAATTCCTCACCCTTTGGAGGAACCCGTCCAGGAACTCACTGACTGGCCCGTCGATGATGTCCGGGCGTATGACCCACAGGAATGGTTGGGTGGCCTGTTCGAGTCCATGGGCGATCTCATAGAATTGTTCTGGACCAAACAATGTTGTGCTTCCGAAGGCGACATAGATGACAGACAGCGCTGGGTGTTGGTCTAACCAGTTCAAGCAGGTTGAGTCCTCCTTCCGCAGGCTTCCTCTGCACTGAAATAATTGGGCACTCGCAATTAACGGACCGATTGCGAGAGCTCCAGGAATGGCACTAAAAGCTGATGCCTCGAGTTCATGGAAGGAATTGCAAAGGACTGAGTTTGAGAGTTTGCTGTAATGCGCCGCGGATGATAGGCATTTGAAAATTGCTTTCTGAGTCGCTGGGTCTTCAGGGCAACTCCAAACGAGGTCACTACTCTTATACGAACGAAGGTCCTTCGATATCCTGATGAGATCATTCTTCAGAACAAAGCCTGCATGAGTCACCGATGCCAAGTTAGATTAACTTTAAAATACCTATTCCTAGAAGCACATATGATATCGGGGTGATAAATGTGGTAGATTCATCTCTCCTTAGCGTGTGTTAATAAAGTAATTGAGAGATGGCTATATGACATATTTAGGCTTCATGAGACTGTGAAGGGTTCTAGTTCTGGTCTCTTACCATTGTTATCTATGACTCCACCCTCGATCAACTTCGGAATATGAAGTGCCAAGACCAGAGCGGAAACTGAGGGTGGGCAAAACGTGGCTCGTTGAATTCCCATCCTTTCGGCGACTTCCAGTGCCCATCCAACCATCACGTCCGCAATCAGGAAGCTGATCTGTTCATCTTCAATGCCATTTGACTGCTTCTTTACTTTCTCAATTAACTCCTGCAAATGACCAGGCATCGCCCTTAACATGCTATCCACCATCTTCATTGGGTCCTTTCGCTCCTCGTCAGTTTCGAGCCCATCTGGAATTGCGACAAACTTAATCCTATGTGATTCGTTGTCCAATCCAGGGTTTGCAGCCATCAGTTGTGCGTGAATGAACTCTGCGTTCACAAACGTCACCTTGACTCCATAGTCAGCAATACAGTGTGAGAGTTTCAGGAGAGGAATGACATGACCTTGTGCAGGAAATGGTATAACAAGGACATGTTTTAACTTAGCCATTGTTGATGTCACACCCCAAATCCTAGAACAAAATGAGGATGACACGGCTGCCTTTTTACTCAAAAGACGTAACCTAATACTAAACTCAAAAGTACATCTTCAAAAGTCCAAATCAATATCACTCTCGCTCTATTGACCGCTAACTGAATATCTGGAAAGATTAGAAAAGAGAGAGGTAAGCAACCACAGCTCATTGAGTAGTACATAATTCTTTTAATAAATCGAATAGCCACTAATACACTATGTGTATGTGTGTCTATATATATATTTAAGGCCATACCATGAACTCATAATCCAACAATTCATCAAATCATGTATGAGTCAATTCTTTTCAACAAGTTTTATATAATTAAGAAAATACTCATTTAAATCATCACAAACATCAATAGCCAGGTCTATTAATTGATCTCTATTGTAATCACGTCAATGGTCCACCATTGATCCATCTCATATCAAAACACACATTAATAATCCATCCATCGACTAATCTTTTGTTAGATATCAAATCATGGTCACGACACAACACCAAGAGACAAGGCAATCAAAATTCCCCACTTGACAAGGTTTTCACCTGCAAACCCAGTGACTCGGTTAGGAGGATATCCTAAATCCAATATGCATACCCACAAGTTCCTCAATGGGCTCACAACGATATTAAGCATAAACATAATTCTCTAATAATCCCACAATCAAAACCATAATCATCTCATAAATTGATTTCGCAAACCGAATCAAATCAACTTTCATAGCTCAATTTATCAAATAGAATGTGTTTCGTAAAGCATTTCCCAAATCCATACCCATAGTTTTTTACAATTCTTTCACAAAGCAATTGATTAAGGCATTTACAAATAATCATTTTAAGTTATTTCATATAATGCCTTTTTCAATTTCTCACGAACCAAAACATATTACATGTAACAAAAGAATTATTTTCATATTTCTTCCATCAATTTTACAATAATTGACACAACTATTTTTAGAAATGCTTTACCATTCAAATGATCAATAGTATAGTAAATGCTCAATCTAGATTTTTGTAGCAATCATGTTTTAAACTTCATCTTTTCCATTTAATAAATAAAATGTCGTGCCATGTCTTTCATACTCATGCAATATTTAGATCTATATCACTTTTAATAAATCATGAGTTTATAAATTCATAGAAAAAATAGCACCACTTATCTGGGAATGCCTATGACCAAAAAACAAACGTTACTCGAATCATCGATTTTACAATCCTATCAAATAAGTGAGAAATGACATTCCAATTGAGTAACATGCTGCCTCAACTATGAAACCGATATACTTCGCCAAATTGCTAACAACACGACTCATACGCGCTAATAAATTACATACCCAAAACAATTATTCAAACTCTTCATAATGTGAAACTTGAGTGCAAAACTTGATTATGCCATAACTCCCTCTAACAAACCTGTTTTAAACATACTTGCGGTCAATAAAATGCCCTTTCAACATATTACAAGAACCTCAAGTTGGCCGATCCAAAATCAAATTGAAAATAGATGAAAAAATACTTTAAAATTTTATTTTGGGCTTGAATCAAGTTCCATAAAATCCTTTAACTCCACAACAATCTTAATTATCATTATACATAGCTTAATGACTCATTAGTCGAATCTCAAAGCTCAAAATCAACTTAACCTCGAATTTGTGCCCTAGCTCCAAAAACTAACACAATTGAAAAAAATGAGACGTATGAGCATTTACACGGCATTGCGAATAAGCTTGGTGAGATGCCCGTGATGTGAATGCACAAAGCCTCTCTCTTCCCTTTGTTGTTGTTGTTGCTCTTCTTCCTTCTTTCTTCTTTTCTCCTCTTTCTTTTGTATGCTCGAACGGATGCTTTCTTTCCTTTTTATCTCTTCCGTTCTCTTTTTCTTTGACTTTTCAACTCCGTTCTTCTTCCTTCTTTGTTCTTTTCTCCTCTTTTCTTTTTTCTCCTCGAACGCATGCTTTCTGCGACCAAAAAAATAAAAAAAAACACATGCTTTCTTCCCTTGTCTTTTTCCTTCTTCGACATTTCAATTCTTCTTCTTCCTCCTTTCTTCTTCAAGCACGTGCTTTCCTTTGTTTTTATCTCTTCCTTTTCCTTTTCCGTCTTTGACTTTTCAACTCTTTCGTCTTCTTCTTTTTCTTTTTTTAACCCTTGTGAGCCACTCTTTTAGACTGATTTAAATATTATAGTTGACTTGGCCCTTTGCTTTTATGGTTTTATCTTCCTCTTTGCAGGCCATTGGCATACTTAATTTGAGAAATACAGATCCTCCCTAAGAGCCTCCATGTTGGTGTCACCGTGTCAGACATCCCAACACATGTTTAATACGTGCTCAACAAGTAACGGAAAATTTGACGTGTGATCAACTCTCTCGACACGTCTTTCCGACACGTAAGTCTAGAATTCGAAAAGCGATTCCGACACACACGAGTTAATTTTAAAAAATTTCAATGAATAAGGGGTCCGAATGTAAATATATAAAAATATATATATATAAAAATGAAGGGGGAAAGAAGAAAAGCCATAATGTTTTTAACATAAATTCATTATATACTCTTTTTTATTATTTATTTATCTATGAATTTGAATCAAATTAATTATAATTTATAATGTATATATAAAAATATTCATAATATATATAACGTGTCTCAACATGTCAAAATTCTCTGTCTTTTGAAAAAAAACATGTTGAAATATCATGTTGTGTCGCATATCACGTATCGGTATTAGTTATACTTAGACCATAAGTTATGACGTCAACACGGATAACATGCAAATGACTGGTAATTTCGTTGTACCATGTGTTCTCACGTCTGCTTTTCTTATCAACGAGTACTGGCTCTCTAGTTTTAGCCTTTAGGTTGTCCTTGTCACAAGGAGAGAAAATAAATTGTATTCGAATAAAAGCAAATCTGCTGGACAAAAATGCTGATGCCTTGAGTTCATGAAGCAAAGTAAATGTTAATGAAAAATTACTCCCAATCATATTGATTACTTAATAAGTCTAATATGTTTTTTCTTTTCCTTACTTGGTTTTTTGCTTGTCTCATTCCCATGTCATTCATATTTGTAAGGGCAGAGAGTGTCTCACGTGGTAGACACGGGGAGTATATAATGGTCTAAGAAACATATAGTCTCATTCCATTTAAAAATTTGAAATGTTGGATTGGAATTTTCAACAAAAAAAATTATTCAAAAAGCCTTAAACTTATTGCAATTTTACCAATTGAGTCCATCCAATTAATTTTAGTTGAAAATTACTAATGTGGACATCAATCGTTTTAGGTAACATGCCAATGCTAACTTAAACAATTTTTAATAATATTTTAATGATTTTTAGAATTTTTATTAATTTCTCTATTTTTCTTTTATTTTTCCATTGTTACTTTTCTTCTCTTTTTTTTCCCTCTTTTTCTTTTTTATATAAGAGAGCCAACCATTGGGCAAGGGTAAGGAAGCCCCCATCGGCTATCGATGAGGGTTGCAACACTCTTGCCCATGGCTACCAAATCTCAAGCTTGAAGCCACTATAGCTGCTTGAGCTCTAGCCGCTACATATTGAGTTCAGCTACCTCCCTCTTTTCTTTGTTTTTTTTTTTTTTTTTTTACTTGTGGCTAGTGAAGGTTGCAATGCCCTCACCTAGCCTTGCGGCTATGAGTGAGGCTAGCCTCACCATTGACAACTCAATCTCGGGGCCCGCTCAAGCTCATGCTCTAGGTCTATGGCCATGGTGGCTATGAATCGACAAGGCTGCCTCCCCTATGGCTACTTTAGCTCAGCGAGGCTATGTAGAGAGAGAGACGTTGATGAAAAACTTCAAATTGGTACATTAATGATAAGTTTACCCCAAATTCATATTTTGATTGCCAAAAACCCTAAATTGATACATGTGTGACAAGTTTACTCAAAAAAAATTATCGCAAAAATTTTAAATTAATTGCGACAAATTTATCATTCGTTAGTTTTCATTAAATTAAATTAAAACTACGAAAAATCACAAACTGATACATCTATAACAAATTGAGGGTAAAATCTCAAACCGATATATCAGTTAACTGTCACGTCCTATGTAGCACCGACACGCGACACGCGACACGCGACACGACACGACACGACACGCGACACGTCATTTCTCAAAAAGTAGAGAATTTCGACACGTTCCGACACGTTAAATATTAAATAAATATTTTTATATATAAATGTATAAATAAGTAGGTCTCGTATAATTCAGAATAGGACTATAAATTCTGTCGTTTGCAAGTTTTGAAACTGACTTTGATGGGAAACTTTGAATGGCGTTACTCTTTGATAGAAAACTTAAAATCAATGAGTCAATATAGAGAAAGGACAAAATAAAAGCCTAACAATACTATAAAAGAGAGTTATTTCGAAATCTCACTGCTCATCAAGACATGACAAAATGGCACTAGGTTCGAGAGACTTGTGGGAATTTCAAAAGATGTATGAAAAATAATAAGTCTTGTTTAAATCAATGCAAGGAAAAACTAATATTCATAAGCCCGTATGAATGAAGATTTTAAGTTCTTATGACAAGATTCATGCAACAACACCCATTCACACAAGCCACAGAGAAAAAAATTCAAGAAATTTACTAATCCACCTCAAACTCAACGTGTGCGACTGAAGAGAAGAGTTTGAAATCGTGCGCGCGTGCGAAGTCTAAGTTTCAACTTTTAATTTTTTTAATTTTTTTTTAATTTTTTCATATATTTATATTTAGTCCCCAAAGTTTTGGAAATTTATAAAAATAACCCCGTGCGTGTCGGAGTCACGTGTCGGAAATTCCGACTCGTGTCGGAGCGTGTCGGAGAGAGTTGACCGCGTGTCGGTTTTCCCGACACGCGTTGACCACGTGTCGGAGCGTGTCGGAGCGTGTCGAAGCGTGTCGGACACGTGTCGGAGTGTCGGACACGACACGGCGGTCCCGGAGAGTGTCCGTGCTTCATAGGTCACGTCTCATCCAACTTGATAATTTGATAATAAAATTTAACAAAAACTAATAGAAAATAAATTTGTCACAAGTGTATCGGTATAACATTTTTGTTTGTCAAAAAAATTAATTTAGAGTAAATTTGTCACATGTATATCTATTTAGAATTTTTCGTAGTATTAAATATAATTATCAAAATATCTTTCTCTCCTACACTAGGTCACTGATTAAAAACTGCGTTAATAAGCTTTTAAATATGTATTTGCTCATTCTAAATGGCGAGTAGCCTTCTCTTTATCCTTTCTAACAATACCAAGAACTTTACACAATTGCTGCCAACGTAGTCTTGCTACCCACGTAGTACAAGAAACTTCTCCAACATATGAGTCTTCACTTTTGACTTGACTTGCCTTTTCTTGCATTTCACGTTCATTGACTTGTTCCTTCTCCATTAAGTTAGTAGTTTCTTGATAATTTTAGAGAAAAACGGAGCCTTTTCTTGCATTTCACGTACACTGTTGCCGACTTGTTCCTTCTCCATTAAGTTAATAGTTTATTGATAATTTTAGAAAAAATAGATCACAATTTTCAACAATAACAATCAATATAACTCAACGGTGGGATAAATAGGACCAGGGGGCGACGTGAAAAATAATGCACAATTTTCCCTGAGCAAAGATATACACGAGAATTGCGCAATGCAAAATTGAGAGGACATCTAGTGGCAGGAAACGCGGTGGCCACCATCCGCGCCCTCGCTCGTACGGTAATGGCAATCGGTCCCAATTAAATTGGGGCAAAACCAGTTATTTGCACAAAACAAGCCATATGCAGGAACACGAATAAGAAGTATCTTTGTTGCTTCTTCGTCTTCTCTCGTTCCGCAATTCATGATCTCCATCAACAATGGGGAATTCAATCTCGATCACAGTTTGCAAGCCAAATTACAAGAATCAACTCCTAAACCCACCCTGCCAAGAACTGTTAAAACCTTGTCTCTCACTTCATGCCCAGTTATTAATCCATTTTCATCAGAATCAACTCCTAAACCCACGCTCCACACATCACATATGAAGCTCCTGTTCAGATACTGATCTGCAGAGGAAGGCCTGCAGAGAAGTGGGACTCCATTGCTCAGGCCTTCCAGTGTAGAATTCCAACCGCAGTGAGCGAAGAAGCATGCCACTGAAGGGTGTGCTAGCACATCCTCTCGTGGTGCCTATTGGACCACCTACCCATAATTCATCACGCTTTCGGGGAACCCTTCGTGGAACTCAGTGACTGGCCCGTTGCTGAGATCCGGGCATACGACCCACAGGAATGGTCGGGCGATCTGTTCGAGGCTGTGGGCGAGCCCAAAGAACTGTTCCAGGCCGAATACTGTCAAGCTTCCGGAGGCGACATGGATAACTGACTGGGCTGGGCGTTGGTCTAACCAGTTGGAGCAGGTCGAGTCCTCATTCCCCAGGCTTCCTCTGCGATGGAATAATCGGGCACTCGCTATCAAGGGACCGATTGGGAGAGCTCCAGGAATGACAGTGCAAGCCGATGCCTCGAGTTCATGGAATGAATTGTAAAGGAACAAATTTGAGCGTTTGCTGTGACAGAGGATGGACAATGCGTATCCGAAAAATATTTTCTGCTTGCTCGGGTCTCCAGGGCAACTCCAAGTGAGGTCAGTGCTCTTATATGAAGGAAGGTCCTTCGATATCATTATGAAATCATTATTCAGAGGGATGCCCGTATGAGTCATTGATGCCAAGTTAGATTTAACTTTACACTACATTTTCCTACAAGCATATATGTTATCAGTGTGATTAACGTTGTAGATTCATCTCTTATTAACGTGTGTCAATAAAGCAATTGAGAGATAATTACACAAATTACTTAGGCTTTATAAAACTGATTGTGAAGGGTACTAGTTCCGGTCCCTTACCATCGTTGTCTATGACTCCAGCCTCAATCAACTTCGGTGTATGAAGACTCAAGGCCAGAGTGGAAACTGACGCGGCCCAAAACCCAGCTCGCTCGATTCCCATGCTTTCAGCAACTTCCAACGCCCATCCAGCAGCCAGGTCTGCAATCATGAAGCTGACCTGCTCATCTTCATTGCCATTTGCTGCTCCTACACATTCTCAATCAATTCCTGCAAATGATCCGGCATCACCCTTGACATGCTCTCCAGCCGCTGAGTGGAGTCCTTTCGCTCCTCGTCAGTTTCAAGCCCATCTGGAATCGAGACAAACTTTATCCGATTCAATCCCTCTTCCAATCCAGGGTTTGCAGCCATCACTCATGCGTGGATGGATTCCATGTTCACAAATGTCACCTTGATTCCATAATCAGTAATACGGTGTGAGAGTTTCAGGAGAGGAGCGACAAGACCTTGTGCAGGATATGGTATAACCAGGACATGTTTAAACTTTGCCATTGTTGACATAGAACAAGAGATAGCACCTTAGCACACCTTAACACTGGCTAATTAAGCTCGAGCTCTATCCTTTCTTTATGACGTGATTCAAAGGGACTTTGGCACTTGGCTTTGTAGTTTTATCTTCGTCTTTTCCGGGTGGTCAGAATATTCTGCCAGGGAACGAAAAGAACAGAAGCTGTGGCGGCAACAAAGATAATATGCGACTGGCTAGCAATTTGTCTATGGCTTGTGCTCTCATGTCTGCGTTTCTTATCAACAACTGCAGGCTCTCTCTAATTATGGGTCGTCCCTTGTCATGAGAAGAGAAAAGGAAGTTGTCATCTTCGAATAAAGCAAATGTGTTAGACAAAAAAGCTGATGCCTTCGGTTCAAAAACAAAAGTAGGTGTCCACGAAAAGTTACAGACAAGCACATTTATTCTTTATTAACTCTAGATTTTTTTTTCCTACTTGTTTCTTGCTCCTTATTTCCCATTTGTTTACTCCATGTGAGTAGTAATTCACGGTGGACTCGCAAAGTATATAATTGCCTAAGGAACATAAAGTCTCGTGCCACCAATTTAAACTTCCGAATTGGACTTTTCGACCTACTCGAGTAATTCCATCGCATATTTACACGTAATAACTAGTGAAGACCAACACTCAATATACTTCCATCAAGGGATCCCAATGACTTCAATTTGCTGCACGCCAATGCCAAAACCGTAAACCCCACAATCCTCTATTGAACTATAATCGGGATTCAAGTAATCTAATAGGAGGCAGACTGGCAGAATCCTCTGTTTGTTAGCAGATTTATATCCCCTCCTACCAAACAAGTGACCATGGATCCTAAAACAAAAAGGACATTTTACCAAATCATGGCCACGGAAATCTGTTTGAGATACATTCTCCATGTTTGTCACATTCAGATCCTATGCTATCTGAGCTCTTTAATATCTCACCATCACACGGCTGGATATTTTTTTTATGCAATCAATTTTGTCGATAAATTAATGCATTAGACTATTGTGAGTCATATTCAAATTGAGAAGCGCATTTTAGTTGATATCGATGACACAATAGATCAAGATATGGGAATCTTATCCAAGTCAACTTGGACTTGTATGCTTTCTGTGATGCAGATTGAGCTTGTTGCCACTTGACTCAGTGATCGACTATTGGATTTTGTACCTTCTTAAGTAGCAATTAATTATTGTGGAGTGCTCAGAAGCAAAGATGGGTTGCTCAATCTAGTGCCAAGGCAAAGTATCGTGCAATGGCATTGACGGTTATAAAGATTACTTGGATATCATTCCTTTTGAGAAACTAATGTATTCATTTCTCTAGTCATCTAGTATTATTTTGTGATCATATCAATGTGCTTTATATGTTAGTTAATCTTGTGTTTCACGCAAGAACTGAACATATCAAATTGGATAATCATTACGGCTGAGAAAAAGTGGCTCTTGGAACACTTGTGGCTAAGTATATTATGCTTGCACATCAAATTGTTGATCTCTTCACAAATTCATTGTCCAAAAATGCATTTGGAAACTTATGTCACAAATTAGGAATTTGGGACTCCCATTCCCAATTTGTGGAGTAAATGCACTAATTTATAATCCAAGAAGAAAAATCCGGAGTTGCCAATCAAAATCACTAGCAAATTCTTGAAGATACTAAAATCATGGGATTGACAACTCTTGTAATACAGTGACCTTTTCATTTATTCTTTTAATTGTAATATTGTTTCTATATGAAGTGTAGCATGTTGTAACATTGCTGAATAGTGGAAATCATCTCAATAATGGTATGTTGAAATTAAGAATCAAACACTTTTGTTTTTGTAGATTTCTATATCAACTTTCCCATGGGGTGGATCACCATGGTCGAACCACGGTTATCCTATGTTCATTTTATTCTACATTTGGTCATCCAGATTTTTAATCGGGATAGGATTTGATAGAATATAATATGAAATCATTGAATTTTTTTATATCATGTCTATTATTTGGTGAATCGCAGTATTAAAATCGGATATATTCACATCATATCATGTACAATTTTTTATATATAAATAGTAAACTAATATACGTAATTTACAAAAAAAATACCTAAAATATATAATAAATATAAATATTTAATTTATAGATTGAATGTTTATTATAAGATATAATTAAAGTTGAATATATAAATTAAAATAAGATTAATTAAAAATATTTTTTATTTTTTATATCTTAAATTAGAATTCAAATATTATTTATATTGAAATATAATTTCAATTTTGTTAATTTAATAGGTTTGTTATTCGAGAAAGATAACTTTTCTATTATGGACATTAGAAATCCTATACATATTTATCCCACCTCCCCCATGAGATAATTTTATCCTATATATATCCCCCTTATATCCGATTTTATCATGCTTCGAAATGAAAGATTCTAAACGCAGTGATATGAAATCATATCCCGAATTTTATCCCGACTGCCAAACACAACATATATTTTGTCATGCCCCA
Organism: Eucalyptus cladocalyx; assembly: GCA_017140615.1. Taxonomy (NCBI): domain Eukaryota; kingdom Viridiplantae; phylum Streptophyta; class Magnoliopsida; order Myrtales; family Myrtaceae; genus Eucalyptus; species Eucalyptus cladocalyx. Next base: position 31,209,895 of record CM029526.1, read on the forward strand.
ATCCTCAAGGATGCACCCATCATTCTCCTTGGTCGATTTTAAAGTGTAATATCCCAGGACTATTTATCGCCAACCATTTCGTTTAATATGCGTATGCGGAAGCAATTATAAATCCCCAGACAATAAAACAATTGGATAGAAAAGCATGCTATATTTTTCATATTGAAATTCACAACTTTTATTAACAGCACAACTCATAGTATTTACAATACTATTCACAAGATACTAGTCTCACACATATCTAAACTAAGACAGGGTTCACGAAAGGGATGGGATCTCAATCCTCATCTGGGTTGTACTCAAGATCCCTCTCTGGATCATCTTCTTCTTCTTCAAAAATCTTTCTCCTCCTCAGGTTCCTCCTCCTCGCTCCTCCTCGGCTCCTCCTCGGTCCCGAAATGGTTATTCAATAACCAATAAGACCACGTCTCAATGAGTTCTACCCCTAAGACCCGATTAGTAAACTAATACGCCAAACGGTTGCTAAGCACAACATGAGTCGTGGGAGCCTCATTTCCAACCTGCAATTCAAGGTTAAACATAGATATTCAAACAATTCACAACATCCGATCAAGCATTGACCAATCGACTTAGTCGATTACATGTCATTCGAACCACCTCTAGGTCATTCCCACTCACACCATAATTTCCTAACGGTATACTCCTTTACCAAATCACATGTGTTTCTCGGGCGTCATTTTCGCCAATGACATACTGATCACCGACACCGTGCATTCATTAAAGCACCATTTTCACTAAGTGATATCTCGATCACCGAACCATGTGTCCTTTCTAGAGGACTGTTTTCGCCAAGGTGACATCGACAATAGACAACATCATCGGTTCTTTACGCGTCGTTTTCACCGTGATATTTCCTTAATCACCTAACCACGCTTGTCTATGTCATTCACGCCGTCTTTAAAGCGTCATTTTTGCCAGTGATACTTCCAATCACCGAACCACGTATGTCCAATAACATCGTACCTAATTGGTCTCAGCCAATAATATTCTCAGTTAGCTATCACCATTCTCTCTACTATATAGCCCATCAATGTAACTGGCGCTATATACCCATACTTGACCATCTACCAATCAAATATTCAATAACAAATAAATTTAGGAACAATTCCTCAAATTTCACAATTTAAATCAATTCTATATAAATTGAAGTCAATTAAATAAACGGACTACACCATGACAATGATCATTTAAATTCCAGTCACTGGCCATCTCAATTGAATTTCCAGAAAAATAATTAATTTCGAAAATAAAATAAATAAATATTAAAAATCCAATTTAAGCCCAGATTGCCTGATCGGAATAAACCGGTCGGGAAAAATCCCGAGATACATTCAATAGTTATTAGAAGCTCTCTACTTGCTAGTAACTAAGTCTAACCACCTAATTGCATTTAATTAATTCTAACCAACCTTAAGGCATAATCAGCAAACTAAGAAAGTATTAGTGAGTAAAACTCACTTAGTAAAAGCGGAGAACGAATCACCGCGATGGCGACGCGACGGTGGCCGAAATAGGACTTTCGACGACACCAGCGGGCTTGGACTAGGCCTTAAGACTTGGGCCCAACAAATCTCAACCCAATTGAGATTTGTTCTTGATTTTTGGCTAGACTCAAATTGGATTGGGCCTATTGAAGATGGGCTTCAAATTGATTTGCTGGAAGTGGGCCAAGACTGCTGGCTTTGCTGGGTTTCGGAGCTGAATTCGCTGGGCCTGACTTGCGACCCAAATGAGCTGAACGTGTGGCTGCCCAATTGAGGAATCACGGAGCTGCTGGGCTTCGACTCTTCAATGGGCCAGAAGGAACGTGGCTTCGTTGTTGCTGACGGCCACACGGCTGCTGGGATTCGTGACTTCGCTGGGCTGATGTACACGGAAGGCACGAGCTGAGGAAGACGCGAGCAGCTCCGGCTTCGCTGGCTTCGGTCAACCAGAGGCTTCGCGGTTGCTGTTGTTGACCAAGACGGGCCGGGCCGTGGACGCGTGGAGGAGCAGAAGGCGGTGGAGTCTTCAAGTTGCTTCGTGGAAATCTTCGGTGCAGCTGGTCGTGCGGTTGAAGAGCAGCTCCGTGGAGAGGTATTCGTGGGCTGAGTGTGTGAGTGGCCGACAGAGTCAACAGAATGGGAGAAAATCAGCTGCTGTTGACCAAAGAACCGCGGTGCATGGACAAGTGGCGCGGACGAGGAAAATTCGGTGGAGCTGCTTCGCTGACGTTGAAGGAGGACGGACGAAGGGGCAGCAACAAAGAAGAAACTGCTTCGGTGGAGGCTTCGCTCGGTGGAGTTTCGGTCTTCAAAATCAGCAATTGTTGGAGGTGTCGCAAGAAGAAATAGGGAGAGAAAGGATGGAGGTGGACGGTGGGTGAGAGAAGGCAAGGAGATAGAGATGAGGAGTGAGGTGGGGCCTTGACTTGATACTTTGCAAAAATATCATCCAAGAATCAATCTTGGCCATGTATAAACATTTGGCCTTCATTGCGCCATCAAAATGACCCTCATAACCTCTCAAGTATCCCATTTAACGCAGGTGAGGGGATGTTACAATTTCTTACCTAACGCTTCAATCGCTTCTTCAATTCTTCTTCGATTCATTCTCAATTGGCCACCATAATTTCAATTGATATATCAATTATCAAATTGATAATTTTCTCACCCAATTACCCATCTTGCATCTCAATTTTGCGATCGAAACCATCTTCAGCCTTTTCTACACAAAAATGACCTCATGCTGACGACTTTTTCTCAAAAAGTTTGGTTGTCGAAAAATCTCCTAAGAATGATGACACTTCTATAACTTATTATGACGTTAATTTGATTTCTGAAATCGGATCAATTTCGTTAATTTCAACTTTGCGTTTTTAGTGTGACCTAGGTTCGGGTAACTTTAAGATATTTTAAGTGCAAATGACCATTGTCGATTTTCAGCCACTATGAACTCCACTTGACTTATTGGTATTTCGATTATCGTGAAAATCTTGATGATCCAAATATGGACACGCATCAAAACAATAAGAAAATTAATCTAGGATCCAGCGAGAAATTTTAATTTAGTGGGGTTTCCACGATTCACCACACATCTCTATCAAACCAGTCTATCTTTGATTTCAAATCGATTTTTAATCGTGCTGTAATTGGCTTCTAAAGATGGACACGATTGAATCAATTTCGATCAATTCTCAAGTCTAACGCCTTAAAATTCCTTAATAATTACTCATAGATAGTTTAGTTATCTCGAGAGTGATCGGTTTGAGAATAATCCTATAGGCGTCAATGAAATACCCGATTCATTTAGTAGAAGACAGGGTTGAAAAATTTGGATGTCACATGTTTAGTTTATTGTTCAATCGCTTGCATTTCACAACAAGTAGATTTGTAAAAGAGTAAAATAGACGACAGTCTTAGGGACTGAACAGGAACAACAAGAAGAACCCTCAAGCTATCATGTGTTTAATGAAGCTCTGCAGATTCTTCAGGGAGGACCCTCCTTTACCGACACTCTTTCTTGCCATCGCCTTCAACCTAAGGCAATTTGCCCTTATCTCATCACTGCCAAGAACCGCTAGCATCTTTGTCGTCGCTTCATGCCTTCTTGTGACTCCATTTTCATCACTGTCCACCACTAGACCCACCCTCCACACATCACATATTAGGCTCATGTCCAGAAACTGGTCTCCGAAATAGGGCCTGCAGAGAAGTGGGACTCCATTGCTCAGAGCTTCCAGTGTGGAAATCCAACCACAGTGAGTGAAGAAGCATGCCACTGAAGGTGTGCCAGGACCTCCTCTTGTGGTGCCCATTGAACCACCTTCCCATAATTCCTCACCCTTTGGAGGAACCTGTCATGGAACTCGGTGACCGGCCCATCAGTGAGGTCAGGGCGTACGACCCACAGGAATGGTCGGCCGATCTGTTCGAGGCTGAGGGCAAGCTCATAGAATTGTTCCTGGCTGAACACTGTTGTGCTTCCAAAGGCGACGTAGATAACTGACTGGGCTGGATGTTGGTCTAACCAATTCAAGCAGGTCGCGTCCTCACTCCACAGGCTTCCTCTGAGATGGAATAAACTGGCGCTCACTATTAAAGGACCGATTGGGAGAGCTCCAGGAATGACACTGCAAGCTGATGCCTCGAGTTCATGAAATGAATTGCAAAGGACTGATGTTGAGTGTTTGCTGTATCCAGGGATGGCCGACATGCATCGAAAAAAATCTTTCTGCAGCGTTGGGTCTTGAGGGCAACTCCAGGTGAGGTCATTGCTCTTATACGGGCGAAGGTCCTTCGATATCGTGATGAGATCATTCTTCAGAGCACAGCCTGTATGAGTTATCAATGCCAAGTTAGATCATCGTCAGGCTACCTTTTCCTACAAGCACATATGTTATCGGCATGATGCAAGTTGTAGATTCATCTCTCCTTAGAGTGGGTCAATAAAGTAGTTGAAAGATGGCTACACGACAAATTTATGCTTCATGAGACTGATTGGGAAGGGTTCTACTTCCGGTCCCTTACCTTTGTTGTCTATAACTCCATCCTCGATCAGTTTTGGAATATGAAGTGTCAAGGCCAGAGTCGACACCGAGGCTGGCCAAAACCCAGCTCGCTCGATTCCCATCCTTTCGGCTACTTCCAGCGCCCATCCGGCGGTCAGGTCCGCAATCATGAAGTTGATCTGCTCGTCTTCATTGCCTTTTGACTGCTGCTTCACTTGTTCAATCAACTCCTGCAAATGACCAGGCATCACCCTTAATACGCTATCCACCATCTTAGTTGAGTCCTTTCGCTCCTCGTCAGTTTTGAGCCCATCTGCAATTGCGACAAACTTAATCCTATGTGATTTGTCGTCCAATCCAGGGTTTGCAGCCATCACTTGTGTGTGAATGGACTCTGTGTTCACAAACGTCACGTTGACTCCATAGTCAGCAACACAGTGTGAGAGTTTCAGGAGAGGAGTGACATGACCTTGTGCAGGAGATGGTATAACCAGGACATGTTTTAACTTTGCCATGGTTGACATAGAACAAGGACAGTTCCTTAGCACACCTTATATTGGCTAATTAAGCTCGGACACTATCTTGAAGATGCGATTCAGAGGGACTTTTGCTTTGGTTTGTAGTTTTATCTTTGCCTTTTGCAGGCGATCGGCACATACAGGCACGAAAGGGATAGAGCAAAAGCTGTGGTGGGAACAAAGATAATACGCAACCGGTTATCAATTTGTCTATGGCTTGTGCTCTCATGTCTACGTTTCTTAGCAACTAGTGCAGGCTTTCTCTAGTTAGTGGTCGTCCCTCGTCCGGTTGTCATATTCGAAGAAAAGCAAATGTGCTGGAAAGATGCTGACGCCTTAAGAGTTCATACAACTCAAGCGAGTGTAAATGAAAAGTGAGATACAAGCACATTGATTCTTCAATGTCTTATGTTTTTGTTTTTTCCTTAGTTTCTTGCTTGTCTAGTTTCCCATGTATTAACTCCACGCTTGTCGTTGATATAATTTGATTTATATCGTGACGTGGGGGAGCATCAAACATGATGGATGGGTGAAGTATTTAATGGCCTAATAAATATACAGTCTCATTATGCCTATTTGACTTTTCATATTGGACTTTTCAACATGTTCCATAGATTCGAGGCTTATGAACATTTAATCACTTATATATAATAGATTAAGTACGTTTATCATGTCTTTACAATAATCTATAATAGATTGGACTTTTCAACATGTTCCAAACCTGTCCCATTAACTTTCCATTATCTATGAGCCCATCTCAAATTTGTTGTGGGTTTTGATACTATATCCAAAACTCGTCTCTGTGTAAAATAGTCAGGAACTTGCAACTCACAACAGCATTTTATAATAAACAATAGTATCATGTTAAATATATAATAAAAAACCTCATATTTGTAAATGTAAATATTAATTCGAAACTCATGTACAATCAATCTCTAATTAGAATTCTATAGAGTCCAAAATATAATTGTGGAAGATTTAAAGGTCCACGATTATGAAAATCTAAGGTCTAATAATAATAAGGAGCTAGGCATAAAATGGTGGCTATCGTTAAAAAATCTTATATTACTATACTGTATTTCGTTATTAGCATTCACAAATATTTATATTCAGTATTCTTGAGAGATTTAACAGAATAAAAGTAACTTAAAGAATCCCAAAATCTGTAATAAATTCTAATAGATTTCATAATTATATATACTTAACTAATTAAGAAATATAAAAGAAACCCAAGGCATTTTTATAGTCATACATGTAGGGTCTCCCAACTATAAAATGAAAAAAAAAAAAAAAAAACATTCGGAACCAGGGATATTAGCAATTTATAAAAGAATAAAACAGAGTTCATTCTCAGGCACTAAACAGGAATGGGAAGAACCCTCAAGCCTTCACGAGTTCGATGAAGCTCTGCAGATTCTTCAGGGAGGACCCTCCTTCACTAATACTCTTCCTGGCCATATCCTTCACCCTCAGGCAATTTGCCTTATCTCATCACTCCCAAGAACTGCTAATACCTTTTCTCTCACTTCATGCCTAGTTATCAATCCATTTTCATCAGAATCAACTCCTAAACCCACCTTCCATACGTCACATATTAAGCTCTTGTTCAGGAACTGATCTGTGAAGTAAGGCCTGCAGAGAAGTGGGACTCCATTGCTCAGGCCTTCCAGTGTGGAATTCCAACCGCAGTGAGTGAAGAAGCATGCCACTGAAGGGTGTGCTAGGACCTCCTCTTGTGGCGCCCATTGGACCACCTTCCCATAATTCCTCACCCTTTGGAGGAACCCGTCCAGGAACTCACTGACTGGCCCGTCGATGATGTCCGGGCGTATGACCCACAGGAATGGTTGGGTGGCCTGTTCGAGTCCATGGGCAATCTCATAGAATTGTTCTGGACCAAACACTGTCGTGCTTCCAAAGGCGACATAGATGACAGACAGGGCTGGATGTTGGTCTAACCAGTTCAAGCAGGTTGAGTCCTCCTTCCGCAGGCTTCTCTGCATTGAAATAATCGGGCACTCGCAATTAACGGACCGATTAAGTAGAGCTCCAGGAATGACACTCAAAAGCTGATGCCTCGAGTTCATGGAAGGAATTGCAAAGGAATGAGTTTGAGAGTTTGCTGTAATGCGCCACGGATGATAGGCTTTTGAAAATTGCTTTCTGAGATGCTGGGTCTTCAGGGCAACTCCAAACGAGGTCACTACTCTTATATGAACGAAGGTCCTTCGATATCCTGATGAGATCATTCTTCAGAACAAAGCCTGTATGAGTGACCGATGCCAAGTTAGATTAACTTTTTAAAATACCTATTCCTACAAGCACACATGATGTCGGGGTGATAAATGTTGTAGATTCATCTCTCCTTGCGTGTGTGTTAATAAAGTAATTGAGAGATGGCTATATGACATATTTAGGCTTCATGAGACTGTGAAGGGTTCTAGTTCTGGTCCCTTACCATTGTTATCTATGACTCCACCCTCAATCAACTTCGGAATATGAAGTATCGAGACCAGAGCCGAAACTGAGGGTGGGCAAAAACGTGGCTCGTTGAATTCCCATCCTTTCGGCGACTTCCAGTGCCCATCCAACCATCACGTCCGCAATCAATAGCTGATCTGTTCATCTTCAATGCCATTTGACTGCTTCTTTACTTTCTCAATTAACTCCTGCAAATGACCAGGCATCACCCTTAATAAGCTATCCAGCATCTTAGTTAGGTCCTCGCTGCTCGTCAGTTTCGAGGCCATCCGGAATTGCGACAAACTTAATCCTATGTGATTCGTCGTCCAATCCAGGGTTTGCAGCCATCACTTGTGCGTGAATGAACTCTGTGTTCACAAACGTCACCTTGACTCCATAGTCAGCAATACAGTGTGAGAGTTTCAGGAGAGGAATGACATGACCTTGTAGAGGAAATGGTATAACAAGGACATGTTTTAACTTAGCCATTGTTGATGTCGCACCCAAATCCTAGAACAAAATTAGTGATGACACAGCTGCCTTTTCACTGAAAAGACGCAGCCTAATACTAAACTCAAAAGTACATCTTCAAAAAGTCCAAATCGATATCACTCTCCCTCTATTGACCACTAATTGAATATCTGAAAAGATTGGAAAAGAGAGAGGTAAGCAACCACAGCTCATTAAGTAGTATATAATTCTTTTAATAGATCGAATAGCCACTATATGTAGTGTGTCTATATATATATATAAAGCCATACCATGAACTCATAATCCAACAATTCATCAAATCATGCATGAGTCAATTCTTTCGGACAAGTTTTATATAATTCAGAAAATACTCATTTAAATCATCACAAACATCAATAGTTAAGTCTATTAATTGATCTCTATCATCTATTCCATCCATTGATCCATCTTATATCAAAACACACCTAATAATCCATCCATTAACTAATCCTTTGCTAGATATCAAACCATGGTCACAACACAACGCTAAGAGACAAGGCAATCAAAATTCCCACTTGACAAGGTTTTCACCTACAAAGCCAGTGTCGATCAGGAGGATATCCTAAATCGATATGCATACCCACAAGCTCCTCAATGGGCTCACAACAATCCACAATCAAAACCATAATCATCTCATAAACTGATTTATCAAACCGAATCAAATCAACTTTCATAGCTCAATTTATCAAATAGAATGGTAAGCATTTCACAAATCCATATCCATTTTTTTACAATTCCTTCACAAAGCAATTGATTAAGGCATTTACAAATAATCATTTCAAGTTATTTCAAAAATACCTTTTTCAATTTCTCACAACCAAAACATATTACATGTAACAAAAAATTATTTTTCATAACAATTTCCTCCATCAATTTTACAATAATTGACTCATAACTATTTTTAGAAATGCTTTACCATTCAAATGATCAATAGTATAGTAAATGCTCCATCCAGATTTTTGTAGCAATCATGTTTTAAACTTCACTTTTTCCATTTAATAAATAAAATGTCGTGCCATATCTTTCATACTCATGCAATATTTAGATCTATATCACTTTTAATAAATCACGCAGTTTATAAATTCATAGAAAAATAGCACCACTTATCTAGGAATGCCTATGACCAAACAAACGTTACTCAAATCGTCGATTTTACAATCCTATCAAATAAGTGAGAAATGACGTTCAAATTGAGTAATGTGCTGCCTCAACTATGAAATTGCTATACTACGCTAAATTGCAAACAATACGACTCATACGTGTACAATAAATCACATACCCAAACGATTATTCAAACTGTTCATAATGTGGAATTTGGAGTGCTAAACTTGATTACGCCATAACTCCTCTAACAAACCCGTTTTTTCAAACGATTTCTATGGTCAATAGAATGCCTTTCAACATATTACAAGAACCCAAGTTGGCTGATCCAAAATCAAATTGAAAATAGATGAAAAAATACTTTAAAATTTTGTTTTAGGTTTGAATCAAGTTCCATAAAATCCTTTAACTCCATGACAATCTTAACTATCATTATACACAGCTTAATGACTCATTAATCGAATCTCAAAGCTCAAAATCAACTTAACCTCGAATTTATGCCCTAGTTCCAAAAACCAATGTTTTGATTGAAAAAAATGAGGGGAATGAGCATTTACAGGGCGTTGCGAATAAGCTTGGTGAGATGCCCGTGAATGGCTAAAGCCCTCTTCTCTTCCTTTGTTGTTGTTGTTGTTCTTCCTTCTTTCTTCTTTTCTTCCTCTTTCTTTTATATGCTCGAATGGATGCTTTCTTTCCTTTTTATCTCTTCCGTTTTCTTTTTCTTTGACTTTTCAACTCCGTTCTTCTTCCTTCTTTGTTCTTTTCTCCTCTTTTCTTTTCTCCTTGAACGCATGCTTTCTATGACCAAAAAATAAAAAACACATGCATTCTTCCTGTCTTTTCCTTCTTTGACATTTCAATTCTTCTTCTTCCTCCTTTCTTTCTTCTCTAGCATGTTCTTGTTTTTATCTCTTCCTTTTCCTTCCGTTTTTGACTTTTCATCTCTTCCGTCTTCTTCTTTTTTTTTTGAACCCTTGTGAGCCACTTTAGACTAAGTTAAATATTACAGTTGACTTTGGCCCTTTGCTTTTATGGTTTTTTCTTCCTTTGCAGGCCATTGGCATACTTAATTTAGGAAATACAGATCTCCCTAAGAGCCCATGTTGGTGGAATACACATCCCAACACATCTGAATATGTGTCAACAGGTAACAAAATCTGACATGTGATCAACTCTCTCAATATGCTCCAACACACAAGTCTAGAATTTAAATACAATTCGACACACACGAGTTA